>PVJX010000268.1:0-306756 GCA_004027295.1 Dolichotis patagonum | reverse complement strand
GTATTTCTGGTTTGAATTTCTCCATAGCTTTCCCTATTTGCATATTTATTTCATTTGATATCATTTCAGACATTTCAGGTGTATGGCTTCTTTTTTCTTCTATGTACACAGCTTCTAAGGTTTCTTGGGGAGGGCTAGGGCTTTGAGCCTGCCTTTTGGTCTTTCCTTTTGTCATTTTTCTATATTTCCTTACTTTGAGAGGTGTTCCAAAGCTTTCTCTGCATGTGTGGCGAATTACCTCTTACACCCTCAGTTCCTGGAGGGGCAGTGGCTCCCCCACAGGCTCTTGGCTTCCTCACAGGGTCCTAACTCCCCTCTGTGGGCTCCTGGCTCCCTAAGTTGTAAGGAGAATGCTGGGTGTGGCCAGCATTCCACAGATGCCTGTGGAATCTCAGGCAGGCCAGGCCACTGTGCTTTGTCCCAGGCAGGTCTCCAGGAGGTTCCCTGCAAGTGAAGGGCCTACAGGTCCCAAAGAGTCAGGCCAGAATGTTGGTTTCTGCAAAGTTCCTGGTCCCAAACAGACCTGGCCAAGATGCCAGTCTCCACAATATTCCCAATCCAAACAGCCCGGGCCACTCTGCGGGTCTGAGAATTTCGGGTCCCAAAGAGACAGGCTGCGATGCTGCTTTCTCGGAGACTTCCTGGGGGTGAAGTGCGGGGCTACGGGCCCAAACAGACCTGGCCCAGATGCTGGTCTCCAGGCAGTTCCCTGCGGATGAAGGGCGGGCCTACTAGTCCCAAACAGTTGCGCCGAGATGCAGGTCTGCGCAGACTTTCGATCCAAACAGCCTAGGCCACTCTATGGGTCCGAGAGGCTCGGGTCCCAAAGAGACAGGCCGCGATGCTGCTTTCTGGGAGACTTCCTAAACTCTAAAGATCCTTCTGCCCTTCCGCCTAAGGTATCCTAAGTCCCTGCCAGGATTCTTGACAGTTTGTTCTTCTAATCAGGTTAAATATTTTCAGCCTTGCTTGTATTAATTTGTTTAGCCAAGTGTGTGGTTGCAGGTGTGTTTTTAATAGAGGATGCAAAGACCCTGCAGAATAGGCCTTAGCCCTAAAACCCTAATCAAAATGACCACAGACCTTGCTTGTGTATACCGTGGTGACTAAATCTCACTCCCCATCATCCCTGACACAATTGGTGCCCATAGAAGCAAACACAAAACAGAAAAATGAATAAATCGCAGATGTGTTGTGTTCTCAGCACCTAGGACAATGCCTAGCACAGCAGCACCCCAAAAGATGGGCAGGAAACGAAACAGTAAGATGAACATACCAAGTTACCCTCTGTGCCTAGCACCCCCACAGCATGTGGTGGTGACACAGGAAATTCTACTGAATGAATGTAAGCATGAATGTTCTTACACCATAATTCTCACCACAGTTTTGACCAAAAAGAGTCATTTGACAATGATAGACAGAAAGCAATCATGGATGAAAAGCAGAAAGAAACAAAGATTTATAAAAAGGGCGAGGCTTTTGTTCATATTATATCTCCTGTAAGCCTCACAAACATCAGCCAGGTTCTATGATCCATTTCACAGATGAGAATACCTAAGGTTATGCAGCCCAACCAGGGCTGCACAGGAACGGCTGCAGGAGGAAGTTAAGATCTAGACAGTTTGAGCTCAACCTCCATGGTTTTGCCTTGTATGATGAAATAGTGGCAAATATTTCTGGAAATTGGTTAATCTAAGAAGAAAATCATTTTTCCTACTTGCAAAAGAAGTCTGATGAATTTCTTATAGTAGAGAAGAAACATCATGGAAAACTGAAAATGGGGGCCAGAAAGGTAAGGGAGGCCCAGCCCCCATCCTCACTTCCTTTCCAGTTTCTTGACCACCCAGGAAGGAACGATGTGTGCGGGCTAAAGGCTAAGTTCCATTCATAGCGTGTGTGTCCCACAGACTCCTCCAGGTGAGTATTGGGACCTCTGTGATATAGATGAGAAGAAGCAGAAGGCAAAGGGATTTGCCCAACTTCAATATCAACAAATGGAACGTCTGAGAACCTGGTGTAGGTTCATCTTTCTCTAGAGTGTTTTTCCATTAAGAGCTTTCTTGAGCTCCAATGTGACCAGGAATCACTTGGGGACCTTGCTCAATGCAGATTTTGACTCAGGGGTGGATCCCAGTATATTCCTGGGTGAAGCCAAGGTTGTGGGTCTCAGACCAATTCCAATGTGTGCAGGCTCTCTGGCATACGTCCTGCTCTGTGCTTGTGTGAGATGAGTTTTACTCTAGTTTTGGTGAAGTGTCTGCTTGATCAAAGACACTGGTCATTTGACAGGACCAAGTAGGAGCCTGGCTGGCTTCTTTCCTCTCTATGTTGCTAGTCCTGGGTCCTAGCACTGGTTCCTCCGGATCCTCCAACTCCCCATGCTTCTCTCTTGGTCTGGCTCACAGTGGTCACTTCGATAAATGGTGAATGAGCCTACAGTCTCATCACTTTGAATCTATCTTTCCTAAAGCAGTCATTGTGAGCCATCCAGCTGAAGATCTGATGATGTCACTCTACTGCTTGGCCTTCAGAAAACTCACTGACCAATTACTCAGCTCTAAATATCCCCTAGCCAGAGCATCTTTGATTTTATCCACTGTGTGTATTGTGGTTGCAGTACCAAATTTAATGAAAAGGTAAATACAAGATTTTCAATGTTAAAGAAAAATGAAGAACTCCTCTGGAATATAATCTACTTCTGCTTTAGGGATGAGGAAAATAAGGCCCAGAGAGGTTAAACCTGGGGTCTCCAGGAAGATAACTGTGGAATGAGCTTGAATCCCAAGACTCAGCTGGTATTTTCTTTTCTTTAGTTCTCTGGTTTTTTTTTCTACATTGTACCATGCTTCTTAACAACTGCCTTCCTCCCTTGCTTCCTCTGTCCCTCCTTCCCTCCTTCTTTTCTTCCATCCCTCCTTCCCTCCCTCTCTTTCTTCCTTCCACTATTCCTCTCTCTTTCTTTTCTAGATATTTCTTCCCTAAAATCCATTAGATGAATTCCTTTACTGACTGAGAGCAGAATACTCACAGCCCCTGGCCTTTTCTGAATCTGCTCCCTACAAGTCCAAGCATGAATAGCAGAGACACGTAGAGGCCTGGCTCATTGCCATAAGCAGCCTGCTGTAGAGCAGACTGATTGCTTGGTCTTGAGACCCGGAACGTGGCAGGAAGTTAAGGATAAATAAACAACATTGCCTAGAACCCCATCACCTATCTCAAAAGGAAGGGACGGACTTTAAGGCCCCTTGGCTGATGTAAGCTGATGCTCAAGGCCCCATAAAGTGGATCTGGAGCTGATCAGCTCTCCTAAATTGTACCCTAAAGTGGGGGACTTGTTTCCCAAAGAATTGTTCCTTTTACAAATATCAGTAGCTTGAAACATCACCACTTTTATTATTAAAATTATTCCTTAAATCAAAAAACTAAATGAGAAAAAATTCTATTTATTAAATTCATGCAAGCAAAAAATAATACTTAAAATTGTTTATTCTCCACATCAGCCCATTGACCTCAAAACCACCGAGGACAAGTGGTTAGAAAATACGTTTCAGTAGGTTAATTAACATTCACTAAATGTATAGAGAAGCCTATTGCTCCAGGGAGAGAAGTATATGGTTGGTATATAATTGTTTTCTAACTTGCACAGTCTAGGGTGATGCAAAGAAAGGCGAGTTCAGGCTGGTTTGGGTGTGGTGGAGAAGAGAATGTTCTAGAAGGAATGCAAGCAAAGCAAAGACTGGAGGCAAAGAGAAGTTTTTGCATCCAGTGAACACAGTAAAGAAGGCACCAGGCCTGAGGAAAAAGCCAAGCCACATGCAGAGGAGTTTAAAATCTGAATGTAGCACCTCAGTGCCCAGTGCAATGCCCAGTGCAATGCTCAATGCTGGTCAGGTTCAAGGAGGTAGAAGAAAATGTCTTCAACACAGGGTGCAAAACACATATGCATGTGTGGAAAACAAGGAAACATAGATATATGTGTTTAATGTGGATTTGAAAAAAAATACACCGTAGTATATCAGATACATGAATTCACACATAGTATTGCTTAGGATGCAGTTACTTTATGAGAGTAACAGCCAGTGAATTTACTTAAAGAGAAACATACTGAGTCAGTACCAGATTGGATGTGACAAAAGTCATGAAAGAGGAGCAGGAACAATTGAGAACTGACAAACACTTTGCTGAAGCTGTGTCAGTGATCATTACTGTTATCTCATAAAAAATACTGCGTGTGAAAGTGCCAGCCTCTCTCCCCTCTTCTTTCTTTCTCTTTCTTTTTTCTTTCTTCTCTCTCTTTTTCTCTCTCACTCTGTTTCATCATCAAATGTGTAAATCCATACATTACATAAAACAGGTGAAACAAGATAGGTAGATAATGATGACTTACTTTTGATAGAAAGAAGGGTGGAACAAAGGAAAAAAAGGAGAGATACAAAAAGAGGCAAGGAGGGTGGACTTCTAAGGACTCACTGTGAACCAGTTTGTGCTACAATGAGGGTTTCAGGCCGCAGAAGTCTTGTTGTCTATGAGGCCTGCTGCCCAGCAGGGGTCAGGGTCAGGGTCAGCAGCCCCCTTGGAAGTGTTGGCATTGGCACTCAGGGCAATTTTCTAGATGGGACTCCCATTCTGTATGAGTTAAAGTACATTGACCGAGGAGGACGAATACATGGATCCAACATGTGGCCTCATGGAGAAAGCACAGCATGAGCCCAAATCCTCAAGCAGCCTGCGGTGAGTGACCTCACACTTTCGGCTGCCTGAGAATGACCTTCAGGAACTATTTCCAATATACACTTAGGGACCTTTTCCTGCCACAGGCTTGCAGTGTGGGTGAGTACCCTGAAACTGTCTGTAAACTCTGGGAGATTCTGATGCTGACGGGAAAGCACATAACTGACTGTCAGACAAAACAGGGCTCCTATGGACTTAGGGTTCTTTAGTAGAAGCACAATGCTGGCATTCAGAGGTGCTGAATAAATGCTTTGTAAACACGAGAAAAAATACATTATTAAAATCCAATAACAAATCTACGCTCCAGAGTAATATTTGTTTTCAAATGGATTGAATTTATTGTTGTAAACTTTACATTTGCATCCTCCCAGAAAGTAATGGAGATAGCCTATAGTTAAAACACATATGCAGGATAAATTGCTTTTAAAAATTGAATTGCATTGATTGATTAACTCGGTCTCAGGCTGATGGCTGTTGGGTCTCCCCCACCCAGGGCGGAGCCTTCTTGTGTCTGTATGTCCTTGAACTGGAAGGACCGTATTCTTAAGAAACACCCTGCCTTGCTCCTCCCTAATTCGGACTGCTCTCCCTACTAAATGGTCTCAATTAGTGGAATCTGACACACTGCTTGTCAACCAGCAGGGACACATTTTACCCTCAGGAATCACGTCCAAGGCAGGCATTCTCATTTGCCATAGTCTATCACTGCAGAGTGTTAAAATTAGATTCATTATGGCTAATTGAGTCAGAGGAACCAGGACAATCCTTTTTCTGTGTGACTGCAAAATAAGACAATTCCTTCATCTACACTCAACTGAAGTATCTTGATTTGGAAAGCTTTTTGGAGCTTTCAACAATGCTCTGGCCTAACTTTCCATTCTGCTCATTGGAATCTATTGTATCCAGCATCAGTTGCACAGTGGCTAATTCAATTAATTGGAAGAAGGAAAGGATGGGAAGAGTGGAGGAGGGGGAGAGAAGCAAGGGTCAGGCCTCATTAGTTGACAGGCTCTTTTCTTCTGTGTGCTTACAGTTTGCAGAGGGGAGGCTGAGTTAACTGAGCATTTATAGTTAAGGTACAGATAGAATGGGCCCACTGGTTTGTCCTCTTTCCAATCAGGAAGGGACCTGACAGTGATTCCCAGCAGGTCTTGTCCTCTGTGAGCCCCAGGAGAAAGCACTGCAGTCTGTGGGGAGAAGCAATGGGAAGAACACTGTGAAAGTCAAAGAACTTTCAAAAGACTTTCCTAGTTCTGAGAAGGGCATGATAAAACCAGTACAAAAGGAGCCAAGCCCCTGCTTGGAGGAGGAAGACACCGAGCTCTTAGCTGGAGCACGGAGTATTTGAGGGCCACCAGGTTGTTTATTGAGAAGAATCACTGAAATCATCTTCAGGGAAGGAAAGGGAGCTTGTAGCTGGGAAGGCAGAGCCAGGCTCCAACTTCTCCTAGAAGTAGGATCAGAAACACAGTAGGGCACACAAGAATACATAAGCATGTATATGCGACCCAGCACCAAAGCCTACGAAATAGTGTACAGCTGTCTTTTTATTACTATAAGAAAGCAACAGAGGCAAAGCTTGTATTTACAAAAGAAAAAGAGGTTTAACCAGGTGTGGAGCGCACACTCAAAACCCCAGCACTTAGCAGCCCAAGGCAAGAGGATTGCTACAAGTCTGAGGTCAGTCTGGGCTACACAGTGAGTTCAAGGCCAGCCTGAAGTCCATTGTGAGACCCTGTCTTCAGAAATAAATGTGAAAAAAGAGGTTTAGTTTGGTGCCTGGTTTGGGAGGCTGTAGTCTACACAGCACAATGCAGCCTCTGGTGATGACCCCCCACATCATAGCAGGAACATGTGGGTCCCTCTGTTCACGAGCTCTGCCCCTCTCCTTATAAACCCACCAATACTTAGTCATGGAAACTCTACTGTAGTGCCTGACAACTTAATCTAATTACTTCGTAGAGGCCTGGCTCCACAGTTGGTCTGAGTTCCTGTCCTTTTACCACATCATTACCATAAAGCTTTGGGGATGGACTTGCAGGAATCAGGGGTGAAGGAGGGAGGTACAAATTCTATTTAAACCATTACAGATTGCTTATTTGTGAAGCCACTTGAATGACACTGATGTCTTGAAACAATGATGTTCCTATCACCTTGAACAAGTCAATGACACATACTTCTCTCAACTCAGAGTTCACTCACTTCAGTTTGGTGTCTTGGAACTGGTGGTAGTGGGATTACTATACAACGGAAAGTGGCCAATGCTATAAGTCAAGACTCTTAGGAGTGACAGAGTATCCACCAGCACACTGGTGCAAGCTAACAGCCTCAAGATGCTGCCCACATCCAAGGACAGGCCTAGAGTTGTGTCTGGGTGGCACAGAATGCTGCAGAAAGGGTTCATTTCCCTTCACCTGCTATAAACAGGGACTTAAATGCCACAGCACAAGAAGCAAATCACCCTGCAGGCCGCTCCCTACTCTGGGATTCTGCATTTCTATGCTAACAATATTTATGGAGGATAGAGATTGCATTGGTGCTAACATACGTATGAAAGTTATTTATCACATTGTAGAGCATTTTACCCACTGCAGGTAAAAAAGGTCACCTGTGTGTTTGTGGATGTGTGTGGATACCGAGGGGGTGGTGACAAGTTAGGGAAATCCTGGTCTTGTGTTATATCTAAAATAAAAAATAAACTAAGGAATTGACAGGTGACCAAGGCCCAAGTTGGAATAAGTTCCAAGATATGCAGAGCCTGAATGTCATAATCATACATACTGCACCTATTTATTTGTTTATTGCTTAGAATAACAATTTATTTTCTTACAGTTCTGAGCACCTGAGGTAAAAAATGAGGCTTACAGGGCTGCAATCACAATTTTAGCAGTGCTGGCTCACTTGGAGGCCCCAGTGAGAAGTCATTTCCTTGACTCAACCGCTTGCTACATGCTGCTGACTCTCCTAGGTTAACAGCCACATTGTCCAATATTCTTAAAACTAAGCCCTGGGTTATTCTGCAGCAGTGTGGAGGGGTGTGGACTGAAGCTCACACACAGTCACCTGAGGAGGATAACTGGGTGTGAAGTACCCATGAGGTCCTGAAGCTGTAGCCTATGACTACATGGAGAAAAACTGGTCTCACTGTAGAGGCCACTCAGGCAACATTAAGGTGTGTGACCTGGGTGAGGTTGCTCTCCTCTGAGTCCACATGTGGCAACATTCCCTGAGGGCTAAAAATTAAAATAGCTAATATCTCAAAGAGTGTTTGGAGTTCTCATCTCTGTCATCTCACTGAATCTCATCTCATCTGGCATCTTTAGAGAAAAATATCAGTAATTTTTTTCAGAAGATAGAAAAGTTTCAGAGAGAGAGGTCACTAGTTCATTGTCAAAGAAACAGACAAGGCATACACAAGTCAATATATAGTCAGGTACTTAAAATGTACCACACTACCTTGCTGCAGCCCTTATTGCTTCCACGGAGACAGATCCCTGCTCTGCACAGCTTGACCCGGCACAGGGGACCGCAGAATACTTCACACCTGGCCTCAGCATACTCTGCCTGTGCCATGACACCTTCCAGTGTGACAGTGGGTCCAACCACCTTGGCTTCCTTCGAAGACATTTTTGAGGTGCTTTCACTTTGCACGTGCTGTTTCTTTTGTCCTGCATCCCCTTCTCCATCCTCTGCTTATCACAAATTTAATCACAATCCATAATTTACCTCTACCATCATCCCTTCTGTGAAGCCTTTCTAGATTTCTCAAGAGTATTGTTCTTTTCTCACCTTACTTTTTATTTTACTTCAACCTCATTTTTTACTGTTGGGGCCAGCACCATTTGAGATGTTATGAGTCATAATTATGCTCTTTCTCCAATCATGTTTCAACACTTGATTTGAGCACCTCAGAATGGAACTGCGTTTGGAGATCAAGGTCTCTGAAAAGGTGGCTGAGTTAAAATGAGGCCATGAAGATGACGCTCAGCCTAATAGTACCGGTGTCCTCATAAGGAGAGGAAATCTGGAGACCAACTGAGACATCACAGATTCATGTGCCCAGAGGAAGGACCATGTGAGGACACAGGAAGTAGGCAACTCTCCACAAACCAAGGGGAGAAGACTCTGAAGACATGAAGCCCTCATCCCCTTGATCTTGGATTTTTCAGCCTCTGGAACTGTACGAAATGAATTTCTGTAGTGTAAGCAGCCCCGACTGTGGGCTTTTGCTATGGCAGATTGAGTGGACTAATGCCTGGTGGACTAGTGCCCAGTTCGGGTGGCAATAGGAGCCCACAGCAGGGTGGGGGTGACAGCCATGGACCTGTGCTGAGGGTGCCTGGTGACACAGGCTGTGAGGGTGGCACTGATCCTCTCCCTGGACATTGGCGGGGAGGCACAAGTCAGGTGGGACTCTTCCTCCTCTCTCCTGGGCTGGGTGATGTCCTCTTATCTAGAGATTACAGCAAAGACTCTCTCACTGCAGCTGCTGGGCTCCCCGGATGACCCAGGCCTCTGTGCACCACACATGATTTGTTCTGTGTGCTGGTTAATTTTTCCCTTTTTCCTTTCATGGATATAGTGAAGGTGCGTGCCGAGCTGTTTTTATAGGAACAGACATAGTGAGATGGTTGCACAGGTAAGCAAGCTAACGCATCAGTCCCTTTCCATTTCTGTGTGGGCAGTAAGAGCACCTGACGTCCACTCTCTCAGCAGGTGCTCAGGCTGCAAAGCTGTGCTCTTAACTGTGGTTCTAGACTTGCTTAACTCATGAATTATCAAGTCTGCATCCTTTGACTTTCTCTCTTTGCTCCTCTCCCTGTGCCATGAGCATCCTACTCTGGTTTTTTTTTTTTTTTTTTTTTTTTTTTTTTTTTTTTTTTTTTTTTTTTTTTTTTTTTTTTTTTTTTTTACTTTTTTGGTAGTACTCCACATATAAATGAAATCATGTGGCATTTTTTTGTACTTGGCTTATTTCACTTACCAAAGTGCCCTTCAGATTATCTTTGCTGTTACAAATGGCAGTAACTTTTAAAGACTGAATAATATTCCATTGTACATTTCCATAATTTAATTTATCCATTCATCTATCAATAGGCACATCTGAGGGGTTAAGAAATTCATTGAACTCAGACTGGGAAGAGAGCATGAATAGACATTTTTTTTCCCAAAGAACACATAAACATGCCTCATCTCATATCTCATTCTGTGTCTGGATGCATATCTCTCATCCCAAGGCATCAATCCTATTAAGAAAACCCTCTAAACTTTGGACCCCATGTGTTTGCCAGTTTTATATACATTCAGTATTTGAGACCATATAACCATCTCTCTAGTGTCTGTGTGCAATACATGCCAATAAATAAATAAATGATTTTTAATGAGATAAAATATCCCAAAGTCCTCAACCTAGTGTCTGGCACACAGTAGGTACTCAATAAAATGTTAGTTTACCCCCATTGATCATGGTGACTGTCCCTGAACTTTGGTCTTTGGAGATATTAGTAGGTGGCTCCTTATTTCCCCAAAACTACGATCGCTGGTTTTGTGAGAGAGCTTTGTATCACAAGTAGTAGATTGTACTGTTACTTGTACGGATCTCTTTCAAGCCCATGCATTGCCCTGTTTTGCAGTGCCCTAAGAACGTCACACTTCTTCATGTGGCTTGTTTCAGCCAGAAAAACAGGAGTAGGAAGAGCAGGTGCAATTTTCTAGGGAAGTCCTGTCCTGTCCTCTCTGCTGTGAAATGACACAACATGCAGAGGCTTCTTCTCATGCTGCGTCTGATCCTGACATGAGAATAGACATGGGGCAGAGACACCATTGCCCCACTGAGAATGTGCAGCACAAACAAGAAATAAGGGCTGGTGCTGTGAGCCCCTGAGATTTTAAGGTTGTTTGTTATAGCGGTATAATCTTGGGGAAGCTGACTAATCCACTCCGCGAAGCTGCCAATCACTAAGCAAAGATGTGGGTAGCAGGCCAATAACGTCCTTGAAGGGAACCACCCTCGAAGGTTCTGAGAAGGCTGTGGTCTCCGATGAATCAGAGGCAGGACAGACCCCTGTAGATCCATGTGAACTCACATTTCTGTGCTTGCAAGTCATGCAGCACGTAGAGGGGAGGTGGTACGGGACTTGAGGAGTCCCTACTGGGCCCAGGCAGAGGAAGAGATGATAATATGTCCCCTGAACTCTGCTGATATACTTCGGAGGAAGAAAATGTGGAGAAGATTTTAATTCAGTGATAGAAAAATTTCTGTTTTCCATGACATGTGCTGTGTACTCTAAAGCGTGCAGGTCTGATAAAGCGGAATCAATGTTTTCATGGGGACAGAGGCCTTATTATTACAGAAACCTGGGGACAGCCACAGAATTGCGCTACTGCTGCTGCTGCTGGTGACAGTGATGACAATGAGTACAAAAACAGGGCTGAAATCAGGAGAGAAGGAAGGAGGAGAGAAGGGTAGAATACAAGTACATCATTACAAGAGTACTTGTGTCTCCATTTTGCCTAGGATTCACCCCATTTCCCTGTCAATCTTAGTGTCAGGTGACCTCCTTCTTCCTGTGAGGATGGAATGCTGCTGACTGGGTCTCATCAGTGAGCTTGCAGTCAGGACTTTGCTTGCCCAGGAGCAGGGAGGTGGGGGACAAGCCAGGGAGCCCGGCATCAGGTAAGGGCTGCTGGAGAAAGAGCTCCCTTAAGGAGGCCCTGAGGTTGCCCGGGAGAACGAGCAAAGAGATTTGGAAGTCCTGGCTTCCAGGGAGCAGGCACTGGCACAGCTATGGCATCATCTGCCCACAGAGGCTCCAGCTCTGCAGGGCGCCTTACTCTCTGCTCACACTGCCCAGTCACCCTGCTGGGCCCATAAGCTCAGTGCTCATGCAGACCTGCTAGGATCACACTGATGCAAACAGGGAACTGTTCCACCTGGAGCACCTACTGTGCGCTACAAGGGTTTTGCAGACTTCTATTCTGTGAAGTTGCCGGTGTTAAACTAACTTTTCCGATAATCCTGGGGCTTAGAGAAGTGAAGAAACATGCTCAAGTGCAAACGAAAGCTAAAATCAACAATGATAACAAAAGCTGCCAATACGCGTGTGCTGACTTTTGTCCATAGTGAATAACTCACTTTTGAGGTCTGGTCCTTTGCACATGTTGACAAAATCAGATATGGTGCCTTTTGTCCAAAGCAGCTCAACTTCCCTTGTGATGTGTTTTGTTAAGACTTGATCAGCTCTAGTTGGGTGTGCTGACTCAGGGAGGCTGAGTCAGGAAGATTGCAAGTTGAAGCTCAGCCTGAGTAACTTAGTGACTTAGCAAGACCGTGTCTCAAAAAAAAAAAAAAAAATTAAGACCTAGAGATGTAACTCAGTGCGAAAGTCTCTGGGTTCAATTCCTAATGCAGGAAACAAGCAGACAAACAAACAAAAAACCAAACAAACCCTAAAATACCTGGGAAGTTCTGCTCTCAGCAGACTTTTTTTGGTTTACACAAATTAAGTGCACATGACTTTTCAACTGGTGAGCTGATTCTTTTCAAAAACCTCCAATATTCAGGCTTCAAGTTACAGATGAATAATTTTATTGACAATCCAGACAGAGCGCAATTACACTGAAAAATTCACTTATTCATCCACCTATCTGTTCATTCATTTTTAAAACTATACAGGCATGTAGAGAGAGAGACAGCAAGAGAGCAAGCAGGCACATCTATCCTGTGCTGGATTACGCTCAGATGAGGCACAGCTGTGGAACTGTGCTTGTTGGTGTCTGCCTAAGAGAGTTATTGTGAGTCCCAGATTAATTGCTACGTGGAAAGCTGGCAGGCCAAGCTCGTCAGCAGGGTGAGCTCAGGCAGCCCTGCAGGTCTTTTTCCTCACTTGTCCTCTCAGCTGATTTGTGAATGAAACAAGCAAGAGGCAAGCAAAGAAGCAGTTTTGTGAGACAAAGCTGAGGAGCCAGAGGCTGAACTTTAAAGAGCTTATGCCTTGCTAAGGAGTAGAGCATTTATTTTGCAGATGAAAGGGCCACTGAAGTGGGGAAGGTGCAGGCCTGGTCCCAGGTTCCACACAGGTGTTTCTGGGTGTGGGGCACAGAGCAGCATGAAGGTAGTACTGATGATGCTTCTCCCGGAGGAGGCACATGAGTGGCACCCCTACAAGCTGGAGGTGATAGATAGCTGTGCATAGAACTTGGCTTCAGAACTCAGTGAGCATCTGAAGGCAATTTGACCCTGTGACTCCAGAGGGGGAGGGAGAGTCCAAGAGGATGGGGTCTGGGGATGGCGTGACAGTCAGGCACCCTGAGTTTGGCAGGACCAGATTTGGAAGGAAGGTGATGTTTGACCTTTGACTGCAGTGTGCACCATGTGTGGGCATCAGCTTCTCAGCAAAGCTGTCCAGCCTGCAGACACAGGTTGAAGCTCCTATACTGTCTTCCCTGGAGCCAGGAGGTCAGCAAACCCCTAAGAACACACAGGATCATTCTGGACTTTCAAAATGAGCAGTGGGAGGGGCTGGGACCCCTCAGCCCTGGACCTCCCAATAGACGTGCTCCTGTCACTGAGGATGTAGTCACAGGTGGTACTCAGCTGTTTCGAAACTCACTAAATTTAACATAAAAATTTCATTTGTGTGCTCATCATTTGTTTGGTACTCAATACACAAGCTAGAGCTCGTTGGTGCCACCCTTTCCAGCCAAAATAATTTGTTTGGTACTCGACATTTTTGATTCTTGCCACTCTTCTTGGAGCCTATTAATGATGAGTACCAAGGTAACCACCATACCAAGGAAGGGGCCAAATACAACATCTGCCCCCCACTCTGACCAAAGCATGAGAAACAGAGAGAAGCCCTAGCTGGAGGAGATCTGGGGAGAAGGAGGCATGAGTTACCTGCTCAGGGACTTGGTAGTTTGCAGAGAAAACCTCCAGCTCCTCTGCAGAAGGACTGCTAGCTCTGGGAAAGAAGGGCAGGGTGATGAGTCCAGTCACTCAGCTTCTCAAAGCTACTGTCAGCACTTGCACCTGGGATTCAGCTCTGCCAATAACTTTGTTACCATGCCTTGGGCCCATGTTGGATCTGTGTCACTGTGGTGACAGGACCAACTATCTCCTCCCCACTCTTCCTGGGGAGCCAATCAACACCCACCTTGACCTCTTCCCAAGTGTATCAGTAGGAAATGTCCTGGGAGGCAACAAAGTCCTCATGTGCAAAGTGACAGCCACTTGCTCCGTGTCAGGGCTAGGATACAAGCAGCTCTAGACGTTCCATCAGGAAGCCCACTAGAGAAAAAAATCAACCCACACCCTGCTACCAAAAGTTATTTTCCATTTATGCGGTCTGTCACTGCTACTGCTGCTGCTGAGAGAGTGAGAGAGTGAGAGAGAGAGAGAGAGAGCGAGAGAGAGAGAGAGAGAGAGAGTCTCCAACCCCCTCACATAGTGTCATAGAACCTTCCCATGTGTCTCCTGTCACTTGCTGTGGATGCCCGCTGAGACAATGTTTGTTTCTGCACAGAGCAGGAAAGTAAGAATTCATCCTAAGCCACAATCACTCAAGCAATGACAAGATACAGTTTTTGAAATTCTTGCCCACCCTAGTATTCAGAAAGAAAGCACTGTATTTTGCAGTTTCCAAGCCTGCTTTCATTTGTTTATCTTTCTAAAAAACCAGAAAATTGCAGTGGCCAATATACAGCACACAGTTGTTCCTCACTCCCCTGAAAAATCAGTAAAGATACCTGCCTGGTGTTATACATTTAACTACTCCCAACCCCTGAGAAAGATAATGTTGAAGTCCCAACCCCAAACACCTCAGGAGGAGTCATTGTATGGTGATAGGGTCCTTATATTGGGAAGCAAGTTAAAATAAGGTCATTGGGGTAGACCTTAATTTCATATGATTGCTTTTTTTTATAACAACGGGAAATTTGGACACAGAGACAGACATGTGCAGAGAAGACGATACGAAGATACAGAAAGGAGACAGTACTGTGACCAGAATGATACATCTTCAAGCCAAGGGGTGCCAATGATTGCTAGGAAACATCAGAAGCTAGGAAGAGCCCCAGGAGGATTTTCCCTTAGAGCAGCCAGGGAGAGCATGGTCCTGCCCACGCTTTGATTCAGACTTCCAGCTCCTAGAACTCTGAGAAACAAAAACGTCTGTTGTTTTCAGCTGCCCAGTACTTGACTATTTATCCTCAGGAAATCATCCATTTAGATGAGTGCTTCTTCTTCAGAGGCCCTGCCAGCCCTGTCTTTGACTTCAATGGTCGTCCTGCCCTAGACTGAGTTGAGACCCCTGCCTCCTCCTTCAGATGCTGAGCCTACAACCACAGTGTGACAGTATTTGGCAATAGCACCTTTAAGGAGATAACTGAGACTCATGAAGTCACAGAGTGAGATTTTAACCCTAAAGGACTGGTGTCATAAAAAGAGGGAAGTGTCACTTTGTGCACACCCAAAGAAAAGGCCGTGTGAGAACTCAGAGCAGATGGCTCTCCACAAGCCAAGGAAAGCAACTTCACCGGAAAACACATGTGCTGGCACCTCGACTGCTAATTTCCAGCCTGCAGAACTCTGATAAAATGAATGTTCATTTGTTGTGACTTAGGTCAAGTCCCTGCTACCTGTATGCTGTGCATATGCCTTCCGTGATAATGCTTAGGAACCCTTAGGAGCAGTGACTCCCCAACCCCAGTAGCAGCACAACAGTGCTAGTTTTGAATATTTGTACAAACTTGCATTGACCGTTTGCCCATGTCATGTGAGGCAAAGTGTTAAACACTTGGGATATTGTATTCCTCACTGTCCCTTCTGGGGAATAGCAATTACCACCCTTAAAACTTTCAGAAGAGTTCACCAAACACCAGAGACTAAGACAACCCACCTGGGAAATGGAGAGACCTAGATATTATTAATCCTAGATGGATTCAGGCTCATCCTTCTGTACTTCTTGTCTTTGAAAAAGCAATTAAATGACTATAGACACTACTGTACCACTGGAGCTTCCCCATCTTCCCGATGCATGCAGGTCACTGGGGGATCTTGTGACCACTCAGCAAGTTTGGGGTGCGGTCTGACATGCTACCATGTGACCCTCCTGCGGCAGGTCTGTGGGCCATTCTCAGGGAGCCAAAAGTCTGCACAATAGGACTTGACAATACTGTGCTTTCTCTTCTAATTATCCCACAAATGAGCGCTTCATCCTACACGCGTGGTGCATGTGTGAGCACTATCACACATTCATGGTCTCCTACACCCCCAGACCTGTGCTAGGTATCATGGGAAAGAGTACTTAAGAACTTAATTTGATATTCCTTGAGGGTATTGGCTGAAATTTTATAACTTGTTTGCCCTTGAACAACCAACATAAGGGGCTCAACACATATTTACATTCCCTACTTCTAAAATAGTGTTCAAATAACAAAATCATAACTGAAATTTGCTCCTGAGAAAGATTTTTTAGGCAACTACTATCATCCATCCTGATTTTCTTTCCTTGCTAACAATGACCAAACTTTATTAAGAACAGCCCCAAACACCACTCTCCCACTTCCGTGTGCAGACTGGGTTGATCATGTGATGTGTTCTGGCCAATGAATGTGAGAGGAGGTCTTTTTGGTTTTTCTCATGAAAGGATTCCTGTTCCCTTTCTGGATGGACTTAATGTGCACCAGTGCAGTGTTTTGTGATAATAAGGCAAACAACATGAGGGATACCAGAATAATCACGGACATTGGTCCTGGCATTGAGAGTTCCTGAAGAAGCATCAGCAGCTGCCTGCTTCTTCTACTTTATGTGGCAAAAACAAAATCCTCTCCTTGAAGCCAATTTAATTGGTTACCTCTAAATATAGGCCAAAGCAATCCCATCTAACAGTACTCTTTCTCAGACAAGAACTGGTCACTCATGGACTTATTGTACAGTTGAGGTCATGATAATATATTCAGAAGTTACAAGCAAAACTATACTAGACTTGAAAAAGTTATGTCTTCAAAATTAATTCTACCCAAACAACCCTGGAAGCAAAGGTCATGGCTTGATTTTGGATTTTGTTAGAGATGAATATTCTGTCTTGTTTTAATCTGACTTTACTTTCTAATGCAGAGTCTACCAGTCCATTTCATAAAACTGAAATTCAGGAGCTGGTGTGGGAAGTGCTAGGTCCTAAGCTCGTCCGTTAGTGGCTGGCTTAAGCTTGACATTTTGCCTGGGTGAACGGAAAGCCATTTAGGATGCATTTGGGGTTAGTTTTGAGTTGCAGCCTGTACATTAGCACTGACTCAGAGCTACAGATCACCTGGACAGCCTAGTCTAAAAGCATCAATGGGAGTTTGGTTTCCACCTTAGGCTTTCAATGTTCATAGAAAGAAAACGTAGAGGTCTACATTCTGCTTTCCTCCATTCATCTCAGCACATACCTCACTCCTCAGCAGTTAAGACAGATGTCAGCCTAAGCAAGTTCCTTCATTTCTCTCTGCCTTAACCACAGGACATAGAATAAATACTAATACTAATAAAAGTATTTTACAGAAGCTTAATTTAGATAAATAACACTAATTATGTTCTTATGCATATATAATGGAATCTCATTTTATGCTGAATTTAGATCCTGAAAGTGGAGAAGCACGCAAAAATTTCTTTAATTATAAAAAATCATCCTTGAAGATCTCCAGAATTCTCTTAGATCGTCAGGACCTAGTGCTTCTGTTTTTCTGCAGAAGCAATAAAGGAAAAGGTCTAATTTGACCCGTGGGAGAAAGATGGAGTGAATAAATTGAGTGGTCAAACAATTTATTGTCCAAACCTGACAACTTTTGAAGATGAAAGATAGAGCTATTAATAATTATGCCAGAAAGTGGGTGTAAGCTAGCACGCAACTGAACAAACAAGGACATGTGGTCATCTTGTTAACCAAGCTGCATCTACAGCTTTCTCCCAAGTGTTTGGACTCAGTGTCCCTCAGGGGGTGACTCCACTCAGTATCTGAAGATGCCAGGTAATTCTAATGATCCCAAATGTGCTGTCTGCTGTGGCCTCTGTGCCACTTAGTCCCTACTTTGTAAGATGGGTGTGAGTTTTCTTCTTGTAAGAAATAAAACAGAGCCCAGAAGGAATTTGGTGTGCATCAGACCAAGTGGGTGGGTGGTTATGAAGTCAAAACTATATACCCTTATCCTTTGAAAAATATTTTTTCCTTGGCAGGAGGGTGAAGTAATTCTTCCAAAAGGCTTATTCCAGTTCTGGGAAATTAGCTCAAGGAAAGCTTGGTCAGAGTTCCTAATAATCAATGCCCTAAATGGGGCTGTCTTCTACCAGTGGGTGGAGGCAGGCAGTAGGAAGACAAGAAGATGCCCTCCGATGTCTTGCTCAGAAAGGCACTCCTCATCCTGGGCACTGGGTAGACATATGTAGACTGAATCTTATTTGATTTTCACGCTAAGCCTACTGCTGTGTTAGTGTGGAGGAGGCACGAGTATTTCTGATTGCCCTATGCAGAGAAGAAGCCCATTCATCCACTGTTGCCTGGTAGGGCTTGTGTTTCAATGCCTCATAGAGATAGAGATGTGAGGAAGCCAAGTGATGAACCCGCTTATGCCAGGAGCAGAAGCCAAGTAGGCTAGGCTGACAATGACGCATAGCTTCACACATCACACTACTTCAGGCAGAGTGGGGGGCTATCAAGAAAGGAACAGGGTGATGCCACTGAAAGTGATTCAGAGCGCTGCTAACTTGTTCTGATTAATCAGGGAAGGACTTTCTAAGATGATATTTTGGCTGAGATCTAACTGATCTACAGAAGCCAGCCCCGCAGAGATGCGTACAGCATTCTGAGCACAGTGACAAGTAATTGCTGACATTCTGCACTGGGAGTTTACTCAGTAAGTTCAGGGAATGATTGGCACCTGGTGAGTGGAGGTGAGAAGGCTAGTGAAGGAGGTGCATGGTGCCATGGGGTCTGATTTTTCAGGGCTTGGTTGGACATTCAGAAAGCTGTGCACTTTCTAACTTCACTCTCCTTAACTCCATCACTACTAGAAAGAGTTTTCTGAGACTGTTGTGCAAAATCACACCAACTGTTTTCCTTTGGAAAATATTTGATTCTGTCAGGAGAGCGAACATTTTGAAAATCTTTCCTTGGGAAATTTTATCCCAAGTAGATGCAGTTTAGACATGACCTTCATGATTTGTTTAACCCCAACATATCAAGCAACCAACAGATTTTTGAAACTTGAGATCTTCAAATGCTTTTTCCTGGAAGTGAAAAAGGAGGAGGAAGGTAAGGGAGAAGGGGGAGGAGGGACCTCCTGAAAGGGACCAGACTGAAGATGCCTGAGATTAATGCCAAGAATTTGGATAAGAAAATAAGTATGACAATTACTCTTTGAACCTCTGCTGATGCCAGGCCCCACATTAAGTGATTTAACTGCACTCTCTCTTTATATTTTTCTAAAGAAAAAATTCTAACAGTAACAATAAAAAAGGCTTTCAAAATAAACTAGTAGGAGAGTAACAATAATTAATACATTGTGTCATTATATTCTTAATAGTTGCTCTGACTACAAGATATAGGCATGAAATATCATCCAAACAGTATTAGCACAAACCTTTCTTTTCAATGAAACAAGAGATAGTAGATGCATAACTACCTTGACTATCGTGTGTGTGTGTATATATATATATATATATATATATATATATATATATATATTTCATTTTTCCTTTATACCTTGCCTCATTCTCCCATCACAGTTTTTTTTTTCTTTTGGACAATTTCTTCCCATTATTTATTGTACATTTTGGATCTTATGTACTCATTTTGTTTCTCACACTAGGGAAACAATATGATGTCTACACTTTTTACACTTTTTTGGTACTAGGAATCGAACCCAGGGCCTTGTGCTTGCCAGGCAGGTGCTGTGTCACTTAAGCTCCATCCCCCACCAATGTTTCCCTGTGTGGGTCTGATTTATTTCACTTATGAGCATGTTCTCAAGTTACATCCATTTATCTATAAAAGTCTCAAGTTTATACTCCTTTATGGCTGAGTAATAGTTCATTATATAAAAAAATTACATCTGTTTTATGTATTCCTCAGTTGATGGGCATTTGGTTGATTCCAAGATTGATCTATTACAAATTGTGTTGCTATAAACATGGGCGCACATATATCACTGAGGTATCATGTTTTCAACTCTTCTGAAAGATATCAAGAAGTAGGATAACTGGGTAGAGTGGAACCATTAACCCTAGTTTTTGAGTAATCTCCATACTGATTTCAGTAGTGGTTGTGCCAGTCTATACTCTTGCAAAGTGGAGAAGAGTTCCTTTATCCACATATGCCCACCAGCATTTGTTATTGGTTGATTTCTTAATGATAGCCATTCTTTCCAAGGGGGGATGGAATCAGTGTTGTTTTAATTTGTATCTCTCAGGTGACCAGTGAGGTTGAAATTTTTTTCATGTATTTATTTTCTATTTGCATTTCTTCATGTGAGAAGTGCATATTCATCTCAGATGCCCATTTATGGTTTGGGTCTTCAAATTTTGGATGCCTGTTTTCTTTCAGTTCTTTATATGCTTTAAATACGAGTCCTTTGTCGAGGGACAACTAACTATAAGTTTTTTCCACTCTGTGGGTTATATTTTTATTCTGTTGGTGATTTCTTTTGTGTACCAAAGCTTTTTAATAAGGTGAGATCTCATTTGTTGATTCTTTGCAGCATTTCCTGTGCAGTCTGGGTTTTGTTCATGAAGTCTCTGTCTATACTTATGCCTTTTAGATTTCTACCAATTTTCTCTTCCAGTAAATTTAGTGCTTTCATTTTAATATTTAGATCTTTGATCCATTTGGACTTTAGTGCATGGTGACAGACATATGTCTGGATTTAGTCTTAGGCATGTGGAAAGTGAGTTTTTCTGGCACCATTTATTAAAGGGGCTTTCTTCCAGTGATTGTGTTTGGCTCCTTTGTCAATGATAAGGTGGCTGAGTATATTTGGAGTTGTTTCTGCATCTTCTACTCTGTTGAATTGATCCTAGGATCTGTTTTTTGCCAGTGTCATGTTGATCTTATCACAGTAGCTTTTTAGTATAATTTCAAGTCAGGGATTGTGAGGCCTTTGCTGTTCAGAATTGCTTTTCTAGGTCTCTTCGGGTTCTATATGAATTTTATGAATTTTTTTTCTAGTTCTTTGAGGTGTGCTAATGGTTTTTTGATTGGGATTGTTGGTTCCTTTTATTAATGAGCAAGGCATATTTTTCCATTTTTTGATATCTTTTTTTGATTTCCCTTTTCAGAGTACTGTAGTTTTCAATGTACTTTTTCTTCCTTTGTTAGATTGATTCCTAAGAATTTTTTTCTTTTATTTTTCTCTTTCTTTCTTTCTTTCTTTCTTTCTTTCTTTCTTTCTTTCTTCTTTCTTCTTTCCTTTTTTTGCATGCTGTTATAAAGGATGTTGTTTCCCTAATTTCTCTTTCTCTCTGTGAATTTGTTGCTTGTGTACAGGGATGATATTGATTTTTGAGTTTTGACTTTGTATCTAGCTACACTACTGAACTGAGTTATTAAACCTACAAATCTTTTAGTGGACTTTCTTTATAGGTTCATAATGGCAGGAAGAATTCTAAGGTGACTTCCAAGATCCCTTGCTCCCACATAATTTCAAGGACTGTGACTGGGATAGATTTCACTCTTGTGACTGGATTTCTTTTTACAGCCCAGTTGACTTTAAGTAGATTATCTGGTTGGGCCTGACCTCATCATGTGAGTTCTTTAAATCAGCACCTAGGGATCAGAGACAGAGAAGAAAGAGACATGGGCGCAGGAAGGATCCAAAAGCTGAGATTGTTCATTGCTGTTTCTGAAGGTGAGGGGACAGCATAGCAGGAAATGTGATTTGAGTCCATGTTGTTGTCCTCCAAATCCCTGCCAACTGAGAGTGGCCCTGGCTGCCAGCCTGCAAGGAAACAGGGACTTCAGTCCTCAGGCATGGGACTGAGTTCTTCTAGCAACCTGAATGAACTTATGGAAGACCAGCCTAGCCACCCCTTGACTGCAGCGCTATGATCCCTGCACACAGAACCCAGCAATGCTATCCCTACGGAGCTATGATGTAAAGGTCTCGTTTCAGTCTCTAAACCGGTGCCAGCCAGGTAGAGCTGTGGGAATCTACTTCAACTAGAATAACCTTACAGAGTCACTTTAGTCTGGTGACACACAAAGAATGTGTAATGGTGATGATGCGAAGGATGAAAGTGACATGATGATGGTAGAGGGAGCACACACTGCACGAACGCTATCACAGCTGATCCTCATACCAAACTTTACAAGATAGGAGCAAGCACTTTCACTGCAGTAAAGGAAGCCCAGGCTCAGAAACTTTAATTATAATCTGGCTCAAGGTTCTTCATTAGTCAAATCATGAACAGGATTCCAATGCTGGAGTCTGCCTGGCCCAGTTTTGTGCACTCTGTCACTCCCCAGCACCACCTCCCATGGGCCATACTGGGCAACAGACAAGGCTGCACAGACAAAGAACCCAGTGGCAGCCAAGGATGTGGTCCAGGAATGGGGGGTCAGCGTGAGCACAGGTCTGATAGTTTAGGATGGGGTGAAAGATGTGGAGAAATGAAAAAGGCTAGTTTGTTGTGGATTTGTGGTTTAATAGTTATGATTTTTTGATTCTAAAGAATACAGATTCAGCTTAAAAACACTTGGAAATGAAAGGAATTTATTACTAAAATAAAAACAAAGCTATCTCACATCTCACAGCATTACTGAGCTAAGGCTATGGGTACTACCAGAAAAAGGCTCAGATATCCCCTCTCCTTTCTGCACCTTCCTGTGCAATACGCTCATTTTTCACTGCTTCTTTCTTTTTTTTTTCTAAATCTCTCTGTCCCACCCCTTTTTGTCCTCTGGATTTTCTCTGGGTATCATGGTTGCCAGTGCCTTCCCCACATACATCATATTCTAAACTCTCAGAAAGAGAGTGGTGAATGATGGTCTTTGTCAGGTTTCCAAGAACACATTCCCAACGGAAAGAATTTAGTGACTCAGTCTGTATTGGGGGCCACTCCAAGCCCAATCATGTGAATTTAGGGGTCACAATGTCCTTGTCTGGGAGCTCACAATGCAGCCACATGAATAGAGGAGGGAAAAGAAAAACATGTAATAAAAGAATACTGTACATGGCAATGTTGCAGGGCAAGAAAACACTCAGGAGGAAATACAGGATCAAGGTCAAGAAATGCTTCCAGGGTCAGCTTACCTGCTCTTACCTACTGACTGATTAACTGATAGACCAAAAGCCTTGCAACCATCTTAATCATCAAGGGACTGATCCATTGCAAAGAAAGCCTAGAGCCCCTTACATCATTCTATTTAGGGGATCGGACTCTCTTCCATAGCTGAGCGCAACTGTAAGATGGAGAGAGACTTGGAGATACTAGTGAAGCTACGCCTGCCCTTGCTCTGCTGTAGCTTTCCTCCTGTTCTACTTGATTCCACCAAAAGCTATCTCCTAACACACACCCTGCTCCTCCTGCTGGCAAGTTGCTAAATCCAAGGAGATATAATCAACCGCGTTCTAACACATGAATAAATAAAAGCTGACTGAGAGACAGAGGGTCTTTAACATCTCTCTAAGTACCTCTCACCTTACTGCTTAGAGAATTTAAGTGCATTTCATGAGAACCACTGCTTTAAGAAGCTGGTGATATAGAGGATGACAAAATGAGACTCCAAGTAATTTGAGAAAGGAAGAAAGTGAAGAGATTGTTAGCTCTCCAGGAAGTCTTGGGTATCAGCAACGAAATCAAAGATGGGTAAGTCTTTAGTATCACTCTGATGCTACAGTTTGCTGGTGCACAAGGTGCCCTTACAGTGACGGTAGGTGGAATACAGCATTGACTACAGGTATGAATGATTGAACCAGACCGTACATTTGCCCAGATATAGATGATCGGTTAAAGGTGATACAGCAATGACTGAATTTGAATCTTGGCCCTACCCCATGGTAGCTGAGAGATCTTGAATAAGTCATTTCAATTCTCTGAGCCTCAAATTCTCTTTCATGAAAATCATACCTGCTTTGTTGTGAATATTTAGAGATGTGATGTAATGACAAAGAACAACTTGACACAGAGTAGGTGACAAAACAGATGCCAGCATTCCTGCCTCCCATTTGCTCCAAGTGCAGCCTTTGTAAAAGTATTGAAATCCCAGCTCCAAGGCTTGTTTCATTAGCCTGGACTTGCTCGAGTTCTAAAGGAAATTTTGCCAGTTGGGTCTAATGCACTATTTCCAATGGCTTGGGGAAGCTCCAGAATGTGATCTCTATTTGCATCTTCTCATGTTCTCAAGGTCAACACCCAGGTGGACAGAAGGCCACATCCAGCAGTCCTATGCTGATTTATATTCCAGCCATCTGCATCCTCTGCCATGCCAACCTCCCTCCCCTGTGGACTATTCCCAGAACACTCAGTGGACTTTCTTCCCCTCATTCTGTGCCCACCTGATGCCATGCACACCACAGGATGCCCATGGCCCTGCCAAGTAGGAGTGGTCCTGGCCCGCCTCCACATAAGAGTGCAGATAGCTGTCAGCTGTGTTCCCTGAAATGTCCCACATGGCACACAGTAGGCACTCAAATGTACTTGCAGAGCAAAGGAAAGAACTGAATGAATTTCTGAGAAAGCACCTTGTGCATTGTGGCACTGTGTTAGGTTACATCTTACTGAAGAGAAAATGACTTGGTGATGTGAAATGACTTACCCAAGATCTCACAGCTGGAAAGTTGCAACCAGCACTCCTACAACCCCACTTATCTGCTTCTGAGAACAGTGTAAATGTCTTCCCCTACAAAGACACTGTGTAGAGAATTATGCTAAATAATCATTTTTATAGTTGTGATTATTATCTTTCACCCCCTTTGGTTCTTAGGAAAACACTGAGTTGCAAAAGGGAGAAGAGTTCTTTCTGTTTTGCACAGAAGTAGAAACCAAAATGGGAGTTAGGTTAAGTTCTCAAGAGGGTAATTGGGCCTTACAGTCAAGGGCATGTGGGCAGCTCAAGGAGATTTTAATTTGCTTTGGAGTTTATTCCTCTCTGCATAACCACTTAACAGCAACTGAAATTTCTTCTAAAGCAGGAAGTAAACTCAGCTAATTTATTTCTGCATGCATTAGTGAGAAAGAAGTATCTACTTGAGTCATATAAAACGGCAAGTACCGCACGTGTGGGTAAGTCGAAGTCGCAGACCTGAGTGGTGGTTAATGCCACTAATTGCTTCGGTCCATCTGTTTTTTACTGGTCAATTAATAGACACATATCAAACACCTACAGTGTGCATCACACTGTGCAAGAAATTGTGGAGTGGGGCTCACGGAAGATGCTCTCAGAGAGGTCTGGAGGTGTGGCGATGATGGTACGCTGGCAACGCGCACATCTCCCTTCATGTCAGCTTCAGGGTAGCTGTGATGCTTATCAAAGTCCAAAGAGCTGCCTAAGGCCACCGAGCATGTTGGTGAGGGAGCTGCAGTCTGAATGTTGAACTCTCTGATTCCAGAGCTGCAAGTTCAATCTCTGTACTGCACTATGTTCATCACTGTCATCATTACTTAGTTTTATAATAATCTATTTCTCTTGTTTGGTTTCCTGACTAGATAGGCAAATTTTAAAACTCCAATTTGCATAAATGCTAAAAATACAGTTTCCATTACTTTTCCAGGCACTGTTGTATCTCCAAAATCTAGGGCGGGGCCAGCCACATGGTTAGCACCAAACTAAAATTTATGAAATGAAAAATGAGCCAAGGTTTTATTGAGTCTTTAGGGCTTACAGTGCTACTTGACATTGCATAATTTTGAGGAACCTGAAACAGTGTTTATGTTCATGTTTAGGCACTTTGTTTAGCAAAATTGTGGAGAAGTCACTGTCTTCATCACTGATGCATAAAACACCCACCATATAAAACAGAAGTTTATTTATCTCATGGTTTCAGCCCATGGTAGTTAGGCTCAAAGGCAGAAATGGTATGGTAGGAGGCTGTGCTAGAGAAGAGAGCTGCTCATGTCATGGCACAAGCAGCAGAGAGACAAGGAGGAACAGAGGAGGCAGATACACCCTTTCAGGCCATGCTCCAATGACCTCTCTCTAATGAGCCCTCACCTAGTAGCAAATGAACTATAGTACTGCAGCACCCAGTCAGATTCCAAAGGCCTCACCTCTGAATACATGAGGATTTGGGGAACATTTTTAACCTAAACCATAACATCCTTCTTTTCCTAGCTTACAGGTAAGAACGTAAATCTCTCAGACACTAAGGAGTTAGCTTTGGGTTAAATGGTTCTTAACAGTGAGGACAGAAGTCCACTTTTGATCTTAACACCTCTCTGCTACCCAAGGCAACAATGCAGTCTTCAAATGTTTTTGAGGACTAAGACAATGGAATTCTTGTTGAAGAAAGAATTCTAGCAGCAGTGGACACAGCAATCAGGATGGGAAACAGCAGACAGGGGACAGAGGAACACTGATTATTGTGCTCAGTGCCATGAATTTAAAGCTTATTATGTTGAACTCATTCTGGAGCTCGGTGACCTGAGGCATGTGAAGGCGAAGTATGTGGTCCAAACGTAGGAAGCTACTGTGTCCTGAGCAAGGCTTTGGCCTATTAGATCTGATACTGCCTCTCTAGTCTGATGAGTGTCCATGTGGAACTTTCCAAAGGGGGAAGGAATTGTGACTTCATTTGTGCCCCAGTGCTTCCTGAGCGAGGGGACAGGACCACTGGCTGGCTTTGAAGCAGGTGAAAAGGGAGTGGAGAGGGGAGTCTAGGCAGGGACATTGTAAAGGCAATGGAGTCAACACAGGATCCCTGTGTGGGGCTCTGAGGGTTTGTTTGGTGACAGCAAACATTAGGAAATTCAGTGACTCCTTTTCTTAATCCAAGTGACGATCTTATGTGAATCCTCAGCTAAGAAGACCAGGTTGCTTCAGAGAAATGGCTACTGAATCAGATTTGCGAGTGAGTTCCTGGTTCCCAACTTTATAGCTGCGTGTCCCTGGTGAACAATAACCTCACTGAACCTCAATTTTGTAGCAAAATAAATGGCTCAATGTGCACAGTCAGTAAGTGCTCAACAATTGACTTCCCTTTGTCCCTGCCCTGATGCAGATTAAGCATAGAAACACCCAGCAAGTGGCCTTGCATCCAGATTCTAAACCCAGGAGCTACTGCAGCCTGGGTGAGGTCACTAGTGAATTGTCCCTGTGTCCCCAAGAGATGTCAAGTAAAAAAAAAGGCGTGTTGAGCCTTCAGATGCCAGGGAGGAGGATACAGCCTAGTAGAGTGAAGTGTCCTGCACGTCACTATGCAGAGTGACCAAAGCTCTTGTGCTTCCTGTGCCCCAGGAGTCTCAGAGTTGGTCAGGACCAGAGAGCCCTGGGCTTGTAAATTTATGATTGATTTTTCCATATTGATTCACCACTTGGAACAATAATGACTCATCTTTCTTATACTTGAATTATATTTTAACATAAAATATATGCTCATATTTATTTAGAAATGAAAACTGTATATTCTTGCCTACCAGAAATAGAAGGAAAGCATAAAAGTAAGTACAATGATAAAGAAGAGATTATGATTAAATTGTAACCAGAGATTACAGTATTGTGGCCTAACAGTCTGAGCTCAGTGTGCTTTTGCTTAAGAGGGAATACAGAGGATAGTGGAGAGGAGAGAAGAAGAGAGGAGAAGAGAGAAGAAGGGAGGAGAGGAGCGGAGAGGGGAGGGGAGGGTAAGGGAGGGGAAGAGGAGAATGAGGGAAAGACTAATGGCAACTAGTAAATCCTTAAGAGTTATTAAAAATATACCATTGCCAAAATGACACTTCTTCCTTATAATCAGAAAGATAAAAATAATGAAAAGGTGAAGACTCTGGATACCGCATGGCTCAGTGTTACCCAGTGTGCTCTTTCTGTTTACTTCTTGAAACATCTCATGAGCAAAATCCCCTTTTGGAAAATGACAGACCCCAGCCTTAGCTTGCACCCGGGAAACAGAGGTTGTGTCTGAGGGTCCATGGTTTGGACCTCTTGTTCCTTCCTCAAGGAAGCCCAGGAGCTGGTGATACGGTGTGACCTCTTTCCTGCCAATATCATCCATAATTATTGGCAACTCTGGAACCTGGAGGGAAAGAAGTTTCATTATTTACAGAAGCACAGTTTTCATTATGAAGTGACCTAACAACAGTGCCCAGCTTGGTCGATGGAAAGAAAACACGGAAAAGCCACCGTGGTGCGACTGCCCTCTCACAGAGCCTTCACTGCCAGCATTGCTGCCGTGTGCTTACTCACAAGACTGCAATCACAGGTGCCTGCTTCTTTAAAAGTACCTCGAATGGTCTTGTCCTGTCTCCAGGGACAGAGACATGCTGTCTTTAGCAGACACGCTGGTCGGGAGTGTTTTCCCTGGTGACTGATTTCACGTAGCTGTGTGTATTTCAGTGTTTTCCTTTACAAAATGGGGGTGATCTTGGTGTACAGAGTAGACACAGGTAACACAGAGAAGAGGAACTGCTCGTGTGTAGAAAGAGCTAAACCTAAACGTGCCCCTAGACTATTTTACTCAGTTTACATTTTCTGGACCTGGGGCTTCACAGTCAAAAGTGGCAGGACCTCAGTGGTTTCTCCATGGCAGGGACCTAGGTAGGGCTGGCTTCTAAACGTTGGAATCGCATCAGCTCCTCATCTTGCTACCTTGGACTCTCTAAAATCTAACTTGCGGCCATGTTTCTCATGCTTTCTCCTTTGGCTCGCTCCTATTTGTAAGCATATTATTTAGTTCTATCATTCCAGAGAATCCAGTGAATTTCTCAAAACCCCATTCAGATGTACTCTCTTAAAGAAAATTCACTTTTCTCTAAAACCTCTCTCCTTGATGTCTGCAGTCCATACATGAGTATGTTGCATTTTGCACATGGAGATTAAGTAGAAAATAATTATGTGAACACACTTATTGGATTAGAACAACAGATAAAGTCACAAACTTTTAGGGCCTTTGCCACTTCTTCTAGGTCCACTAATAAAGTAAAACAGTTGCTTCCACTAGTTATCTGTCAAGCTGACCTTCAAGGTAATTCAGTTTATATAAGCCTTTTATGTAACCATCATATGCAGTACATTATTTTCTTAGTGTATGTCTCAGAAATTAAAGAATATTAGAACACATAGATTATCTCATTATTTCTAGTGACTGTATAATGTTTCACGATGTGAACTTGTAACAATTTATTAAAATTTCCCCAATTTCTATACATGGTATTGCATCCTTTCTTGAGCAATTATCATTGGTTTGCTTATCTATCAATTAGACTGAGTTGTTTTGGAATAGGATATGCATCACGTTTATATCAGTGGTCCTTTATCTACAAAAATATCTGTCATAAACAGAATGTCCACTGAGTCCTTAGTTGGTGAGTGAATGAATGAATGAATAAATGAATGAGTAAAAGAAGAGAAAAGTCAAAGGTTCCCTCCTGAGCCCAGATACAGACGTATAAAGCCTCCCTTGCTGTTCTTTTCCCAACCAACTGACCCTGAGAATTCAAATCATGACCAGTTTTCTCAGTGCGGGGCCCTTAGTTCTTTTAGGGTATCCCAACTGCTTACAGGAAGCAGATTGCCTGTCTCATTTTCCAATCTTTGTGCAAACACCCACAGCCCTTTGGGCAAAGGGGATTAAATAAACCTAGAAATAAACAATTGCTTACACGTAACCAAATGGGAGAGTTCCAATAAATAATTTCCCGAAAAGAGAGAAGAAACATGGGGTAGAAAATGCCCGAAGCGGCAAATTTATGAAGCGGCTGTAACATTAATGGAAATAAGAAGTTTGCAGACAGATGGGCTGCCTTAGAAGCCCAGACCAGGGTGTTGCCAGGCCTTCTTTTCTTTTACAAAGCAGTCGTGAAGTTGGAAATACAAACAATGCTTTAAATTGTTTAGCAATGTCTTTGCTTAGGCAAGCTGATTGCTGCCATGATAATGTTCCTGGTTCATTTGTTCTCTCTCTCTAGAAGCTGAAAATATTGAATGGCTTATTCCAGGCTGTGCATTTCTCATGGCACGTGCTGTGACATCAGACTCCTCAGGGCTGAGACAGTGTTCTCTGTCTCTACAGGCTCTGTGCTTGTCTGAGCTTTCCCTTCCACCCAGAATGCCCTACTCTGCCTCTGTCTCTCCTAAACACCCTAACTCCAGCTTCCCGCCCAGGCAGTATCTCCTTCAGGAAGGCTTGGAGCTGTGACGTATATCACGAGGGCAATGAGCATCAAGCCCCATGCGTACGACTCACAGTAGTGCTTCTCTTTCCAACGGCATGGCACTCTCCGAGTCTCATTTTTATAGTTTACAAAACAAGGAGACTATTGGTATCTATCTCATAGAGTTCATGTGAAGATAGTAAGATCTTTATAAAGCACACATTGAAAGTCAATTACTGGTCAAGAAATTGAAGTCACAGTACAAGTCATTATTATTCTCACTTTTATCTCCTGATGGCCCCACTCAAAGCCAAGTGGGGTGTCGCCTCTATCACCCAGCATCCTGTGACTGGACCACCGGGGCTATTTATTACATTGTCTCCTGGTCTCCCACTCATTTGTATTTTCCCCAGGTGTGATCTCCAAAAGGGCCCTGTTTCTCCTGAAAGGACAACAAAATCTCTTTTATTAATGTTTATGCATTTTTCTCTCCTCTGTACTCTCACCACAATAAGGAGATTAAGCTAGTTAACTTTTACATTTGTTGAGATGGATGAGAAAATGAAGTTCAAAGAGGCAGAATGACTTTACCAGGGTCCCCCTGCTGTGACAAAGCCCAAGTGTCCCTAAGACTCTGCAGCACATGATCTTGACAAGTGCTTATTTGTTGACAGGCCACAGAGACACTATAGGCTGAAAATGCTCCACTCAACCTAATGGCTCTGAACAAGGAGAGAGAAATGAAAACAAAGCAGCAAGAGCTGACACATCACTATGAGGTGCCTAGGACTGTGCCAACCAAGTTACAAATACAGCCACGACCCCATCCGTATGTATGCTCAGTGACCTACAGCAAGCAGTGGTCTGAATTCACTGAATGGAAATCACAGCATAAGTCATTGCTAGGCTTACATTTCACAGCACGGTAGAATCTCATGTTTTCCACACTGCCTGCCTGGAATGTGATCATCCCTCTGACTGCACATCTGCATTGTACACAGCAGCCATGTTGTCACTCAACTGTCTTGGTTATGCTTTCAACTGCTGCAATATTGCAGTGCTTGTGTTTGAGTTACCTTTATCATACTCAACCATGGCTCCAAAGTACAACAGAGTGACGCACCAGTCCACAAAACACAGGACAGATGAACTCTAGCAGGGCACTGGAGAGAAGCATAATACAAGTGGAGTTCTGTACTTTCCACCCACAGTATTAGACACTCACTAGCAGTCCTATCCTCACCGGCAGGGGAAGACTACTGTACGGGTCATTTAATGCTAATCCAAATCTTAGGAGAGGGCACTGCTGTCAGCAGGATGACCCAGGGGTGAGAACAGCAACATTCAATCCTCTCTTGTAGGTCACGCTGCCAGGAAGGGCAGAGCTGGGATTTAAACCTAAGTGCCTGGCTCCCCAGATGTTCTGTTAACATCATGTAACGTCACAGCCCTACAAAATGCATATGTAGAAAATATTTTGTAAGACTAGTATTTCCTTTCTCTCCTTTGACTTCCTACCCATTATCCCCGCTATTCTAGGAAAGAGCATTGATGAAAATTTTAGAGTCATTAGAGATTTTTCTGTTTTTCCAATAGTAGACTTTGTATTAGTGGCTCCAGAAAGCTAATATACAGACTCCTTTTAGTCTATAAATTTCCACATAGATAGACATACAGATAGATATAATGTAGATAAGATGACAGTGTTGTCCATTCCAATATAGCATCTGAATGCTGTATCTTATTAATGTTCACCAACACGGTATCTCCAATGAAAATTAATGTAGCAGAGCTCGGATTCCTTTTCCTCTGACCTCTAGAGGGAGCTCACACCCTCTCTGGCTCCTTGGGCACAGTGAAGAGAGCCTGCATTCCAACATAATTTGTTGACCTGCTTATTGTAACAGTAGCAAACTGCCCTCCACATCCTGTCCATGTCTTCCCACCCCCACACATCAGTCCACTTGACTTATGTGAGCTGCACCTCCTTTGCCCCACCAGGAGAGAGTGCCTGACTCTGACCCAGACAATCAGCAGGTCACTGCTGATCCCTGCCCATCCCTCCCCTCAGCACTGGCTGAGGACTGAGAACCAACAAACACAGCAAGGACATTAAAGTGGATGCAGGAGTTGAGGCTGGCTGGGCCTATGCGAAAGACCAATCTATCCTCACCAGGATGGCTTGGTGACTAGCCAGGGGCCTGATACTGCTATCCTGCCTCCAGGAGGGGAGGGTATGATGGAGAACTTAGTGCACAAGGAGAAATGCAGAGCCAGGAGACTAAGCAGCCAAGAGATTCCTGAGGGCGTCTTCTGAGCTCCAGACTCAAATAATGAAACACATCCTTCCCAATTCTCCAATGAGAAGAAACAAGGCAGCTGGCCATGGGAGACCAGATAAGCAGGGTCATCTATGTGTAGGTCAAGCTAGCTACATAGGTAACTGAGTGTGGTTATTCTTTCATGCCATGGAGACACAATGTATCTTTAAAATTGCATAGTGTTTTAAATTACAGAGATGAGCTAAAGCAAGGCAACATCACCCCTTAAAATACAAGGAATTTTGTGGGTTCGATGGCCTAGTTTTACATGAACATAAAGAAATCGTTTAAAACAAAGCCTCCCAGGAGATCTGTGTTCTGTCCATGGACTTTTCCACCTCTGCAAGAAGACCCCACGGGACGCGAGACCTTGGTGTCTCAGCTCTCATAGGGGAGCAGCTGCTACTGCCCGGTACAGGGGCGCTCAGGGCACTGGCCGGCTCCTGCCTGCTAAGTCTCAGCCACCCCGCTTGGGTACTCACGCCCACCCTCACCCTCCATCTAACAAAGTTTTGACAGAAAGTTGTTTTATCAGGGGATCTTTTGTGATATTGAGACGTAAACCCAGGGCCTTTGTACTAAGCAACATGTGCAGCCCATTTATAGTATTTTTTTGCTTGGAGACAGTGTCTTGGTAAGTTGTTAAGCTGTCCAAATTGGGCCAGAATTTGTAATCCTCCTGCTCTGCCTCCCAGAGAGCTGAGATTACAGGCAAGTACCTCTGTGCATGGTTGAAGGGGGATTTTGTGAGGTGCAGTTCATGAATCTCTCAGAGTCTAAGAAGCACCCTTGGACCAGTAAGATGAGCAAAAGGACATGCATTTACATTATGTTCTAAAACTGTGAAGTCGCTGAACAGAGTGCCTGTGGGTTGCATGCATTGGAGGTCGGGATCAGAACAAGCTGTGACAGAGCTGCACAGAGATGTCCCTCTACATGATGCCCTGGATGTCTGTGCATATAAATTCATACGATGCCTTTGTAAAAGAGAATGCAATGTGTGTGTGTGTGTGTGTGTGTGTGTGTGTGTGGTGGGAGTTACAGGTCATTACTGGATTGTGGCAGGTCTGCTGAGCAATTATACTGTGGCGTCTTTCGAGCAACGTGCTTTGTGTCCTCATCAGGCTTCTGTCACTCTGTTGTGAGTTAGAAGGCCAAGTCTAACCTCACTACCAGTGGAAAAGTGTGTTGGCCCCAGCAGGTCCACTCCTGGCTCTTGCAGGCTCCCATCCTACTTTTTTATTTTCTGGTTTGGCTCCTATCATTAATATTTTATGTATCAGTATAGGCTACCTCAGATCCTTTCTGGAACAAGGGCTCATAATAAAATGACAAGGCAAGAGAACAACCAGAAACACAGTGAGAGGGAGACAGCCCAGCCCTGGGGGCAGGGAAGATTCTGCCATAGCCAAATACCCATACCTCTCACAGAACTGTGTATTCACGGGTTTATTTCCATATGGATCTCTGCACGGCCCTCTGTGAACTCAAGGGTTACCATCACTGTGTTTATTTATGTACACGAGAAAGATGTGTGAAATTGTTCTAGTCACAGGTACGTTACCTCTTTCAAGTCTTCTGGCTCTTTCTTAGCGAATTCTGTAGATGGCCTTTGTGATCGTTAGCAAGGGTCTCCGAGAGAGTATTTCTTACTTCTCTCTTGCAGGCACCACGCTAGTGTGTTCCATGCCAGGTGGTGTCATCTACCCTCCATAGTAAAGTCCCCAGTGTTCCTCTTAGTGTGCTCAGTTCTGACAGTTAGTGATGGTCCTGTTAGTCACAGCTCTCACATCCAGTGAGTGACACTGGTCCATGGGAAACACTGTCCTCTTCTGCATCTTGCCTTTGTCCCTAGTTTCTAGGAGGCCAGCCTGAGCATTTCATGCTTCACCAGTGGAACACCAGGGTTTGCTCTTGGGCTGTGTGTCTTCACCATCCCTGGATGAGCACTTTCTGCTGTGTCAGAGAGGCTTCTCCTGGGCACTTTACATCCATTTCTGAAAGTCATTCACTCATTTATTCAGACACAACCTTGTGTTATGGAGGGTATTTTGTGTGCTAAGCACGGTGTTAGGGGAAACAAGCCCCACTGAACCCTCAGAAGTTCCTTCCCAATATAATGTGGGGTGCATTCCCAAGAAGAAAAGACAGCAAGCCTGGGCCCCACTCATAGCTCAGAGTCCAGCTGCTGATCTTGGACAAGTCAGCCACACTGGATTTCAGGGGCTTTCTCTACGAAGTAGAGTAAAGATTACACTTTCAAAGTTAGGAGAATTCGGTGGCATAATAGATGACAAGAGACCAGGAATTGCTTATTGGTAAAAACAAGACCAGGTATGACTAAGCACTGTGTTCTAGCCACTGGTGGGTACTGAAGTCATCACACTTTAGCAAGAAAGAGACTGAAGCTCATAGGATAGAAGGCCAAATTTATGCCACCGATCAATCAAATGTATTCCACACATTGTTTATGCACCAGGGTTTGCTCTTGGGCTGTGTGTCTTCAGAAACAGTCTGCCATCCTGTGGTTCTGGAACCACAGTGGCCCTCATTCTCAAAGTTCATACTCCCCCTCTGTGTCCTCTAAACTTTCTTGTGCCTTTTCCTCTCCTCAGTGGGCTTAGAGAAGAGGTCTATAAAAGATGCGATAATCAATTTCACTTTGGCCTATACATTTCCTGTCTATTGCCGCCTTTGAGCAGTACCTTCAATCACGCGTGGTGCAAGGTGAGCTTCTCGGCTGTGAAGGCCCAGAGGGTGTCACCTAGGCCTGCATGACCCACATGCTTGAATTCAGGTGCATAAAAAGCTCAGATGGAAAGAGCAGATGGGACTGCTCCTATGAAGGAGATGGAGTGGGCAGGCTTTGAGAGGCCAAAGCTCCTAAATATTTACGATTCTGTTGTCAAATGTGTGGCCCATAGAGAGACATCACCTGTGAAACTGCTAAAAGTCTAGATGCTCATGACCCATCCCTACTAGCGAGTGGGAATCTGAGGTGCGAAGAGGTTCAGGTACCCACTGAAGTGAAGAGTGCTATTCTAGGCAAAGAGACGAGCTTGGGATGAATAGGCGAGTGAATGTCCTCCTGTGAGCCTGGCAATGAAGGGTAGATGTATTTTACTTTATGCAAATGAGTCAGCAGGGAGTAAGGAATATAGGAATTACAGTGTCACTTAAGGGACATGCTAGTAATTTTAAAAACCACATGCATAAACACATTAGGAATAAAGATAATACACAAAGTGAGGTATACTAACTACCCTGTTTCCTGAGATAGCTGGTATGACCATAGAACTGTTGGATACATTATCACAGCATATATCTTTGTTAATGCCTTTGGCACATTCTATTTAGATTATCTGTGCTTCTCTTCTCTAGACTGTGAGCTCTTTGCGGGCATACATCATTTCTTGTTGCATTTTCCAAGGCTGACCACAAAAATTTTAATGAATGAATGAGTGGATATATTCATCAACAGATGAATGAATAAGGAAAATAGAGTATAGCCATAAAGAAAGATAAACTTGAGGCATTTGTAGGTAAATGTGTGCAACTTAAGAACATCGTGTTAAATGGAGTAAGACAAACACAAGCTCAAATATTGCATGGTTTCTCATATGAAATTCACACACATACGAACAAAGAGCAAAATAAAAGAGAGATAAATAGGAAATAGGGAGTTCAAATATCTCCCTTAATTACATATTCTGTTGTTTCCAAAACCATTCAATACATATGCTGATTTGTTTTATCTTACTAGTTTATCTTAGTTCACTGAAAACAAAAGTGTGTCCTATTACCTGTCCATTTTTTTTGTAAATATCTTTTTGGTTTATGTCTTATACTCTGAGTAACTACTTTGAAGATAATGATATCTAGTGTATTAATCATTGATACTCTTTTACTACTTCATTACGAAGTTTAAAAAATTTTTCATAAGCTAAAATAAAAAAGAAACATACATAATAAAAAATAAAACCTGAAAAAAGAATAAAGGAATGAAAACGATTGTTTATAAATGGCAGAGTAAGGACTTTGTAATGTTCTGTCTTTGATAAAAGCAACAACAACCAAACTTTTCAGATCTTTGGAAATTAACTGAAACCTAGCAAAGTATAGGAGAGTTTGTTTAAGAAAATTGGGTGAATTGCTAAGAACTACGATCTGTGTTCCATTTTTAATTTGGCTTTGTTCTGTTCTTCTATCCCAGGGCCCATGATAGTCTAAAAAACCAACAAACCTGCAAACTGCAGTGAAAAACAGCAGCCCAGAAGTTTCAAGGGTGGAGAGGAGTCAGAGTTCCTCCAAAGCCCAATTCCCGAGTTGAGGCCATGAGTTTGTCTGGAAATTCCCTATAAGGGTCTACTTGCATGGTTTGCCTTTAGTTGACCTGATTCTAAGTTTGCACAATGAGAACAGGCTTTTCCCCATAGGAGCTTGTTGAAAACAATTAGTGGCAATTGCTAAGTATTGCAGCTACCTGAAGTGTCAGTAGCAGTTTTAAAAACAAGTTGGTGAAAAAAATTTAAAAGAACATCTGCGATACAAGGGCTTCGACCTATTTGAGGAGTCTAGAAGACTAAATATGTGTGTAAGGCTGTGAACATGTCCATGGTGATGTCTATGTCAAAGAAAGACCCAAGGAGGCCCTAAGCTCATGTTTTGACTAGTGTAAGGATCTGCGCACATGGGAATGGAACACTAAGGCTAAGGTATCAGCTGTTGGTCCAAGTGATATTGTCATACAGAACCCTCAGCATAAGGCTTGGAGAGTTGCTTGCCCAGGAATTGAAGGGAATTGTTACACTGACCACTAAGCTAACTTGACAAAGACTTGAGTGGCCACAAGTGACAAGGAATGCAGACTTTACAGAATTAATTAGGGAAATTCACTCAATGGTAGAAACAGCAACAAATTTAAAGGGGGATCTGCTTTCTAGACTTGCACATTTTGGTACTTAAATGTCCAGTTTTCAAAAATTAGCTAAGAAAAGAATGGTAAGGTATTACTCATATACAAAGAAAAATAATCAATAGAAGCCTAGAAACTCTGCAGAAGTCCAGATATAAGACTAATTAGAGAAGGATTTTAACTCTGCTATTTTAAACATACTTAGAAACATAAAACAAACCATATACAATAAACAAAAAAAGTGAAAACAATGTCTTATTAAATGGAAGATGTTAATAAAGAGAATTTATATAGACATAAAAAAGAAACAAATATTTTGTGAAATGAGAAACTCATAGAGGATGTCAACATCATGTTGGAGCTGGAGGAAGAAATGAACACAGCTTGAAGACAAGTAAAATGAGATTTTTAAGAATGAGTAACAAAAAAAAATACTGAAATAAGCTCTGCAGAGCCTGACAGGTCTGTGGGGCACCATCAAGTGTAGTAACATATGCACAGTGAACTTTCCAGAGAGGAAGAAGTCAGAGAAAGGAAAAAGTATTTGAAGAATTATGACTGAAAACTTCTAAAGACAAAATTTATTAAACTAAACTCTGAAGAAACCCAGTGAAGTCCCAGGGAATAAGCTCAGCGAGTCATTGCCAGCTAACTCACAATCAAACTGTCACTCATTAAAGACAAGGAGAATTTTGAAGCAGCAAGACAGAAGCAGCACCATCAACAAGTGAATCTCAATAAGATTTACAGCTGATTTCTCATTAGAAACTATGGTGGCAAGAAGAGAATGGGCTGGCACATGTGAAGAGGCAGAAGAAACATACTGCCAACCAAGGATTCTCTATTCAGCAAAATCATCCTTCAAAAGTATAAGACAAATTGCAAAACTAAGACAAACAAACAGAAAAACCCCAGAACTTGTAGCTTGGAGTTCTATCCCTCAGAGAATACTAAAGGAACATTTACATCAGAAAGAAAAAGGCATTAGACAGTAATTTGAATCCATAGAAAGAGATGATAGCAGTATGAAAGGCAGTTACCTAGATTAAATATAGAGCACGCTATAAATATAGTTTTCATTTGTAGCTCTTTTTCTCTATAGCAATAACTATAATTCTATATCCACAGACATACAGTATACAAAGATCTAATCTACATGACAGCAGTAACAAAAGGACTTAGGAGCAACGAACCTATAAAGAAGCATAGTTCCTTTTGTAAACTATTAAAACTAAGCTGACATTTATATGAACTAGAAATATTTTAAATTAAGAATTCAATTGTAATTCCCCCAAAGTAATTCAAAAAATGGTTAAAGAAGCAACAAGGGAATTAAAGCATCATACCAGAAAGTATTTATTTAAGATAAAAATGAACAATGACAGAAAAAATAGTAATGAAAAAGATTTAAACATATAGAGAGCACATAGACAAAGAGTAGGTGAAAATCCTGCAGTATTAGTTATATTAAATATATTTGGATTAGTCACTGCAGCTCAAAAGCATAGATTGGTCGAATAAAAAAAGGACCTGAACTTTATTCTCTTTACAAGACACACACTTGAGATTTAAAGACACAGATATGTCAATTATAGCATACAGGAAATGGCATACCATGAAAAAAGTGACCAATAGTGATCTGGGAAGACTATACAGTTATGAGACAAAATACACTGGAAGACTAACCTTGTTATTATATAAACAAAGATAAGTGCCTTATAATGATAAAAGAGCCAATTAAACAGAAACAAATAGCAATTATAAATGTATATGCAAATAATAACATTTCCAAAATATATGATGCAAATAAGACAGAATTGAAAGAAGAAATTCACAATGCATAAAAATACTCTATATCCTATATTGCAACTAAATATATAATGACACCAATAAAGACAACTACTCCATGTTCAATGATGGCTAGAAAACTAGTTGGTAGAGCAACAGTGAACTACAATACTTTATATAACAGCATAAACTACATAGACCTAAAAGACATCTACAGAACACTCTACCCAACAATAGCAGAATACATAGTCTTCCCAAGTATGCATGAAACATTTCCCAGGATGCACCACATGCTGGGTTGTAAAACAAGTTTAAAATTTCAGAAGATTGAAACCATACACAATATGTTCTTTAATCACAATGCAATAAATTAGTAATTGATAATAGAAATTTGGGAAATTTATAAATATATAGAGATTAAACAGTAAAACTGTAAATAATGAAACAGTTTAAGATGAAGTCACAGCAGAGATTAGAAATATTTTGAAATGAATAAAAAGATAATACCATACCAAAATTTATTAGATATAGCAAAGCAGTTACTTGAAAAGAAATTTACAGCTTAAGGAGTTGCAAAATGAAGAGTGAATAAACCCTAACAAAGGTAGAAGGAAGAAAAGAGAAATTAGTAGAGCTGAAATCAATGAAATAGAGAACAGAACAGCAATCAGGAAAATCAGAAAAACTGAAAGTTTATACTTTGAAAAAATTAACAAAATTAATAGACTCTTAGGTAGAGTGATCATGAAAGAAAACAAGAAAAAAGAATAAAAAGCAAGATGATTAAAGTTATGAAAATCAGAAATGGGAGGACATCAGTATTAACCTTAAAGGAATAAAAAGGATTACACAGAAATGTTATGAATCATTACATGACAAAAAATTTAGATAGCCTAGATGAAATGCAGAAGCTCCTATGAAGCCATGCACTATTACTCAAGAAGAAATATGATATATTAATATGAATAGCATTTAATAAATAAAGAGATTAAATTAGTGATAATAAAACATCCTTCCACAAAATTACTATGCCTGAATGCCTTGACCTATGATTTCTATTAAAAAAGAACACCAATGCTTTAAAAATTTCCATATAGAATAACACCATGCAACTCATTTTATAAGGCTAGAATTAGCCTGAGAATGAAATCATAATAAATATCACATGAACAGAAAACTACAGATGAACGGCCATTATGAATACAGGTACAGAATAGTCTAATACAATAGAAGTACAATAAATCAAGTAAAAAGTTAAAAGACTACATACTATGACCAAATAAAGATTTTTTTCCAGTAACAGGAGGTTAAATATGAATTGGTTTCAATATATAAAATGAATCAATGGAATATGTATATTAATAGAATGAAAGGCAGAAAATACATAAGATTATTTCTGTATACAAATAAAAGGCATTGCCAAAATTTATGACTTTTCATGGAAAAAATTCAGCAAACTACAACTAGAAGGAAACTTCCTCACTTAATAAAAGCCATGTACAAAATATCCAAGCTAAATGTTACTCTTAAAGACAGAAAAGTCAATTTATCATAAAAACGTGTTATAAACAGAGGTGCAACTAATAACAGAGTTTTTAAAGAGGAAACAGGACCAAATGGAAAGGAAAAATATACAATTCAACAAAAATTACTGGTGACATTAATCCTCCATATACAATAATGGGATCAATGCTGAATAGCATAAATTTACTAAACTTAAGAAGACATGGACACCAGTCTTTTCACTTCTATTCATCGTTGAGCAGGAGACTCTCCTCAGGGAAGTCAGACAAAAGAAAAGAAATAAGAACCACCTGAATTAAAGCATCTCTGTTTCCTACTGACATGATGCTGTTTGATGGGCAATACCAATAGATCACCTAAAAGCTATTAGAATTAATAAATAAGGTCAGAAAATTTATAGGACATCAGATAGGTATTCAAAATTTGATTGTATTTCTATACATTGGAAAGAAACATTTTTGGAAATTACTGAGGGAATAATTTAATGGATAGTAGCATCAAAGTTATAACATTTTTATGAATAACTTGGACAAAATAAGTGCAAGCCTATATACTGAACACTACAAAACAGTGAAATTAAATTTTTCAAATATGAATAAATGTAAGGCATCCTGTATTCATGGGGCAGCATACTTAATATTGTGAAGATGAAAACACTCCCCAAAGTAACTTATAGATTCAACCCAACTCCTGTCAAACCTCCAGCTGCAGAAATTGACAAGCAGCATTCCGCTGACTGGTATCTCTAGTTTTCTTCTGCAGTTACACAGGTGCACTTCAAATGCAGTGAAATGACACCAAGTGCACAATACCTTCTGTATATTCCCTTGTGTGAACTTGGGCTGGAAGTGCCACACCATCCCGTCCCACAAGGAAGGAGGCTAGCCATTCATTGAACAGCTACTAATTGACATGTACTCTGTGTCAAACATTGCTCTATGGGCTGGGGATATAGCCATGAGTAGAGCGGGAAAAAGATCCCACTTGTTAAGGAGCTTACGTTCCAGTGGAGGTACGGGCAATTTAAAAACTGAACACTGAATACACATTATGTCAGACTGTGATAAGTGCTACAGAGAATAAGAGAAAAAAGGATGGAATGTCTGGCTGGATCTGGAGCCTTAAGCGTGCTTGGAAATGGGTGGTCGGGGTAAGTACTGTCTGGAAAATTGTTTCTAATAACGAAGAACTTTAATCCATGTATTTTTGTTTTGCTTCTTGCAACGAAATGTTCCCCAACCATTCCCACCATCCTTGGTAAATCAGCAGCTAGATTTAGATGTTTCTGCTCAGAACCTCCCTAGTTTTCATTTATCTACTTCTGTCATGGCCCATTCAACCCTCTGTCCATCAATTTACCATCTGTCTATCCATCAAGCCATCCATTCATCCATTCAACTTTTAGTACCCACCTTCCATCTATTTGTTTAATCATACGCTTACCCTCTGATTCATTCATTCTTTTATTACTGAGATATAACTGACATAAAATCAAAAACACTCTTTAAGTATAAAATATAGTGCATGTAGTGGATTGGTAACTGGTGGTCAACTTAAACACCAGCTGAACTGAATCAGTGTGGTGGCTGAGCATGGACGGTCCACCTGAGGACTGTCGCCAGCATAAAAAGGACACCTGGAGAGGAAGCAGAAGCATTGTGGGTTCCCTAAGGGGTGTTGTTTGGAGCTGTTGGTCCTTCTGGAGGAGCTTGTCATGCTGGCTTCCCTGCTATGAACTCAGCTGTTATCATCAGAAGAGCTTGGGACCTTGTTGCTCAGAGTGGCTGCAGTTCACTTTGGGAGAGTTTTGGTCCTTGCTTTGATCATCACTTCCTGGCTCTGGAGGGGAAGATGTGTGCGGTTTAATCTCCAGGAGAAGTTTGTTGTGCTGGTTTCCTGATATGTACTTGGCTGTTCTCATCATTGGAGGAGCTCGGGACCTCACTGTCTCTGAGGATGGCTGTGGTAATTTTTGGGGGCGTCCTGGTCCTTATTTTGAGCATCACTTCTTAAATCCACTGCAGACACTACTGACACAGATGCTTCACCTGGCTGGCACACACTTTCTAGCTTCCATGCTGACTTTTGGCCTTCCCAGCACAGATATGTGAAACAGACTTGTGTGGGTCATTGTCGTGGGCAATAGATTTTCAGCTGAACTCACGCAGGATACTGCCATGGGATCCAGGGCCTGAGCTGGATTTTCTAGGTCTTTGGTATGTAGACAGATATCCTGCACTTCTTGTATTTAACTTGGTAACTATTACAAAACAGTACTATACATATGTGTCCTGTATGTAATTGTTCTCCTTGAAACCTCTGACCACAACAGTGGGTTTTAGTATATTCACAATGTTTGACAAGCATTACCAGGATCTTTTCCTAGAATATTTTCATCCCTCCAGAAATAAATCCTGTACCAAGTTGCCATTCCCAACAGTCTTAAAATTTAAGACTCTATCAAGGAAGCACGAGGTAGAAGAGGGACTAAGGTTTGGGGCAATTCAAGTCAGCATCTGGAATGAGTTGGAAAAATAATGTAGAATCTGGTTGGTGACTTGGAAGTCATCCACCCAGTTAGGAGCTTTGTTTCTTCCTAAAGCTGTAGCTGTCTCCTCCTTTTTATTGCTTGTTTCTGCACAGGCACCTTCAAGCATCAGGCCAGCTTCTCTTCCCCAACCTAACCCACCTGCTGTGTTTAGAAGGGCTCTGTTTTGCTAAAGGGACAAGCAGGATCCACTCAGCTGTCCCATTCGCACTGTGTGTGGCTCATGCCCTGCAGGGATTCTTTTGTTTCCTGACTGGTCCACTTCCTCATCCTCTGCTTGCAGCAGGCTTATCAAACACTGTGGGATGTTTGGATGCTTGGAAGAGAAGGCAATAGGCAGTCTTCCCTCTGCTTGCTGCAGGAAAGAGGTGGGTGGTAGAATGTGTGGGTGGCAGGCACAGTGAGGATCAAGCTGGCAGGAACAGATGCGACTAGGATGGGGAGGAACAAGAGCAGAGATCATTGAGGGGCTTTGACCTCGCTATACCCCCCAGAAGCTCTCAGTTTCCAGGCTCCCCTGGCACAGTCCCTGGATGTCAGCACTTTGCTTGAGAACCAGGCTGTGCTGCTGGTTTGCATACAGACATGGAAGAAAACTCTTCCTATGTAGTAAGGAGTGAGACAAAAGCAGGCAGGCGAGGGAGAGACTCATTTTAGGCACAAAATTTAAGGAGATACTCGTTCATAGATGGACACTCAGGGAAGGGTTAGTCATTAATAGCCCCTAAGTGAGCACAACCAAACACCCATCAGTTGACAAATGGATAAAAAATTGTGACGTGTCCCCAGGGTGCAGTCTTTTGGCAATAAAAGGGAACAGAAGGGTACAATACTGATGAACCTTGAAACCATTACGATACATGAAAACGGCCTGATAGGACAGGGGAAATATTATTACTATATTGTATAATTCTGTTTATAGAAATGTCTGTAATAGGCAACTTACAGAAGCCAAAAGTAAATCAGTGGTTATCTTCACCCAGTTTTGGAGGGTGATAGGCAAAAGACATGAAGTTCCTTTTCAGGAGGTGACAAATGTCCTAAATTTGATTGGCGTGATGGTCTGAAAATAATTCCAAACATATTTAATTGTGCAATTGAAATGGGTGACTATATCAGAACTTTCTGTGGGATTTCCAGAAACCCTAAATGTGTCAGAATTCCAAACCCAGAAATGCAATTACCCTGTGGGGCTGGAAATAAAACACTTACAGGAAAGAGTTTCAGAGTCCATTTGCCTGGATTCCAATTCATTCACTGCATGAACTTGGGTAAGGGACTTCATTTTTCCATCCCATTTCTTCATCTATGCCCTAGATAAGGACTTCCAGAGCTTTCACAAAGGTTGAGGAAATGGAGGGTATAGCCTGGCCCTGACTCAGGCTTTCTAGTGGGCTACTATTAATCATTTTTTAGCAAAAGCATGAAGACTGCCTAAGTTAGAACTAAGACTAATGACAAAAGGAAAAGGCTGACAGAGTAGCAAGGACTGAGGTCCAGGTTTAAGCAAACCTGCTGTGTGACTTGGGCAGGACGCTTAACTTCTGTGACCTACAGTTGTTCCACCTGTAAAATGGTAATTGCTATTTTATCAGGTGAGGCTGGCACAGAGCCCAGCACACAGTAGGTGCTCAACAAATCATGGCTATTTTTGTTATTAAGGCTTTCTAGAATAAAAGAGCCTGGCTCATTTTACTGGGGCTGGAGGTTTTAGGAGATAAAGAGCTCTTGATCTAAATACAATAGACCTTCAGCATTTCCAAAAAGAAAATTATATTTGCTTGTAACAACAAGGTCACCCACTGTATTTGCTTAAACCTCTACATGGTGTGGTAAGGGTATGACTTTAATTCCTTGGCAGCGAGGGCCTCCATTCCTTGATGGCTCTCTGATTGGCAAAGGAAGGAAAAAGGAGTGTGGCATTCCTCATGGAACCTACTGCTCCTCTGGGGTTTGCCATCTGGCTAGTGTCTCTAGCATGGCCTTGGGACACATGGCAAATCGCCATAGAGATAGGGGCATTTCCCACAGAGACAGCTGGCCAGTACTTGTTCAGAGAGGCTCCTGTCACACAACTTGCCTGAATAAAGCAGATGTTCACAGTGAATGCGCAAATTCAGACTGACGTCACAGCACACCACGGCCCCTGCGTCTGCCTCTCACAGGGAACTTAGCTCATTCAGCTTTTAATATAGCAGCCTGTGAGTCAGTCTTAAATCTCTTTCCTTTTCCTTCCTTAAACAAGGTAAGGAAGCACACATCTCTCTCTCTCTCTCTCTCTCTCTCTCTCTCTCTCTCTCTCTCTCTCACACACACACACACACACACACACACACACACAGACACACACACAAAATGTTATTGTCCCTTTTTTTGGCTGCATTTTCTGTCTTTAACAGGCTGTGAACTTCTTGAGCTATGAGAATCATCTTCTATTTCCCTAGCTCTCTTACTGTCAGGAGTGACAGCCAGGTAGAGCGGAAAAACCTAGGAAGCCAACCTGGGCCATTGCCTACCAGTGAGGGACCCTCCCATTAGGCAATTTCTCCCTCAGACCTCTGGGTTTCTTCTCTGCAAAATGTAATTAAAGGCAGGCTCACCAAAGTGTACCTAGTGTTGAATGATACCTTCATGTAAGATGCCAGTCAAATGGTAAGGCTCCATTCAATCTGTCTTAAAACCATCATTTAAGATTCAAAGCATTTGTGGATTAAGTTGATAGGGGGACATATTTCTCAGGATATGGCCTTTGCAGAGAAGAACAGAAAAGACCCTGACACCATCAGTGATGGAAGACCAATCATTTCTTGCCTATCTTAGGGGCTCCAAGGAAGTATGGGTAGAAAAATAAATTTCCCAAGCTTGTTGTCTGAGGCAGAAGCCAAGGATATATTTTATTAAGCAATCCTCACTCTGGGAATGAGGTCTGATTTTCCCTGCTGTAAAAAGAAATGGGAGAAAGCGATGCACAAGTTCATCTTGATCTGTGTTTTATTCTTCGACTGCCAATCCCAGCCTGCCTTGCAGTAGATGTGACCAGGGACATCTGACTCGTGTCCTGTCCAGACCTGATGCATCAGACCTGCTGCGTACACCTCCCACCTCTTCACTCCAAGCAGGCTGGAGCAGGGTTCCTCAGACTTGAGCGGCCTCGGAACCCCTGGAGAGCAAATGGCAGTGAGGCTTCTCTCTAGGGTTTCTGATTCAGCAGGTCTAGACAGTGGCCTGGGAATCTGCTTTCCTTAAAAGCCTCCCAGTGCTGCTTCCAATCTGGGGTCACATCTGCAGTGTCTCTGTTCTTGGGCCCACAAGAGCCGCAAGATGAAAACTGACAGGGCCCTTGTGTCACTGCATGGACTAAAGCTTCCTAGTATGTGGAGCAGTAAAATCTTGTGCTATAAATCTCAAATCTGAGGGTTTATTACAGGTGATAGCAGCACCCAAGACATCAAGGCTAAAGAAATGTTTTTTTTTTCCTGTGTGAAAATCGGTGGCTTTGCAAAAATAAATAAATAAAGGCAGAGAGAGAAACAGAGAGAGAGAGAGAGAGAGACAGAGACTGACAGGAAAAGCAACTGGCCGAAAAGTGTGAAACCCTTTTGGGTCCTGACCTCACCACCTTGGGAGATGGTAACTGAAACATGATCAGTGACGGCAGCCCTGATACCAAAAGTGCCTACACATTTCACGGGACGTGAAGAAGGGACCACGCCCTACCAGCTGAAAAACAAGCACGGAACAGTATCTGTCACTCCACCCTGATTATTTGAAGTCTTCAACAACCAGCACTCAGCCATGTTCCTTCCTCCTGATTTCCATCACCTTGACATGGATGTGAATGTTACTTCCGAACCGTGTTGTCCCCCTGCTCTCTGCCGGACACCGTGTAACCTCCTCACATGCATCCTGGCACTTTGTACCGTGTGTTTCCTGGACACACGTAATGGTTTTCTGATTACAGCTGGCAGATTAATCTCAAAGGAATGCTTTCAACTTGCTGTTCTCCTGATCAAAACCTTCAGGGGCTCTTTATGGCCTGCAGAGCAAAATCTTCACTCCTCAGCATGGCTTTCAGTTCTCTCCAGGATCTCAATAACTCCTTGCCAATCCCAAACTTGGACTGCAATCTGCCTCAGTGACTCTCAAAAGTCAATCCTGATCAGCACTTCTGGGAAGACTACTGAGTACCGAATTTGGAGGCCCCACACGAATCCCCATGAAGATAGAAATAGACCCCCAGAATCTACATTCTTAACAGACTTGACTCAGCGTAGCTTTAGTTCACAGCAAGGAAGAAAATAGATGCTCCATAAACCTTTGGAGTCCACCTGTAGAGAGAAGCCTCTCCTACCATCAGCGTCCCTCAGTGCTACATTTGCTACAACTGATGATGCCACATCATTATCCCTCAGGGTCACAGTTTCCATAAAGGCACTCTCCATGTTGCGCATTCTACGGGCTCAGATAAAAGTATGGATGCTATGGCAAACAGACACCCAAACGCACCCAGGAGGCAGATTTATGTCGACGGGCAATTATTGGGATCACTCCCCAAATATCAGGCCCTGATCTCTGGTGGTCCAGAGCTTTCATATAATGTACAAGTAGAAGGTACAAAGGCGAGAGAGAGCAGCCTGGCCATTCTTCTGATTAGATAGCAGGGTGACATCATCGGTTGCAAGGCTAGCTTAATGATCGTCAGTGACAAGGCTGGATTAATGATCACGCAGCTGGCACAATCAGGCATCCTGCATACTCGGTTCTGCTCTAATGGTTACAGGGGTCAAGAAAGTAACTGCATAGACACAAAGCAGTTACAGAGCCAGGCAGTTTCAGGAGAACAAACTTGTAAAAAGAACAATTTTGCTTGTACAGTTTTTCCCTTTCATAATGACACGTGTCCACCATGATAGTGCCTCCTAGAGTATGTTACTGACCCCCAAATCCTCAGGACTCTGCCTACGCACTCTTCTTTCTTTGTCCATCACTGATCTTTTTACTTTCTCCACAGATGTGCCTTTCCCAGACTGTCATATATGAGAAGTACATAATATGTAGCCTTTTCAGTTTGGCTTCTTTCACTTAGTTTCTTTTGCATCTGTTTCTTCCATAATCTTTTTATGACTTGATAACTCATTTCTTTTTAATGCTGAGTAATATTCGGCTTTCTGGATGTCCTCTCATTTAGTTATTCTGAACATCTAGGGTGCTTCCAAATTGTAGCAATTATGAATAAAGCTGCCATCCACATACAGAGTTTTGTGTGAACATAAGCGTTTGACTCTTTTGGGTAAACACCAAGGTGCATGATTGCTAGATCATATGGTGAGTGTACATTTTGTTTTGTAAGAGACTGTCAAAGTGTCTTCCAAAGTGACTGTACCACTTTGCATTCCCATTTTGCATAAGTGGGAAAATTTCTGTTGTTCTATACCCTTTCCAGCAGTTAGAGTTGGCTCTGAATATGTTCTGGATTTGACCTTTCTAATAGGCTGGTTGGTAGGAATTCTTATTATTGTTTAAATTTGCATTCTTTTGTTGCCATATATGCACTTATATGATACAGAGCATCTTTTCATATGCTCATTTGCCATCTGTACATCCTTGGTATGGTATCTATTCTGATCGATGGCTTATTTTTGAAACACGTTATTTTTGTTCTTATTGATGAATTTTAAATGATCTTTGCATATTTTGGATAAAGTGCTTTACCTAGTATGTCTTTTGCAAATATTTGCACCCTACGACTTATCTTTTCATTCTCCTGACAGTGTCTTTCACAAAGCAGAATGCTTTAATTTTAATGATGTCCAGGGTACCATCTTTTTCTTTCACAGATCATGCCTTCCATGTTACATCTAAAAAGCCATCACCATACATAAAGACATGGAGTTTTTCAGTGATCATTCAGAATTTCCCAAGGATTTTAGTTTTATGTTTTACCCTTAGGTCTACAATCCATTTTCAGTTCATTGTTGTAAAGGGTATAATCTGTGCCTAGATTTATTTTTTTTGCATGTGGATGCCCAGTTGTCCCAGAATCATTAGGAGAAAAAACTATCTTTTCCCATTATGTTGCCTCTGCTAGAATCTGCACTTTTAACAAGCTCTCAGCTACTTGGGTATATTTGGAAAAGCACTGCTTTCTGCACATTAATACATTGTTATTCACAAGCTTTGAAAAAGCCAAGTCCATATGTCCTGTCACCAGCCGGACGTTATAGCAAAGAGAAATCAATTCTGATTTACAGCAGCTAGCACTGCCTTCAGTAAGTCCTGCTCTCCTGGAGCCCTCTTAGTTTTCTTCTCCATACTCCTACCCTCTCTCTGTCATAGCCAGGCTCAGAGCAAAAGCTGATGTGGAGCAGGGGCTCAGTGTATGCTTGCTAGAATACCTTTCTTCCTGTACACACTCAGTCAACATCAAACAGAGAAGGGTTAGGTGAAGGTTGCAGCCCCCTCCCAGACCACATCTCTCCAAACAGAATCTGTGTATACGGTTTGATTGCCCTCTGTAAAGGGCTTAGATTTGTTAAGTAGCTTCCAACTGATCTAATTTCTACAAGAACCACTTCCTCTAACTTTCTTGCTTTCTTACTTAACACTTGCAGTTTCCCTAAGATTTCTAAGCTGTATGATGTTTCTAAAAAATGAAGCAGACTTTAATTCTCATCTTTGCTCAGGTAATCAGAGAAAACGTCAACTACTGGCTTCCATTATAACTCTGGCAATGGGTGTGGACACTGTTAGACTGGAAATGAGATTGTAAAAGGCCATTTTTCTAACAATACCAAGTTGTTAATTCTCCAGTTTGCAAATGAAGAAAGCAACCTTTATGTAGAGGGAGCAGATTCGTCATTGCAGAAAGCAGCACATTTTATTCTGCAAACAGGCTCACCTGAAGCTGTTATTCTAAGAAATGTAGACCAAAGGAGGAAAAATCTTCTCCATTTCCCTTTAACTCTTAGACGGGCAAGACTTTGAGTCTCAGGATGCTTCCATTCATCATTTATAAAATTAGAAGATCTGAACATAGGGACTGACAGCTACAGACTATTGGTCAATTCCTGTCTGCTGCCTGTTTTTATAAATAAAGTTTATTGAAAACAATATCATGCCCACTTTTCTAAGTATCTACTATTAGATACACTTTACAAGGTATAGGAGAGCAGGAACAACAGAGACACACTAAGTCTCAAATTTCTACTATAGACTTCAGAAATATTTGCCAGCATGCTTGTTTTTTAAATTTTAAAAAGAATAAAACGAAACAGAACAGAAAAGAACATAGCAGATCAGAACAAAACAATGCAAAATTTCAAAACAGGACAACATGAAATCAATAGTGGCTACCATAATATCTCTTGTTTTCTTTGAAATAGTTGTCATATCTTCACACACAATGAATCCAAACAAGTATAAAATTGATCAAAACAAAAGAAGGAAAGCATTACAGACCTTCAAAATCAGACAATAGGAAAATCAACAATGGCTACCATAATGTCTCTTGTTCTCTTCAAAACAGCTGTCCATACTTTCACACATATTGAAATCAAATAATAGAAAACAGACTAAAATCAATCAAAATAAAGAATAAAAGGATTATTGAACTTCAAAATAAGATGATAGGAAATCAGCAATGGCTACCATAATGTCTCATTTTCTTCAGAGTAGCTGTTCATACCATCACGTGTAATAAGATCAGTTCTTGTAAACTCTTAGGAGAAGAGCTATTCATTTATAAGCCTATATATGTACATCTATGCTATTTGTGTTAGAGGGAAAAAACAAAACAAAGCAAAACAAAATAGAAGAAAAACAAGAAACAAGAGAGACAAATAAATAACAATAACAAGACCCCCCCCATAACAATATAAGCTTTCAAAGCAGGGTGGTAGGAACATTACTGAGGTTGTTATATTACATGTGAAGAGTTACTCAGATTACCATATATAAACATGCAAAATTGATCTAATCCTATGTTAGCTGTTTTGTTCCAAGAACTAGTAGAATTAGTAGTAAAATCATCTTAATTATCTTAAATATATATATATATATATATATATATATACAAATCTATATCTTTTTCTTTTCCCTTCTTTCTTTTCTACTTTCCCCTGAGTTATTTTCTCCCCTTTGAGCAGTTTCTTACCCTTTCACAATATTTATTGAGGATTTTGTATCTTATCTATCTTTCAGTTTCTTACACTAAGGAGACAATATGGTATTTACACATGAGTTTGATTTATTTCACTTATGGGTATGGTCTCAAGTCACATCCATTTACCTATAAAAACCTCAATGTGATCATTCTTTATAGCTGAGTAGTACTCCATTGTATAAAAGTACCACATGTTTTTTACCCATTCCTCAGTTGATGGGCATTTGGAATGTTTCCAAGATTTGGCTATTATAAATTGTGTTGCTATAAACATGGGTCTGCATATATCACTGTGGTATGATGTTTTTAATTCTTCTGGGATATGTCTGTAAGTGGAATATCTGGGTCAAAGGTGACTTCCAACTTCAGCTTTTTGAGGAACTTCCAGACTGACCTCCACAGTGGTTGCACCAGTATACACTCCCACCAACAGTGCAGAAGGGTTCCTTTTCTAGCAATTGTTCTTGGAGGATTTCTTAATCCTGGCCATTCTTTCTGGAGTGAGATGGAATCTCAGTGTGGTTTTAATTTGAATTTCTCTAATGACCAATGATGCTGAACATTTTTTCTTGTATTTATTTGTCATTTGTATTTCTTCGTCTGAGAAATGAGTATTCATTCCAGATGCCCATTTTTGCATTGGGTCTTTCAATTTCATGGGTCTGATTTTAAAAAAAATTCTTTATATATTCTAAATAGAAGTCTTTTCACTGAGGGAGAGTTGACTAAGATTTTTTTCCCCAATTCATGGTTTTCATGTTCACTCTGTTGGAGATTTCTTTTGACATGCAAAAACTTTTTTATTAAGACGAGATCCCAGGTGTTGATTCTAGGAAATATTTCCCATACAGTTTGATTTTTGTTCATGAATTCTCTGCTTACTCCTATGCCTTTGAGGTTTCTACCTAATTTGTATTCCAGCAGATTTAGTGTTTGTTTTAATATTTAGATCTTTGATCCATTTTGACTTTTGTACACAGTAATAGGCATGGGTCTAGTTTTAGTTTTTGGCATATGGAAAGCTAGTTTTTCCAGTACCGCTTATTTAAAAGGTTATTTTTCTTCCAGTGAGCATATTTGGCCTCTTTGTCAAAGATAAGGTGGCTGAGTGTGTTTGTAGTTGCGGTTGTATCTTCTAATCTGTTCTGTTGATCTCCAGGTCTGTTTTAATTCCAGTACCATGCTGATTTTATCACAGTAGCTTTGTAGTATAACTTCAAGTCAGGCATTGTGATGCTTCCTGCCTGGCTTTTGTTGTCCAGAATTGTTTTTGGTATTCTAGGTCTCTTCTGGTTCTATATGAATTTTAGAAATGACTTCTCTATATCTGTGAGGTATGTTAATAGTATTTTGATAGAAATTGCGCTAAATCTGTATAACAATTTTGGGATGGCCATTTTCACAATGTTTGTTCTTCTGCATGAACAGGGAATGTTTTTCCATTTTCTGAGATCCTCTTTGATTTCCTTTTTCAGGGTAATGTAGTTTTCAACATATAGATCTTTTACCTCCCTTGTTAGATTTATCCTTAAGTATTTCATTTTTGGGGATGCTATTGTGAAGTGTGTGGTTTCTGTTATTTTTTTCTCAGAGTTTGCTATTTGTGTACAGGACTGCTATTGACTTTTGAGTGCTGACTTTGTATCCAGCTACTTTACTCTATTTGGTTATTATACCTAGAAGTCTTTCAATGGAGTTTTGGGGGCCTTCTATGTACAGAATCATGTCATCTTCATGAATCTTCATGATAATTTAACTTCTTCCTTTCCTGTCCTTATTCCTTTTATTTCTCTCTCTTATCTAGTTGCTCTGGCTAATGTTTCCAGTACTATATTGAATAAGAGTGGTAATAGTGGACATCCTTGTCTTGTTCCTGATTTTAGAGTGAAGGCTTTCAGGTTTTTTTTGTACCAAGGATTGAACTCATGACCTAGCACTTGCCAGGCAGGTGCTTATTCTGCTGAGCTAAATCCTTGGCCGTTAAGCTTTCAGTTTTTGACCATTTAATATGGTGCTGGCTGTTGGTTTGTCATAGATGGATTTTATCAGATTGAGGTGGACACCATTTATATGGATTTTTTGTAAGGTTCTTATCATGAACAAGTGTTGAACTTTATTAAAATATTTTTCTGCATCTATTGAAATGCTCATGTGATTCTTGTCTTTGGCTCTATCGATATAGTGTATTATGTTTATTGATTTACATATGGTGAGCCATCTCTACATTCCTGGGATGAATCCCACTTGGTCATGGTGTAATAATCTGCTTGTTTGCCAGTATTTTATTGAGGATTTTTGTATCTATGTTTATTAGGGAGATTGGCCTGTAGTTCTCTTTTTTTGGTTGGCTCTTTCTCTGGTTTTGGTATGAGGGTAATGCTTGCTTGCTTCCAGGAATGAGTTAGGGAGAATTGCTTCCCTTTCAATTTCACTGAAGAGCTTGAGGAATGTTGGCATTAAATCTTACTTGAATTTCCTGTAGAATTCAGCAGTGAAACCATCAGGACCTGGGCTTTTCTTTGTTAGTAAGGTTCTAATTACATTTTCAATTTCATTAACTGAAATTAGATTATTCAGCAGTTTTACATCTTCTTCATTCAGCTTTGGCAATATGCTTGTAGGAATCCGTCCATTTCTTCTGTGTTATCAAACTTTACTTCAGAGTAAAGTTTTTCCAAGTAGGTAAGTATTCATGATATTCTATATTTCTGCAGGGTGTGTAGTCATTTCACCCATTTCATTTCTTATTGCATGAATATGAGTTTTTTTCTTTTTTTTAAATAAGGATGTATAAAGGCTTATCAATTTTATTTATTCTTTCAGAGAATCAACTCATTGATTCTTTAATTCTTTGTATTGTTTTCTTAGTCTCAATTGTGTTAATTTCTGCTCTGATCTCCCTTCTTTGGGCTTTGGGCTTGACTTGCTCTTATTTTTCTTGATATTTTAGGTATAGGATCAGGTTGTTTACTTGTGTTGTTCTGTTTTCTTGATGTGCAATTTCACTGTAATGGATTTCCCTCTGAGGACTGCTTTTATTGAAACCCACAGGTCCCAGTAAGATGTATTTGTATTTTCATTTGCTTGTAGATATTAATTTTTTCTTTAATTTCCTCTGTGATCCATTGATTGTTCAAGAGTATATTATTTAATTTCCATGTATTTATGGAGTTTTTGAAATTTCTTTTGTCATTAATTTCTAGTTTCATGGTACTATGATCAGATAATATGCATGGGGTAATTTCAATTGTTTTGCATTTACTAAGCATATTGTGTGGGCTAGTATATGGTCTATTTTAGAGAATGTCCCATGTGAAGCTGAGAAGAATGTATATTTTGATGTTGTTGGGTGGAACACTCTGAATACATCTACTAAGTCCATTTCTTCACAAATTTATTTCAGTTCTGTTATTTGTTTGACGATTGATCTATCTTTATCTCATCAATGGGTGTTAAGGCCACCCATTATAATTGTGCTATTACTTATTTGATTTTTCATTTCTATTAATAATTGTTTTACATTGCTTAGTGCTCCCACATTTGGTGCATATATATTTATGATTGTTATCTCTTCTTTTTGAAGTTTTCCTCTAACTAGTATGTAGTAACCTTTATCTCTTCTGATCATTCTTGGTTTGAAGTGTATGTTGTCTGCAAAGAGAATAGCTATCCCTGCTTTTTTAGGGGTTCCTATTGCATGAAGTATTATTTTCCATCCTTTGACTTTCAGTCTATGAATTTCCTTTGGGGTTAGATGGGTTTCTGGTATATAGCATATGGTTAGATGTTGTTTCTTGGCCTATTCTGTCAGTCTGTTTCTTTTAATTGGTGAATTGAGGCCATTTACATTAATTATATATATTGGATCATTTTTGTCATGTTATCTTTCTGCTGTTGGTTCTTTACTTTTCCCCTTTGTTTGATTTTTTTTTTTTGCCTTGCTTAGTGTTTTCTGTTGGTGTTCTTGGAGTCATAGTTATTTTTATGTGTATCTAGAATGTCTTTCAGTATTCTTTGCAGGGTTGGTTTGGTAGTCATGAAATTTTGTAGCTATTCTTTGTTGTGGAAGTATCTTATTTCTCCATCAGTTCTGCAGGGTACATCAATATGTGTTGGAAATTGTTTTCCTTTTGGATTTTAAATACTTTACTCCATGCTTTTCTTGACCTCATTGTTTGTGTTGAGAAGTCTGCTGTGATTGTGATGGGCTTTCTTTTGTATGTAATCTGTCTCTCTTCTCTAACAGCTTTTAATATTCTGTTCTTATGCTGAATTACTGGGATGTTGATTCGTATATATTTGAGTGTAGATTTATTTTGGTTATGGCTAATTGGAGTTTGATGTGCCTCACTTATGTGTATGTCAGTTTCCTTTCCCATGTTTGGGAAAGTTTTGGCTATTACTTCTATAAATAGTCTTTTGATATGATTTGTGTTGTCACCTTTTTTGTTTATACCTATCAATCTTATGTTGTTTTTCTTTGCATCATCTTGCAACTGTTGAATTGTTATTTCCTGATTGCTTATTATTTTTAAAAGATCTTTTCTTTCTTTTTCACTAGCTGCAATCTTGTCTTCGAGGTCTGAAAGTCTTCCTGCACATTCATTCAAGCAGTTTTTCCAGCTTTTGATGGAATTTTTCATTTCCTGGATATCTTCTTGAATCTGTTTCATTCATTCTATTGCTTTCTTATATTGTTCATTCAAGGTTTCCATATTTTTTCAGTGCTCCTCAATTTTTAAATTATGTCTTCTTTTGATGTGTTGGGCACTTCTTTTATTTCATTTATCATTTGTTCTTTTATATGGGAGATTATTTCTGATTTGACTTCTTTTATAGCTTCCTGGGGTAATTTCTTTACTTCAATTGCTATCATTCAGGAGTTTCAGGTGTATGACTTATACTTTCTTCCATGTCCATGTCCCCTAGTCTTGTTTGGGGTGGGCTGCAGGTTTGAGATTGCATTTTGCTCTTTCATTTTGTCATTTTCCTGTATCCCCCTGGGGAACCTGAATGCAAGGTCTCAGTTGCTTTCTGGGTTGAGGATGTCTATCTGTACTGCAGGGAGATTCCCTACTTGAATGGAGGTCTTATGCAGGCCTTACCAGGTCTCTAGTGGCACTCAAAGAATACTCAAATGGGGGTAGGTGGACCTTCAGAACACCCCACTTGGCTCTCCCGAAGCTCCCCAGCTGATTGAGGTTTCTGGGCAGAACTCTCCCAGGTTCTGAGTGGTATACCAAAGTTGAACAGCTAGATGGAGTACGCTGGCAGGCTTTAGCTCATGTCACACAGTGTGCTAAAGCTCCTTAGCTTGTTTTTTGGGACACTAGGTGGGGGCCTACTGTGTTCCTAGTCAGGTGACAAGGTTGCATGGCTAAGTGGAGTTCACTGTGCAGACCTTTAGCTCACTCCATTAAGTGCAGGCAGTACCCATGCCACTCAGGGTCACTGGGCAGGGCCTAGCCAGAACTCAAGCAACCTACCACAGGCCCCCAGCTGTTTGGAGGCACTGGGAGGGGACCTACCAGGTCCCCAGTGAGGTGCCTGAGCTTGCCTAGCTAGGTAGAGTTTGCTTTGTAGGCCTTTGTCTCACACCACTCAGTGCAGGTGGTTCCTCTGCCTCCAACATGCTTTTGAGAAAGAGTATCTTTACAAAATATTTCTTCATAGAAACTGTTTACCAGCCCCTAAACTATACTCTTTCAACTCTAAAAATGTATATTTATTCATTCCTGCTAAATATGAATGACTGGGGTGGGGCCCGAAACTATTCTTTTTCACAAACTCCCCAAGAGATTTATCTTTTGTCTGCACATTAACTTTTGAGAAATGCAGTCCTGGCAGTTGTGTTGCAGCAAGTTGTGAATCACTTAGTGGCCAGAAAAGATAAAGCGTGACTTGATGCTAAGTTTCAATACCTACTGTGCTCTGATTATGAGCAATACTAACCTTCTTAGTCACTGAAGATGGAGAAGAGATTTGAATATCTTCACTGTTACCCTAAAGCTTGCATTGTATCCATGAAATTTTAGGGGTTCTATGCACCCTAAATGAGGCACTGTTCATTCCAGACCTGGGTCAGTTCCTGTCATGAAGCAGGCAAAGTCTTTGTCACTAACACTGTTACCTAAATACAGAATGAAACCTGTATCACTGACTAGGGGTGAAGCTGACCAAAGGGCTAAATGACCCTGTGGTAAAGTGGAAGCTGCCACGTGTCATGTTGCCTGAGGCTAAGAACAATATGAATTTCTCCTATGGCTCTATGACCTGTTCTGTCTAGTTTCATTTAATTAAAAAAAAATAAAATCCTTGGTGTCCCTGCAACTCAGCTTATTTTTCCAGCAGCCACAGCTTCCCGGTGTTTCTGTTCTGGTATCATTGCATGATCTGCCCTTCCCAGTGAGATACCTCTTCTTAATTCTTGCTTATTCTGTAGTACTAACATTTTTTTGGTATGCGCCCTTCTCAAATCTGTTTGGGAAAGCTGAACTTGAAAATGCATGTGGTAAGTGTACTTTAATGACCATAGTTAAAATATATTCCAAATACGAATGTCGCTGCTGTATCTCCACCCTCTGGACTTGCCCACCTGGGCTGCTGATTTGCCTTTCTTTTCCCAGATGGAGACAGCAGGCTGAGTGATTCACTGCACCCGGCTGAGTCAAAGATGAAAACATGCAGACCCAGAAATGCAATCTCTGCTGTTAGCAGGACGGGACTGGAACAGGCATGGTTTTGTTGGCATCTTGACCTGGATACCAAACTTATTCACTTCTCACTAGACCTGGGGAACTGCCTGGGGCCTCGTATCCCTCAGATTTATTTTATCTGAAAATGGGGAGAGCACCATATGTAAAATGCCTGTGTGTTGCTGGCACAAAGTGAGCTTGCAGTAACTGACTGCCTTTGGAAGTGTTGTCAGGAGCTCTTACAAGTCACAGCAGGTGGCTGGCTGCCTACAAGATGAGGCTGGATCCCAGGGTGTGATCACTGGACATGAAGTTGGCCCACAGGTCTACACAGTATAAGTCTGCCACCATATGTACCCAGAAGACAGTCAGGATGTCTGGCTCTGTTCCTGCTCAGGCCAGGAATTAAGCTCCATGGCATGTTCACCATTGATCTGGTAAATGAGAACAAGTAGATCTCTCAGGGCTCTTGCAAGGATCCTGCAGCCTCACCCTTCCTGCAGAACACAGGTTTACTTCTCTGTATCCCCACTTGTTGTAGTCAGGGGTTGTGCAGAGAACAATTAGAATAAGGACATGGAGTTTAGAATATTATTTTTATGATGGTCACCCAGAGTTAGCACAAGAAAATGCAGGAAATCTATGCACAACAACAAAGATATAGAATATTTAGTCAAGGGCCTAAATCCCACAGCAATGTCCCACGTGAGCCCAGATAAAGACCCAGAGCTCATGACAATGCCTCCCACGAGTCCAGCTGGAGGTCTAGAGCCCACAAGAAGGACTCACCCAGTCTCTTTTATGGATCTGTGCTGGGAAGGCCCAAAGGTCAGCGGTGGAAACTAGGAAGTCTATGCCAGCTGGGTGAAGGAGCTGTGCTGATAGACTGAGGGTTCTATGCTGGAGCCAAGAATTCACACTCACAACAAACACCAGGGCTGTCCTGAAAAGCACCACAGCCATTCTCAGCAACACGGAGGCCCCGAGGTCCTCTGACGACAAGCACAGTCGAGTACATGCCAAGAAGCCAGTGTGACAAGTTCATCCTGGAGACCAAGTAGCATATGTCTTCCTCTCCAGACCCAGGAAGCAGTGCTTGATGTGAGGACCAGAGCTTCTCCAGGAGAGCCTAACAGTTCAAACAGCAACTTGTAGGAGAACCCACAATGCCTCAATGCACTAATGCCTCAATGCCCTAACGCTCTTCCTTCTCCTTCTCCACATCTTCATTTATGCTGGCAAATTTCCTCAGGTGAAACATCTCCACTCAGCACCACGCTGATGTAATCCAGCTGGCGTTAAGTTGACCACCAGTTCCTAATCCATAACACCACTGTAGTGGGAGCTTACCTTCATTGTTTATGTTCCCCTCATTTGTTCAGGAGATGCTGATGGCTTTTGACGTGATTGTCTGTAAGCCAGCCTGGTTCAGGTCTGTCTTTAAGGAACTTGACCTCCACTGACACAGATAAATGTCAATGAATAAATGACCATCAACTGTGAAGTGCTTGGTGGGAACTGAGAGGTGGGTGGCTGTTTAGTCAAGCAGTGGCTGAGGGCTGGGGTTGAAAGGACAAGAAGGAGTCGCCATATGGAGTAAATGGCTATGGTGAGTGTGTCCCTGCCCAGAGGTCCAGGGTAGGGTGTGAGCCTAGAAATAAAAGCAACAGTGGCTGCCCCATCAGCTGGAGTGAAGAGAGCAAGGGCAGGGCAGGAAGCCAAAGTCTGAGAAGGGACCAGCACCACACTCGATAGGGAAGCAGATCCTGGGTAAGACTGCAGGGTTAGCTGGAAGTAGACATGGAAGACCATGGGGGCTGTAACTAGAATCAGGACAGGAGTCCTTTTCACTTTAATAATTTTGGAGTGACATTTTTGAGGGAAGAGTAAGAATCCCATTTTTCTTTGACCCCCTAGATGCGCCCAATGGCCAGCACATAGTAGTCACTCTATTAAAACTACAGAACAAGTGAACCAATGAAAAGAAAACAAACATATGGGAAGATGCTGTCTAATCTGCAAAGCATTGTATATATGAATGGGTGATTGCCATTATTTAAAGATTACTCCCATATCCTTTCAAATTAAATAGAGGCAAACTCAGTGGACTTACTGCATGGGCCCTGTGGCAGGGGACTGAGGCAGTGATAGTGGAGGAGTTCCAGGCACAACTAGTTTTCCTTTTAGTATCCCTGTGACTATGAGCAATGTCCCATTCACACGTTAAGAGCTGGAAAGAACCACTCCACTTAGGGCCCCAGCACATGTCTTGTAGGACCTCACAGGATTTCCCTCAACATTCTCTATGTCAACTATCTGGTGCACAAGCAGTGTCTCCCTTGGGAGACTGGTTGAACACAAATAATAAAACTAGACCACTGCTGCTACTGCCTGTGACCGAGAGGGCACCTGTGCCCACCAGAGCTGCCAGGCAGCACAGCCTGTGGTGCGGACAAAGAACCGGTGTGCCTTCCACTCTAGTCTAGGTCTTCAGACAAGTCAGACAAAGCCAAGAGAACCTGAGCTTTATTTTCATGGTGCGTTTTTGTAGAAGTGGACTTAATGCTGGAAGCTGTCATCACTGTGTACTCTCAGAAACTGTCTTTAACTTTAAGTGGTTCACGTTACTCAGCGCTGCTGACTGTAAGGGTATATTTCAGTATATTTTCTTTCTGTGTGTGTTATAGCCCCAGCTTTCTATTTTTTTTAAGACAGGCGCTTGCTAAATGTTTGAGCCCAGACTGGGCTCAAACTTACAATCCTTCCTTAGCCACCTAGAGTTCTGGGATCACTGGCATGTGCCACCATGGCTAGCATCCATGGATTTAAAGAGAAGGAAACAGAAGCATGAGGGGGAGCAGCATGAGAGGGCACATACAGAGGACTGCAGAGCTGTCACCAGACCTGTGGTTGCCAGGGAACCAAAGCCAGAGCTCCCCCATCCAGCCATGGCTTCTTCCTCAGACCTGCACAGGCAGGGAGCTCACCCCAAACCCAGTACCCCATATTATAGATCCAGACAGAAAAGCACGAGTAAAACTACTTCCTTACAAAATATGTGTCCTTTCACTTTCCCCTGGGCATTGTATCTGGCTCTGCCCTTGGGCCATATTTGCGTTATTGTAAAACATCAGAACAACATGTGTGGTCTGTGGTTGGTACCAGCAAACCCAAGACTGAGCATAGGGAAGAGTATGTTCCTCAGAGACAACTCACCGGCCCAGGGGCCCCAGCCACTATCTGGGTTGGGAGGTGGGAGTCCTTCAAGTCCCTGAGGCCCGCGTCCTCATTTGGAGAGCAGGTAAGACCAACTCCTAAGGACAATGATATCACAGCAGTGTGCAAGACCAGAGCATCATCATGGGTATGCGGTGTTGCAAGCAGATACTGAAGGACCCTCCAGGTTCCTCTTTCTCTTAGCATAGAACCAGCTGAGCATATCAGTGACATGCAACTTAACACAGAGGAAGAGGGAAAGAGGAAGAACTTGAAAAAGGCAAAAAAGGGTAAAAGAAATAATGCTTTTCAAAAAAGAAATGAAAATGACTTTATTGAAATTTACTGTGTGCTAAGAAGTGGCTTCTGCTGTCTATGCTTTGGATGTAACCCCCTCCTCCCAAAGGCTCATTGTGTTTCAGGCTTGGTTCCTAATGTAGCAATGCTCAGAAGTAGAGCTTCTGGAATCAGTTGTCGTGGCACACACCTGTGATCCAAGCACTCTGGGAGGCTGAGGCATGAAGATCATAAGCCTGCACAATTTAGAGATTTAGAGAGACCCTATCTCAAAATTTAAAACGAACAAACAAACTGACTAAAAGGGGCTGGGGATGTCGTTTAGTATGAATGGCCAGGGTTCAATCTTGAGAAACTTAAAACAAACAAACAAACAACAACAACAAAAACAAGTGGGGCTCTTGGGAGTCATTAGGATGCTAAGCTCATCAATGGATTTACCCATGGATGGATTCGTAGCTGGATAGGTTCTTTGGGGGCAGGGACCTAAGTAAAGGGAGTGAGGCTTGGAAGTGCGAGCTTGGAGACTGTAGATTGTATTTGGACCTTTCCTCTATGACTGTCTCTCTACTTCCCAACTTCCCTGAAGTGAGCAATCTTCTTCTGCTGCTCCCTCCAGCCATGCTGTTTCTGTCTTGAAAAAGACCCTAAAGCAACAGAGCTCTCTGACCACAGACTGAAGCCTCTAAAACTATGAGCCAGAATGAGCCTTCCCTCCTTGGAGGTGATTCACATCAGGCAGTTTTACCGTGACAGAAAGCAGACCAACATTCCACTTTTGTGTTTTTCTTTTAAACTGATTTTAAAAAATTACTTGTAACACATTTGTACATATGTATAAATGATGAAATCAGACTAATCAGCATTTCTATCTTTGCAAACATTTATGATTCGTATGTCCTGGGAAACTTCAAATTCTCTTCTAAGCTACTTTAAAATATATTATAGATAATATCATAGATTCTTGTGGACTACAGTGACCTTATGATATGGTGGAACACTAGGGCTAATTCCTTCCACCCAACTGCATCTGGCACCCATAATCCAGCTTCTTTCAGACTCCTTGCTCCCGATTTGGTGATCTTTCGTGACCCTATTATACTCCAGTCCTATGAGGTCAACAATTTTAGCATCCACATATGAGTAAGAATGCCACTTTTGTGTTTCCTATTCTAAATTTACAAACTGTAAGCTTGGTATCATTGACCTCATTTCACAGATGAAAAAAGACAAAGGATTCAGAGACGTTAGGCAACTTCCCAAGTCACATAGCTTTAAAGCTTCAGATTCAAACTTAAGACTCGAACCAAATTCAGTCCTCTTTCCACACTTCATCTTTTATCCCAACCTCTGTCCATCCAAAGTTATTCAGTGTCTTTTGAGCTTTGGGGAAAGTATGGATAGTGTGCAGTATTTCAGATAGATACACAGGACAGCTAGACACTCACATATGCAGAGTAAATCCTAACAAGTCTTAGAGAAGAAACAGGGAGAAGTCCAAAGCAATCCCAAAGAGGACTCAGGAGAAAAGGAGGGAAGACTGGATGGGGAGACAGATTTTTGCGTGCCTTTTCACAAAATCTAAAATTATTGTCTTTTGCATGTTATTTTTTTTCTCTACACATGCAAGGGTACCCTGCTGAGAAGGAACCAAAAGAGCAGGTGGGTGAGTTCACAGGCAGCAGACAAGGGGTTGGAGAAGTCCTTGCTAACAGTCTACAAAGGGTTGGCCCAGCAGGCAACTTCACCCCACCCCCACCTTGGGCTGCACTGAATGCTCTTCTGGGAGCCTTTGGGTCTCTGGCCTTGGACAACTGCTCTTGTTTCCTGGAAGGTAGAGTGGATGCAGGTTTGTTTATTTTTTTCTTATAGTGAGAAGCCTCTATCTTCCTCTCTGTCTCTATCTCTGTGTTTCTTTCTCTGTCTCTGTCTCTGTCTGTCTTTGAGCTTTCTCTTTGTTGTCATATAAGTGCCTCACCTTCACTTAGGACAGGATTTACCATTCTTCTGTGAAGGGTAGGGACTTAGTCAAGGTTTAAGTTGGATTTAAACAATTCAGGACAAAATCTTACCAAAATCCACCTGTCCTCAAAGACCATGAGATTCCTCTGAGCATGATGGTGCATGCCTGTAGCCCTAGCACTCTGGGAAACTGAGTCAGAAGGATTGAAAGTTTCAGTCCAGCCTGGCAACTTAGCAATTTAGTGATACCGTGTCTTAAAAAGTAAAAAGAGCTGGTGATGTATCATAGTGTAAAGGCCCTGGGTTCAATCCCCAGTACAGCAACAAAAAGGAAGCGAAAAGGACTACATGATTCATAGAGTGGCCTCCCACCTCCTTATACATAGACCATCCCCATTTTGTCCTCCTGAGATTTACAGCTGAGAGACAGAATATCAACATCTCAAGTACAGGATGCTTTCATTTAAGACAATATGAGTAACGAAAAAATTAATATGCAAGCTAGAGACATAGATCCCGTTAGCTTTTCTAATTTGGGCTGCAATGTGGTTCTGTGCTTTCTGTGGCCAAAACAAAGGAAAGAAAGAGAGATAGCAAGGAAGAAGGAGTGAGGGAGTGGGATGGAAGGGAGAGAGAGAGAAAGAGAGATGCTTATACAGACAGAGAGGAAAAGACAGGAGACTAGAGGGGTAGAAAGAAGGGTTTTATGAAAACTGCACAGGGATTCTACTGTGCCACCTAAATGAAGAAAAACTGACAGCATTTCCTTCAAAATCAGAAACAAGGTGAGGTTGTCTATGCTCACCATTCATGTTCAACATACTGTAGTATTTAAAATTTTAGCCAGAACAATTAGGCAAGAGAAAGAAATGAAAGGTTATGAATAGGAAAAGAAGAAGTCAAACAATCTTTATGTGAAAATGACATGCTCCTTTGAAAAGAAGACCCCAAAAATCTCTCCCAGAAGACTGTGAGAAATAACAAAGTCATTAAAATGGCAAGTCACACACACACACACACACCACCAACAACAGAAAAGTGTCCCTGTATATTAACAATAATATAAACCAGAAAAATAATACCATTCATGTAGTTTCAAAATAAGAATTAACCTAACCAAGGAAGTAAAAAACCTCTATAATGGAAATTACAGCTTTCTAAAAAAAGAGATTGAACAGAGCATTGGAAAAATAGAAAAACACCCCTCTTCCTGAATAAGTAGTACCAGTATTATCAAAATGGCCATATTACCAAAAATAATATACAGATTTAATGCAATTCTAATCAAAATACCAACAATAGTCTTCACAAAACTAGAAAACCAATCCTAAAATTTATATGGAACCAAAAGAGGTTCAGAATAGCCAAAGAAATCCTGAGCAACAAGAGCAGAAGAGGAAGTCTTACTATCCAGCATTTGAAGTTATACTATAAAGCTACAGTACTAAGAACAGCATGCTATTGGCACAAAAAATTGGTTGAAAAGATTTGTTGACTTGTGAAATCAAACAGGATGCAGAAACAACTCCATGCACCTCCATCCACCTGATTTTTGACAAAGGGACTTACAGGGGTCAGAGAAAAGATAAGCTCTTTAAAAATAGTGCTAGGAAAGCTGGTTGTCCAGATGCAGAATGAAGCTAGACCACATCTCTCACTCTGAACTAAAATAAAATCAAAATGTATCAAAGTCCTACTTAGAAAAGCAGAAACATTGAATCTGCCCAAAGAAAAATTAAGTAAAACTCTTGAAGACATATGCATAGGAAATGACTTTCTGAACAGAACTCTGATTGCACAAGAAATAATACCAAGAATCAGCAAATGTAATTATATCAAATTAAAATCTTCTGCACAGCAAATAAAACAACCAACAAAGAGAGTGGGCAACTTGCAGAATGGAAAAAATGTTTCCAGCTATTCCTCATACAGAAGATTAATATCTAGATCATACAAAAAATAAAAAAATTAAGGCTCCCAATAGAAAAGACCCATTGACACTATGTATTGCAAATATATACCAAAAAAGGAAAGGAATCAACAAATGGATGGATGGAGAGAAAGGAAAGGGGATAGAAAAAAGAATTAAGATATATTGTGTACATGTACCAGTTCTCCACAGGCAATGTAAACATTATTTGTTACAAATATGTACTAATAAAATAATTTATTAATGAGAAAAAAGATCCAGTTACAAATGGGCCATTTAAATGAACTGACATGTCTCAAAAGAAAAACCACAAATTTCCAATAAGTACATGAAATAATACATTGCATCTTTGAACATTAGAGAAATGTAAATCAAAATATCACCAAAATTCCATTTTATTCCAGTTAAGAATGGTATCATTGAGAACACACACACACAAAAAAAACAAATGATGATAAGGATGTGGGAAAAAAGGAACCCTTCTACATTGTTGGTGGGAATGTAAATTGTTACAACTACTATAGAAATCAAGATCCCTGAAAACATTATAAACAGAGTTTCCATTTGACCCAGATATTCCTCTTCTGGATAGCTTTCCAAAAGAATTAAAGTCTTCAGTGTCAACATATTACAGTAATTCATGCATACCCATGTTTGTAGCAGTACAAGTCACAATTGCCAAATTATAGAAACAGCCTATATGCCCCTAAATATGGATAAAGAAAATATGGTATATGCACAATGAAGAACTACTCCGCGGTAAAGAAGGATGTAGATTTGCGTCACCTGTAAGAAAATGGATAGATCTTGAGACCATAATTCTATGTGAAGTAAGTCAGCATAGAAGTTTAAATATCACTTGGTATCTCTTTTATAAGAAACTCTATGCATAAATAATTTAATGAGCAAAATAAAAGAGAGATGGTAGGAAATGGGGAGGTAGACCTTCTGAACATGGAAAGGGACCCTGGGAAGAAGGGAGCAGGGATGGGAGGGCACGGGTGGAGAAGTAAAAATGATTAAGATGCAGTAAGTCTATGTGCCATTTCTGTAAGAAAAATGTAATATTATGCACTGTAAAAAACATGCTTACACTAAAGAGAAACGTATCATTTAGTCTTTATCACTGTTTTGTGTCACAATATTGTTGAAACTCTTGAAATTGTATAAGCAAGAGGGATTCTGGGAGCACCTTTGTTCTGCAGGTCTTTTACCTGTTCCTGATACAGAGATCGTGATTCACAGAATTCCCAGTGTGACAGGACCATCTTCTCTTCTAACGAGGCTCCCAGATGGTGGGCTCCCAGATGGGGGCTGCTCACAAGGCAAAGCAAGCCATGATTAGAACTTGGAATTTTCATCCTGTCCTGTCCTTTGGGAAGGGAAGAGGGCTGGAGCTTGAGTTAATACACGACCATATCTGTGTGATGGGGCCACTATAGAAATCCCTTAACTCCAGTGTTCCCAGAGTTTCTGGCTTAGTAAACAAGAGCCAGATCTTTCTTGGGTTCAGTGAGTCACTGTAGCAAAGTATGGGGTGCAAGAAGGAGGTCATAGGAACCTCAGATTTGTAACCAAATTGAATATCATCATGGGTAACGCGGGACCCCCTACTTGAAGTTGGTGTCTGAAGTGGGGGCAGTATGGTGGGACTGAGCCCTAAACCTGTGGGATATAGCACTGTTTCCAGGAGAACAGAGCTAGAGTTGACTTAGATTGTAACACACCAGCTTGCGTCAGAGAATTCATCAGTGTGAGAAAACTCCCACACATCTGGCCACGGGAGCATTTAGTACTGAGAATACAGTGGAAGGAGAAATTTTTTTCTTGAAACCTACACAAATAGTTTGATGACCCTCTCTGTAATTGAACTTTACCATTTTCTACAATTATGAATGTAGGCACATCACAGTAGCATTAATAGTTCCTGTGATTTTATCACTAATGGAAATCAAAAGTATTTTTAATATCACAGCATAACTGTAGGAGATATCCTGAGATAACATTTATACTCTTTACTACCTTGCAATTAGAGTAGCTATTAGGCCTTTTGCTGGATCTTGTTATTTGATGTGTTAAAAAGATACACATATATTACTATTACATAGTTTTAAATTTTGTAACTGTATTTTAGTATGATTCTCTCCTTTGCAACCCTGTCAATTTTATTTTCTGCATTTAAAAATATGATTTTCCTGAAGATTCCAGGCGCTGACTGCCAAAAGGGTCCATTGCACAGATAATAGATAAGAATGCTGAGACTGAATTTGTAGGGTGACATGTAGAAAGGCACTGACCTTTATGTTTCCCCCCTTCCCCAAACTCCAGTAAGAGATGAGAGAGGTGCAGAATCTGAAATAGGGTCAACAACTGGCTATTTGAATCAAGATGGGTAAATAAGCTTCATTCTCCTGCAATCCAAGTCAGGGCCAGGAGTTCGCTGTCCCTTGCAGCGTCATCAGGAATGTGACTGTATGCGTGTGGAGATAGTTCACCCTGTCTTTTCTTGGTCTTCAGTCATTTCTGGGTCCCTTGTGTTCTGACCATAGCAGGGAAGAGACCAGTCTAGACATCTGTATTTCACTGTAAGAGAAAACAGGATCCCTCACAGATTGTTTTCCTGTACTTGTCCATAACAGAGTAACAGAAAGGCATATACATCTGAGCAGATGTGTGACCCTTCTATTGGAATCTAGTTACCACAACTACAAAGTGGGAAAGCTGTTATCTGCTGGGCTGAAGCATACACAGAAGCATATCTGTATGTACAATACTTATATATGTATAAAATACACAAGTACACATGACTGCAAATGGATACACGCATCTGCACATAAGCATATACATGTACATATGCACAAGTAAGGTTTACATGGATATACATATATCATTGATTTCATCAAATTTAGAAACAGAGATCAGTGCTGAATACTCGGCCAAGGGTAGAGCGCAACTCCTATGAGGCCTGTGGCCCAGTTTGCGCACCCCAACCTCATTCTTCACGCTGATGGTCTTGGAACTCTAAACTTCCCGCTGACCTCTCTTCCCTGGGTCCTCATACCATCCTTCCTAATGTTTCAACCATTTCCCTCCCACTCTTCCATCTCGCTCTGCTTCTCCCTGACTAGTCGCTCACATGCACATACATTAAGATGTGTTTGCTGAACACTCCTGGTCACTATTTGCTCCCAAAGTATCCTGTGCCCCAAACACCCTGTGAAATCATCGGAGACCTCCGCCCTGTCAGCAGCATGAGTGAGGGGTGGGCTCTGTCTCCCAGGGCCCAGAAATGTCAACATCATTTCTATCTGTGTAAACTGAGCTGTGACTTGCTATCCAGTACAGCCGGAAAGGATGTTTGCAGAGTTCATCTGCCATGGTTGTATCTTATTCTTAAGGAGGCTAAAGAGGACCACATCCTTCTCCTGAATTTTAAAAGGGTAAGAACTTCCAGGCCAATCTTCCCTGATCAGGTAGAGGAAAGCAGCCCTCCATCCTGTTCCCAGCCCCACCTGTCGGACTTGCCAAGTCTTGGGGATGCAGCACACTTCTGTTCTTGGCACCTACTCCAGCATCTCTTGGTCTCCCTTGTCTCCTCTTCCCTCCCATAACACATATTCCTCCCTGCCCCCCCACTACCATCTTGAGCTGTCTGTATCTTCCTTCTGTTCTTCCATAAGAAGAATCCCATTTCTAAAACTGATGCTTTGCCAGGGCTGCTTGGCACTGGCCAGCCTCTCCCTGAGATACCTGCCAGGCCAGCTCTGGCACCAAGGCGAACACCACCACCCCTGCCTTTTCTCACATGCATCAGACATGGAGAACTCTGCTGGCCTGCAGTATCCAAGATAGCCTTGTGCTGTGGCCTCCACTTAGCAGGTTGGCATTCCCTTGGGCAGAATTGCCTGTTACATGCCAGAAGCCTGGCCCCAGAACTTCTAGGATGCCCAGAGGCCCCAGAACCAGCAAGGGTGGGCGAGAGGAATGCTGGCAGGAAGCAGCCAGAGACAGCAGATGGGAGACAAGGAAGGCAGGATCTCCTCCAGAAAGCTGAGGACAGCCTGGGCAGAGAGGAGAAGGGAGACACGGCCCCATGGGAGTTTCTAGTGTAAAGTGGAACATAAGGAAGGAACAAGGGAGAAAGAACATGAAGGGTGCTCTCTGAAATCACTTTCCTCTGTGTGAAAGACATCTACAGAAATTCCTAATGAGAATCTGCTCCATGGCTCCTACATGTCTGCTCAGGGATTTTCTCTAGCTAGTCATTATTAATTCCAGCTTTTTTAAAGAAGCAAAGAGATAAAGTATTTATTTTTGACTCTCCAGCACACAGCACAGTGTCAAGGTATAAAGCAGGCTGTAGCTACCAACGTGTTGCATAAAAAATGAATACATTAGTGGATTCAGCACATCTGGTTCCAAGTTCTGCTCTTTTAGCATTACATTTTCTTGCTTTTCTCTCAACAGGAAATATATACACACACTGAGGATGACCAGGTAGTTAAATGAACAAAAGTGACTGCTTTGTTCCTGTATGTTCTGCATGCTGCTGGCAGGGACTCCGATGCTGGCCAGAAGAGCCTCCTCCTGGTCCCTCTTGGGACCTCTGCAGTGCAGATCAGCACGGGAGCTGGCTGCTACCTACAGACACTTCTTCATAGATCTCTGACCCGCCCTTTGCCACTGCTATGCTATGCTAGGTGGGTGAAGGGGAAAAGTGGTCAGCATCATGTAAGATTCAATAGCGACCCCGGCACAGAAGGGACTGTTTGCCGCAGCTGCTCCATGCTACATTGTGTAGAACAGGTGCTGGGCACCCTCCTTTCCAAACTTGTTCCTGATAGCTTCAGAAAAGTGTGCCACAAGACTGTAAGCCAAGTAAGATCAGGACTGACGCACCAATCATTTGATTTCTACTCATTCACTCAACACGTATTTGTTAAGCATCTATTTTTGTGTCAGACACAGTTAGGCACCAGGTACGTGGATGGGGCCTTTGTCCTCAATGAGTCACGGGAAGTGATGCACATTCACCAGAGGGCAAGGGAATAATTACAAGGGGAGTTGCATGCTGTGAAGAAAAGACGTGAGGTGCTATCAGGTGCTCACTCTGCTAATGATAAGGCCAGGGAGAGTCTCTAAGAAGGTGACCCTGGGAGCTGGGGATTTAGCTCAGTGGCATAAGCACCTGCCTTGCAAGTGTGTGGTTGTGAGTTTGATCCCAGGTACCAATAAAAAAAAAAACATAGAAGGAGACCTTGTGGCACAAGGAGGCAGATTCTAAGTGAAGAGGACCAGGAAGATACACCTGGTCCCTCAATAGTAGCTCTCATGTTGTAAGTTCTAGATCAGAATTTTTTTTACAAATTTAAGGAAATACCAGGTTGACTTGGATTCAGTGAGAACAACCATTCATTAACATCTACTATAGTCAGTACCTGCCCAGGGAAACTAGTCAGGAAGTGGCCAATGTGGTATTTGAGTTCAGGTATGTTCTCCCAGGAAGCTCTACATAAAATTTCACATTGGCTTTTAACATAAGAATCCCATGCAAATGGAGAAAGGGGAACAATTGCCAGCTTGTGTTTGGAAAGGTTTTCACAATGTTTTTGTGAGTATTTCCCCCACAAAAAAGAAGTACAAATCATATTGGTAAGTCTAAGTCACATATAGAACATTTTGATGAAAAAGAATTTTGCATCTAATTACATGAGCATCATATTCACCCTATATGAAAGAATTTTCCTATGTTATTACCCATTCTATGAGATCATGTTCCATGAGCATGAAACTGTCCATAGACCAGCACTGTGGCCACATCCCCAAGAGTCATACAGTCAAGGGACAGTGGAAGTTTAGTGTGGGTGTGTGAATTTGGGTACCAAAGCTGAGGGAGTGGCTGGAACCAAATCCAATGAGGCATGTAGTCCAGCCAAGGACATTCAAAGTTCAACTTTTCAAAGACTTGACAATTTAGTAATTTTACTCCTAGCCAAATATCTAAAGTAATTGAAAATAGATACTTAAAAATAAACAATATATGAATGTTCCCATTAGCACTATTCACAATAGCAAAAAGGTAGAGATGATCCAAATATCAATGAAGTGAAAAATTAATAAATAAAAGATGGTCTCTCTGAGTCTGGGAATCAGTGCTATGTGTGGGCTGCCGCCAGACTGGAACAGACAGACCCAAGCCTTTCGCCATGAGTCAGTGCCATTCATGGACTGGGGGTAGCGAGAACAAAGCCACATCAGCAAGTAAGCCCAGTATGGGAACCAGCACCATGTGCGGACCCTATTGGACTGGAACAGACAGACGCCAGATACAAGAAGTATCAACCCTCCCCCATCCCCATCTCTGCCATTAGAGACCGGCTTATCTGGAAAAACACAGGCTGTAATGATAGCTATGGAGGTGTAATGCAATTGGATGCCTGTGGTGTTTTGGTGTTTCACTAACATTGCAGGTCTAGGAACAGTTATCTGATCATAGGTTCAGAGGAGAGCAGTACGCAATGTGACATCTAGGGGCCATTTCCTTCTGAGGGTTGTAGCCATTGTTGATTCCCTACGGTCTTGTTTGGGAAGTCCTATATCATTTTCATTGCTTTGTTGGGTTGTGTTTTATTCTCTTTCGTTTTGTTTGATTATGTCAAATCTAATGGCAGGAGCAGCTATTTCAAAGATAGTGAGATATATTATGGTAGCAATTTTGGATTTACTATATGCTTGTTTTGAAGTCCTTTATTGCGTTCATTGTTTTTTAAATCTCAAAAAGCAAAACAGAAAAAAAGGTAGAAATGATATAGAATTTCAAAAAAGAAAAAATATAGGGAATTAACACTAGTTAATGTATTGCATTCATTATTTTATTTCTATTCTATTCTGTTATGTTTTGTCTTTATTCTATTCTGTTCTGTTTGATTCTTACTATGTCTGAAGTTATCTGCAGCTATTTTGAAGACATCAAAAAGCATTGTGATAACTGTTGTTGATTTCATAATGTTTTGAAGTCCTGTATCTTTTACACTGGTTTGTTTTGATTGGTTTTATTCTGTTTTATCCTTTTTAAAATAATAAAAAAGATGGTCTCTTCATGCAATGGAATATTATTGAGCCATAAAAATGGATGAAATGCTTACTGATATACAGTACAACCTGGATGAATCTTGCAAACACTTTTCTATCTGAGGTATATACCTGACCCATATGTATGATCCCACCTACATGAAATGCGCTGTAAATGTAAGTCATAGAGAGAGAGAGCTGATTAATAGTTGACAAAGACTGTGGAAGAATGGGATAGGGAATAACTACTTAATATGGACCAGATTCCGTTTGGGGTGACAGAAATGTTTGGCGCTCCAAAGAGATAATTATTGCCCAACTCTTGGTGTATATTAAAATCACTTTAAAATGGATAATTCCATAAGAATAAGAGTTTTAGAAACAGACAAAAGTGGTCATGGTCCTGATTTGGACTTCCTGTGGGCCCCTTAGCCATTTACTTTTTCTTGAATATACATATTATTTTCTTATTTTCATATAATAAATGCTGCAGGGAGCATCTTCATGTTTGACATCTGCCTTCACTTCGTGCTCTTCTATTAGGATGGATTCTCAGAAGAATTATCCTTGGGTTCTGAGGCTGTATCCTCAGGGTAAGATACATAGATGTTGTTATAGTTTTAAATACATTTCGGAAAGATGTTGTTTAATAAAAGCCAGCTAAGTCAGTCTTCCGTAAGTGCAAGTGCTGTTGATTAGATTTTAATCACCTTGTCTTCATCAACATTCTCATGTTACCTTTTTGCAAATTGGTTGCAGGACACAAATCATGACATAGCACATAATTTTTCCTTCCATCTTTGAAAACTCATTTCTCAACATCAGCATCCTTCTGGAAGCTCTTCCATCTAAATGAGAGCTCTTCTGCAGTTTCTGGGCCATTTTTCCTATTCAGTAGTAACCCTCACCACCTTTGCCACTGGTATGCATGTTGCTTAAAATACTCTTCTTTTCCTGTTTCTGCCAGACAAGTACTTACAAGTGCATTGAGGCCAAGGCTGCCCCACTATTCTCCAGTTCTTGTGTACTGTTTTGTTTCTCCTTCCCCACTTTAAAAGCCTCTTGTTCCTGCTTGTCCCAGAGGATAGCACATTGTATGGGAATAGTTTTCTTATGCGTCTATTTTTCTCGCTCAATTTTAAGATCCTTCAGAACAGGACTTATGGTTACCAAATTCTAAGTTGAACCGAACCTACTAACACAGTCCTTGATTTATGCTTCCATACAATGTTTCTGCCTATAGAAGTGCTCAGGATGTCTCAGGAGGCGTGACTGAAATACTGGGGAACCATTCACACTGAAGAAGAGTGCTATCATTCGCACTATAGGTTTGCAAGGCTTTGTATATGGGATGGAATCACTATACTTGTGATGCAAAGTGGAAGATGGAAGTTTTAAGGGGCAGAACTATGCCTGTGTTCAACTACTCAAAGTAGATTTCCATGTAAATCTGAAATCAAACATGCCAATTCAGCTGTAAACACATTGCATATAAGAGGTGGACTGGACAATAAGTCATTAGGATCTGTTCTCCTTTCAAGGTGAGATGGAGATTATATTGCTGAGTCTTCATTTAACAAAGGCAAGCACGGAAAAGGCTGTGAATATAGAGGAGGGCTGGAGTAGCGTCTAATGAAGTGCATGGATTTTCCTGCTGAGTTCTCACACATCACCACGTACAGAAGTTTTCTGAGGCTGGTATAACGAATCACCATCAACTTGGTGAATGAAAGCAACAGAAATTAATGTTTTCTGAGTTCTGGGACCCAGATGCTTGGAATGAGAATCAGTGCAGTGAAAAGATGTGTCATGAGGAACCTGGTGGCTTTAAGAGCAAACTCTTCCTTGACTCTTCAGCTTCTGTGGGTTGTCAGAGTTCTCTGGCTTATGGCCACATCACTGTAAGGTCTGCATTGCTTTTCTGTTGCTTTTTCTTCTATTTGTGTGTCAAATATTCCATGCCTCTCCCTGTAAGGACACTTGTGCTTGTATTTAGGACCCCCTGGATAATCTCAATTAATTTTTCCATTTCAAAATTCTTAATCACATCTGCAAGAAGTCTTTTTTTCCCCAATAACACAAGATGCACAGATTCCATTGATATAGGGGCAAAGAGGTATTTTTCAGTCTTCCACAAATACACAAATGGGAAATAGTCTCAGTCTGCTGCAAAGATCTGGATTAAGCAACATGTGAGTCACCTCCTTGTTTCCTTATTATACCAGAGTCCCCAAGTCTCTTACCCAACCTATGACCGTATCTTTGCAGGAGGCAGAAAAATTCCATCATCTCCATATATGGCGAAACCATGGTGACACAACTCCTCTCCATCATTTTTGTAGATTCTTCTTTGCTTGTTTTGAAGGCACTTCAGTTTCCACTAAAGAGTTTATTAAGATGAGCAAGCCAATTACAAAGCACCTCCATAAAAATGAGCCCATGATTTTTCACACTGCTTCTGAAATCCTAATGCAGAGCAGGAAATTCACAGCACATACTCATTCCTACTGCAGCAAACTCATCCACTGCTTTAACCAATTGCTAAGATTGAAAAGTCAAAGAAATTGTGTCATCTGGGCTTTGTGAGCATAATGGAGGACCAATACCTGGCAGACAAAGAAGAAAGTAGAGGCTTGGAGATGGGACAAGAGGGGAACACAGAAAGAAACTCTTTATAGATCTTGGCAAGGGTGCTGTGCTTTACCCCAGGAACAATGGGGAGCACTGATGTGTTCTCTTTGGAGGTGGAGGAAGGGAGCGGTGAGACCTGACCTGACCTGACTTGCATAATTACATGGGTCATCTGGCTGTTGGGCACAGTCAAATAGACGAAGTAAGAATGGCTGGTGCCCAGAATAGTGATTATCTTAGCAAGAATTTAGGGACAAAACAGGAGATAGGGAAGAGGAGACCTTAGGAAGTTTTTCCTATAGACCCCAGATGACTTGGCGGTCAGGGGAGGATGAATGAGGAAGGAGTTGAAGTTCTGAAGTTTGTTTTATAAGTTTTCAACACAGAATTAACATAAATGGAAGTGCTGCACACTGAGTCAGAAGCACTGAAATAGAACCAAGTTTGGGAGACAACACGAAGCTATTTAAATTACCCTAACAAGTGGCTGTTGAGGTAGAGAGCAGACACACAGTGGTGAATGACCAGTGCCCACAAGCTGCACAAGCTGCAGTTCTGTGAGTGCATGGGATGTCTCAGGGCCATTGTTCTGCCTAGGACGAGCAGGAACACACAGAGAGGGAGGGTAACTGGGGAGGATGGCACAGAAGAGATGCTAAGAAGGTCAGAACACTGCCAAGCAGTCCAACACCCCTGGACTGGAGGGACGTCCACTGCCTTAAGTGTCCGAGGTTGAAGGAAGAATTATGTAACAAAGAAGCTGAAATGCAGTGGGTGGGCAGTGAGGAAACAGAAACACAAGCTGAGATCCTAGTTTTGAAGATAAATGAAAGTGTAGGGATTAGCAACTAGTAGGTGAACAATAAATGTTCGCTTCTTAGACTTTCTCATCTTGAACACAAACTGATTTTCCCATTTGGATACTAAGAGATTAATGCAAACATTTCTTTCATAGCATTAAAAGTACTAATAAAAATTATTATCTACAGCCAAAATGCATCCTGCTGATGTAAAGGCAGGACAACTTCTTACTGTCCTCATTGTTTTTCCAGGATACTGCCACTGTCAAATTGTCTAAATCCAGATCATAATAAAGGCAATTTGTTCATTGTGTTTTTATCTCTGCTAGAGTTTTCAGACCTGTCTCTTGATCACATTTGACCACACCTAGCTCAGATTTTAGTATTACAAATTTTGTTAAAGGTTGTACACATGACTCAAGATCCACATGAGACTTCATTTGGGAAAATAAAGGTTTTCACTGCTTGAACAAAAGGCATGAAAATGTTATCCAGACAAAATAAGGTGCAGAGAAACTACTAACACCCACAGGAGGAGAAAGAGAAGACTTAGAGTTGGAGCTTCAGAGCATAGAAGGGACCACTCACTCACGCCATCCATAACCAACTGAGCCTCAGAGGCCAGAGAGGACCCTAACGGGAATATGATAATAGTAAGTTAAAACAGCATTAAAGCTGTCCTGAAAAGTAAAGCTTGTAAGGATCAGTTGGTCTCCATGGGCTATGGGCAATGAAATAGATAGCAAAGGAAACATCCTGCAGACAAGCAGGGGCAGACTGAGACAGAAGGCTGGCTTCTCCTGATAGGTTCCAAGGCCCTTGGTCTTCCAAACGGCCCCACCCTGCCTCAGTCCTGTCTAGACACTTAGTGTTGCTCATTACTCATACAGTTAAGTTTTTCTAAAGTTCTTTTTTCATTTGTCAAGTTGTAATTTCCAAATGACATCACTGACCTTTGAGTGATGAATGTTAAAAATAATAAACTATATAAGAGGCAGAAAAAACAAGTGTCACTGGGCTGAAGAGACCCTTGCTGGATCTCAAGAGTCTTGATTTCCTGACTGTCTATAGCTGGCAAGTCATGATAATAGCTAATACTAACAGAAATTTTATCTATGTCCCAGGAAATGTTCTTGAGATTTTTCATTCTTCATGTCTTATAATAATTATCAACCAGCCCAAAAAATGTGAGGCGAATATTATTTATCTCCCTGCATCAGTGAGGGAGAAGAGCTTCAGAATGACTCAGTCACATGATGATAACTTACAGATCTGGAATCCAAATCCATGTAATCTTACTGCAGTTTGCCCTACTGACTACCATATTACCAGTGCTGATGGGTGTGTAGGTAAATAGATGAAGGAAAAAAAGAAGGAAGGAGAGAGGGAAATGGAAGAGAAAGGAAAGGAATGGAAGGGAGGGAAGGAAGGAAGGAAAGCAGAGAGGAAGAGAAAGAGGGAGGAAGGACAGTTGAAGACATGGTCCAATAGATGAATTTTCAGTCCTGAGAGGGACCAATAGAAGAATGCAAGGAAGTGTGGGGAGTTGGATGCATGAATGGTCTTTTGTCTTAGGTATGGGAAAAGCCATGAACTTCTAATAGGAATAGCAGCAATGACTGAACACTGGCTGTCATGTTATTTAATCCAGTTAGACATGAGAGAATGATTTGGAAGCCACCGCAACATCCTCATGGTGTTAGACTTGGTACTGAGGTGGAGTGAGGCTTTGGAGGGGCTTACATTCCTGCAGGCCTTGACGGTCAAGGAGCCAGGCATGCTCTGTAAGACGGCACTCAACAGACCAGGTGGCAAATTGTTATCTGGGAAGTGGCAGCCAAAAATGACTCAGGAAAGATTCTTCCTGTTTGCAGAAACCTGGGACAGAGTCAGCAAATCCTGAAAGGACCAGAACTCTCTCCATCACAAATCACATTTTTGAAATCAAATCCTTCACAGGCTTGGAGAGCATTCCTCTGACGCACTCCTTTAGAGTTCAGTAAAGTTTTTATGAAAGATCAAATTTATTCCTATGATGTTCAAGCACATCGAGGGCAGGGAGCTTGGGCTTTGGGGTGGTCATGATTACGAGGAGTAGAGCTCCCTGGGGAACAGGTTAAGAAGACGAGGAGAGTCTAGGAGAAAAGGGACATCAGAAGGTGGAGTTAGAAAGAACAAAATGAACTCTGCTTGGTCCCATGGGTCTTCTACAGTGGGAAAGTCTCATTCTGGTGCCAAACTTTGGAGAGTTCAAGGTTTGCTTCATTAGCCATGGCACATGTGCCCTAAATTCTGTGAATATCTGGCTCATGAGCTCTTCAGGTTTTTTAAAAAATGTGGACAGTAGGACTTAGTGCTGGCTGCACTGCTTCATGCTGAGCTCACCAACAACTACTCATCATGACACACACCAATGATGGGGTTCCATGCACCCCTGTTCATAGGAGTGCAGGACAGATAAACTGGTGGCCAAAGAAATTATCCCAGAGAGCTACTATTCTAGCTTAGGTGTGTCACAACTCTTTTCTCTTTGTCTTAAAGCTGCTGGTCACTAGAGATGTGACTAGTGTGGTCAAGGAACTCCATTTTAAAATTTTATTTCCCTCACTTGTATCAGTTTAAATTTAAATAGATACATATAGCCAGTGGGCACCAATATGTACAGAATACAGCATTTTCACCACAGCAGAAGATTCTGCGGATGTTGCTGCCTGTGGCACTTTTTCAAGGAGGTCATATCATCTGGTTTGACAAGAGGCAGCTAAGGCTGAGACATTGCATCATTTATCTAACAAGATAAAATGCCCAAGTAGCAAAACCTAGAATTTGAACTTTGGTCTTTCTGACGCCAAAGTCTCAGTTTACTTTATAACTGGAATTTCTATGGCTTAGTGTGAGATATCTTCATATCTGAGTCACTCACTTGCTGAGCGCAGTGTGGGGTGGGTGGGGCTCTGCAGAATCATACGGTATTGTCACCTGTTCTGCCACAGCAGCCCCGACACAGTAGCTTCTAAAGTTGGTCACCACAACCGATGTGCCACTTGACTTTCTGTTCTCTTTCACTGCACAAAGCACAGCACAAGTCACCTCAAAGCAGGGAAGGTAGGCAGTGAAGTTGCCTCTGAAGACTTCTTTAAGGATTCCTCCAATAACTGCCTTGGGCACTAGTGAGTCGAATCCAAGGCCTTTGCACTGAGCTGCACCCCAAGTTCTCCTTCTCTTTCTCCTTCTTCTCCTTGTCCTTTTCCCCCTCTCCATCTCCTCCTGTCCTTCTCCTCCTCCTCCTCCTTCTTCTTTTCTTTCTCATTTCAAGACAGTGTCTATACAAGTAAATAGATCATCACAATCCTGTAAGAAATTATGGAATTATATGGGGGATTAAAGAATGCTTTAGAAACAGAGATGGAACCGTCTAAGGAAGAGAGGAATGGTGAGGTTATCAATCTGCAAGTGGGGATAGAAGATCAGAAATGGAAGTGTGATTCAGGGTGAAGGAAGCTCATGACAAAGGCATGGAGGCCAGAGAGACGTGGCTCAGTCAGCAGACTGCAAGTGCTCATTCAGCATGGCTGGTGCGCAGCATTTGAGTCAGGCAGCCCCATGACAGTGGTTCAGAATGTCTGGAAATTGGGAACAGTCTATAGCTCTTTAAAATTGACTTAGTTTATATTTTATTATAAGTTGTTTTTAAATGGACACATATCCATGTGACACAAAGTTCAACACCGTACAGAAGTCTCCTTTCTGCTTTACTTTTGAGACAACTGGTCACCTTCCCATAAGCAACCGATACTTCCAGTTTCTTACAGATTCTTCCAGACATACTGTGAAGACTTAAGAAAATATGTACATTTCTTCCAAAAATTTGCTTCTCACCCAAATGCTACCAGACTATGCATACTTCTGCATTTAGCTTTTACCACTTAATAATTTGACCTGAAGGTTATTCTTGAACACTTGCATTCAAACGGAAGCTGGATCCTCCTGTCTCCAATGAACACGCAGGGTGAAGACTCGAGGGCAGATTTACTATTTTATCTCGTGTGCACTGTGCTTGTGGTGTACGTGGGAAAGTCTCTGGATCAAGGGATCTGAATAAATGAATGAGGTGAGAGATGGGAAAATGCATTTTAAAGAGAGCTAAGAATGGAAAATAGGCAGGAAGGACCTGATTAACATTTAATCCATGACGCCTCTTGCTCTTAGACCTGAGAAATGGCATGTCCCCATTTTAGAAAACCGAATATAATTGGAGAGATGCCAGGGCCACTTTAGTCCTCCAGTTCCACTGCCTTGTCCATAATTAGACATGTAAGTGATTACCAGGCAGGACCTCCACACCTCTCTGAGAAATGAAGCAATCTAAATTCTGTTTATAAGGTCACAGAATTGAGGCCTATGCCAGAAGACGGTAGAAGTGCTTTGCCTGTTGGCAGAGGGAACACTAGCTTACAAAAGGTCGCTCCTCCTTTCCTCTGCTCTCTAGAACTCCTGGACATCCTTCTATGGGAGCCTTGATGGCACCAGATTGTCAGCATCTGTGTGTCTGTTTCTGCAAGCAGAAGGAGCCCTGTGTGGACAGGCAACCTGTGTCTTTAGCCTTGTCTCCCATAGCACTAGTGAGTGCATACAGTAAACCAAGTCTTGTTCCAATTGGGGTGAACTGCAGGAATGTATCAGTGAGGGGGAGGATAGGAAAGGAAATGGAACACGAATGTTCTGTCATGAAAAGTGACACCAGTTTGTGCATTTTCCCTTCCTGACAGGGAAAGCCCTTTGTTGCCATCTCACGTGGCAGAATGTTGGAAGCGGAGGCTAGCCAGACAACAGGAGCGCCGTGCACAGAAATAAGAACACAGCGCAGATTTGTTTCATGATTTCTATTTTTGCTCCTGGTAGGAAGGGATATTTCTGTCTCAGCTTTGAGGAGCTACAGAAGGCAGGCACACTGCCACATGCAGAGTGGGATTGATAGGGTTAGGAAGGGGAGGAAGATGTAGGGTCCCCATTGAGATGAGGATGTAAGATTGGCATCAGTCTGGGTCAGAGGATGCAGTTCAGTTACTATCACCCTACTGTGAGCCTGAGGCTGCTGGGCAACCCACAGAGAGGGGCAGCAGAAAAGTTGGCAGAGGGGATTATATAGTCCTAGAGCTCAAGAGCTCTCTGTGTAATGGAGCAAACCCATGACTAAGCCCCACAATTAAAATAGAAATCTGTAAATACTATAGGCAAAATGGGAACACAATGAATATCCCAGAGAAAGGAGCAAGTCCCTTGGACGCTGAGATTTCTACAAGAAGCAATACCACGTTGGTGCAGGAAGAGCTGAGCAAGCTCAGCATGGAACAGGGATGGAACTTAGTCCAGTGACAGGAGAGTGGGTGCACAGGTGGCCAGGTGCATGAGAAAGGGGTGTCTGAGAGCAGAATCCCGTTGCCATGGCTGGGCAGCAGGAATGAAAGAAACCAGGACAGCACAGCAGGCATGGAGCTGAGCTGCAAAAAAGTAGCACATGGACCAGATCTGACCCAGAGATTTGTATTACCTTGTCTGCAGAGTCATCCACAGACTAAATACTCTAATAGACCAAAATCCAGATTCCTCTCTTCTATTGCTAGAAAAAGAAGGATCTGGGACTCATTATCATCTGTGACAATGGTCAGGTGGAGGCGTGGCCACTATCTCAAAACAGCCTAAGCTTTCTGGGTCACATCTTTCTGACTGCCACTTTACCCTTGATATTGTCCACCTGGCCCCTGTTGGCAACTGAGACTTTAGTATTGGTAAAACTGAAAAGAAGTGATAAGGAGTTCAGACTTATTTAAGAAGGTGATGCAAAGTTACTGAAGCCTGGAATGGTCAGGGTGGACAAAACTAATGTACGCACGGGGGCGAGGTCATTTCCTGTGAGTCCCTTCTCCTGAAGGAGTTGACCCTTAACTCATCCTGAATAGACCTCATCATGATGTCACCTAGTTTGGGCAACAGTTTCCCAAAACTCAGCTGTCCTGGCTCTCCTGACCTCTCAGAGCTCAAGCTGTGTATGACAAGGACTGAGTCAGGGTACCTCTACCCCGTTCTGCCATGGAATCTACCAAGCTGAGGCCTCTCAGCACGGAGACCCTCAGGCTCACAGCTGCTTTGTATGTCTAGAGATGTCTGTGCCTCCACAGCAGGCAGTGGACATTTGTACAGGCTGTTTTAGTAGAGGAACCGACCAAATTATATCACAATCTTGAGGCACCAGTGATTCACTGCCTTTCTGAGGAGCCTACAGGGAAATGTATGACTCGGGGGTCAAAAGACCCAAGTCTAAAGGAAAGCAGCCCTAACATCCTAGCAGCCTGAGCAATGTATTGCTTAAGGAAAAGAAAAGAGGCCTCTGGTCTGAATAGTCTTTCAATGACAGCACATTGATCTGAAGAATTTAAACCTTCGAAGGGCCTAGATGTGACCGGCATCAGCAAGCCTATGCCATGCCACTGACACACTGGTGCTTGTGGAGCAAATCCATGAAGGTGACAACTTCGATGAAACCATTATTTGCACAACTGTCTTTTGCACTTACCACCTGCCTTTCATAGTGACTCGGTTACTGTCCTCCATGTTCTCACATTAAAGAGTGTACCCATTAAACAGATAACTGCAATACAATGGGAAACTCGCATCTATTGAGACATTTAGAAAGCGTAATGATGGCATGCATCCAAAGCTTCATGGAGGAGGGGGTGAGGGGAGGGATCTTGAAAGATTAGCTGAGAAGAAGCTGAGAAGCAAGACAGCCAGGTAGATGGGGTACTTGCATAAAGCTGAATATCTCTGGGGAGCAGAGATCATAGACATTTTACTTAGTCTTGCTAGGATTCAGCTTTCTCTTGTCTGAAATGTGACTATTAAGTTCAGTGGCACAAGACCATTTTGAGAAATACTGTCCTACAAGATAGCCCTAGCCACTTGTGACCACTTCCATGCACACTGAGCAAAATTAATTAAAATTCAATAATCCAGTTCCTTACAACAGTGGCCCTATAAGTCTCAGTTACCACATGGGCTGTGTGGCAAAGATTGGACTATGCAGATTGTGCAGTACATCCCCCATTGCTCACGGTCTTACTGGGGAAGATTGACTGAGAGGATAAGATGTCTGGGTATAAAAGGCAGCTTTCACAGTGTTAGTCACATGAAATAATCTTCAGTAGTATGATATAATTCTATTCACCTAAATATAATTTGCAAAAACCTGGGGCTGTAATTCTCTAAATGCAAAATAAATGTAAAAAAAAAGATATACAGATAAGATAGAATCAGCATCAGTTAGATAATGAGGCAATGAGGGAAAAAGTGAAAGAAGAAGAGAGAAAGGCAGGGAAAAGAGGAGGCAGGCAGGCAGGTGAGAGTACTGGGTCTTGCACGCTGCTTCTGAGGAGCCACTCTCCCTTTCCTGCTCTGCCCAGTGCCTGGGGCAATCTCTGCATACCACCTGCCTTGGAAGGCTGCCTTCTGGTAGGGTTTGGCTAATGGAAGTGAGAAGCTAAACAGAAACCAATTTACAAAAGGAACTATGACCTGCAAAAGAGAAAATGAATGACGAGGATATGTCACACAAATTAAACTCAAAGGGTTTTTAAATATCAGCTCACTTGTCCCAGATGTCCCAAGACAAAATCCACAAATTATAGCAGTAACTCTAGATGATACATAAGATCAAAAGATAGACCACCATCTGTTCCAGCAAATTACCTGCTTCATAGATTCTGACTGGCCCCCATTCAGATCATGCTTACTAACATTTGTCCTGAAATCATCCTCATTGACCCCAGCTCCACAGCTTTGCATTTTGTTGCCTAACTTTGCTCTTTGGAGAATTCTTGAAAGTCTGTCACAGGGTGCTCCTGTCTGCTCAGTGCATTTAGTGAATCCAGCAGTGCGGGAACATCAGCTTTCTCTGGTGGCTGCAGTGGCAGGAGATGGAGGGTGGATGTCTGGGGGAGACACTCCTTCCCACACCTTGTGTAGAGTGCTGTATACACCTCCAGCTCTAGCTTCTGCATGGTGGCCCCTGTACATGAGCTCTGGTAACATGCTGTTTATTCTTATCCCCTCGACCTGAGCATGGCAATAGCTTTTGTAGGTGCTGTTTCCCCCCCACTTGTTCTCTAAGCTGTCCTCATTTCCCAAATTCTTTTATTGAAGAGATTTCATTTGTGGGAAATTGGGTGTCTTCATCATAGACAGGTTTCTATTTGTGGCCTCACCACCCTCTCAGCTCCTCTCCCTGGACTGTCTTCTGAGACACAGAACCATAGGCACCTGGCTCCATTTTTTAGATAAGAAAACAGATCACGTGGCACAAAGCCCTGCCAATCAGTGTGCGGGGCAGGAGTGAAGGCCCCATGTACTGGCCATGTGTGTGTTCCACCCTCTGCACAGAGGACACACAGCAGCATTTCAAACATCCTTCTCCTTCCTTCAGGCGCATGCTCTGTCAGCTCTGTCTTTCTCTCAATCCTAATAACACTCTTGGATTTCCTTTGAAGCTCTCTCAGCTTCCCTTTAGGACTGACATAGCTCTTCTACTTCCTCCAAGAAATAACTAGCCAAAAAAACCATTTCCTCTCTTTCTAGAGCCCTCTAATCATCCAACTCTGACCTCAGCTTTGAAGATACCCATGTTCTGACTCCCAGTGCCACACAGACCAGGTGTGACTTTTAAGGGAGGTACAGTACCTGGGGACCTCAAAGACATCTTACTGTCTGCTTGGGGCATCTGCTTCCCATTGAGTGTGTACAGGTGTGACACAGCTAAGTTACTCCAATATGTGCACAACTGAATCCACACCAAGGAGAAAATATGGTAGGAATCAGGCAAGCTAGCGACTGTCAGCATGGTTCAGAAGCTGGTGTAAAAGGAAACAAGTTCTTCCTAAATGGATGGAGCAGGTGACTTTAAAGAAATGCAGGAAAGCATCTCATCAATGAAAGTACGCACGCACACACACGCCACACCCTGGGAAAAGAAGAGTGTTTTTGCCTCAAGGAAAGCAGGCCACTCCTTGTATGGCCGCGCTGGGAGGTGGCGGCAGGATGTGTAGAGGGAGTTTGTGGGAGAAGGCTGGTTTCATGTAACTGAGGCTGATTCAGCCACTCGGTCATGGAATTGTTCTTTACCAATTATTAGCATGTAAGTCTCAGGATTAAGGAAGTGAAATCTTGAAGCGTTTCTGGAACCTTGGAAACAGCGCCAGGCCCTGGACCTGTGATTGCACCTGTCAAGCACGGCTATCCCTGGACCTGTGTTCCACAGCGCCGTCACGTGGCAGCGACGAGTTACAGCAACAGTGGACAGTGAAGATGTTCCACTTTCTTCATGGGACCATTAAACGCACTTTGATGAACCACACATGCCCCTGGAGACTGAGGCTAATTCAGCAGGAAGTGGCTGGTCTCCCTGCTGGTCACAGACTGGAAAGGCAGAAGTGAAGTAGGTTATAGGGATCGCATTGGGAAGCACGGGGCTGCCAATGCTGTGGGTGACTCAGGCCACATCACTGCATTCACCCCAGTTTGCTAGCTCATACTTAAAATATTCTTTTCCAGAGCCAAGACTCCTCAGAGTCCAATAAGCTTCTTCATAATAGAGCCAGTGTTCTGTTCATGGCAGAAACTCTAGAGTCCAATGGACAACACACAGTCCTTGCTCATAAATGCTTGTTTAATTGAACTGAATTAATGAGGCGGAGGATGAGTTATACCCTCAGTCTTGAGCAAGTGCAGAGAAATGATCAGCTTTGGGCCAGGAGATCAGTCACTGAGCAGGCACAGCAGTGCTGAGTCCACGGAAGAAGGTTGACAAGTATTCATCCCCCCCCCCCCCCCCCGGCAGAGGGTCAGAGAGGTTATGTAAATCAGGGAGTTTCACAGCTACCAGGCTTCTCTTCAAGTTCTCTGTGTCATTTGGTGACAAAAGCAGGACTGCCAGCTTCTTTCTTTCTGGGACAGCTGGCTCCTCCTGTGAGAATCTGTCTCCCCGTCTGGTCCCCCGGGGATGGATGGTAACACTCGCCTCCCATTCCAGAAGCAAGCAGGCAAGATTCCTGGGGCTTTCTGTGCATTTCCTGTGTCAGCCTTGGCAGGGAGCCAGAGACAGGAGGGAGAAACAAGAAAGTAAAGAGATACCTTAGGGGGACACACAATAGCAGCAGCCCCAGGGGTCTGGTTGAATAAAAGCAGAGCTGGGTGAAGAGGTTCCCACCAGTTCTGGGGCTTCTCCTCCTGCCTGGATCCTTGGCACCTGGCTTTTTTCCTCTCAGGAGCTCTAGCTGCCATGCTGCCCACAGGATCTAGGGCCGGGGAGGAGGAGTACCAACAGGAGGGTCCCTGCATGCAGTCATAGCCCTGTGGAGCGAGATGGACACAGGGCTGGGGAGCCAGGGAAGGTGGCCTTGAACTCTCCTGCAAGGCTAGGGCTTGACCAGGGGGGACCTGGCTCTGAGGGGGAAAGGAGGTGTTGCAATGGGGAATATAATCGCCAGGAGGAAAGCAAGGTCCCCATAGCTATTCACTAATGATCAGACCTGAAGGATCAGACTCTGATTCAGGCACAGTGTGTACTTGGTTTTATAAACATTATCATTAACATGAGCGATATTACTCCAACGGGGGACTGTATTGAGTGCATACAATGGGCTCAGCCAGTGATTGACAAGGTCCCTTTCCTCACAAAATTCTCACAACAGTCTCAGAGTGTGAAAATATCACTATCCTCTCTTTACAGATAGGGATACTGAGGCTCAGAGAGATTCTATAACCTGCCTAACATCTGACTATTAATAAGTGGCAGAATTGCTAGATCAGGTTTATTTGATAGCAGTCTGTTTTAATATGTATGATTATCTCCTGCTGCTCACTCATTCACACCAACAGTCATTAAACATGTACGGGTCAGGTACCATTCTGCATTTTCTTATGGTTATTTCCTGATAATTTAGAGGGAAATTTTGCTACTGGAAGAGGTGAATGAGCTCATGATTCAGCTCCCCTTTGGGGCTCAGACTTGAAGAAGTGGGCCTGCATCGACAGATGTGGACCAAGAAATGAAGCCAGCCTCCGTCACTGACAAGCAAACCACCACGGCACAGAGCAAGAACCTTGCACAAAAAAAAAAAACTCATGCACTGTATCCAGCTAAAACAATGAACTAGAACACAGAAGGACTTTGAAAACACAGAACTGCGTTAAAGCAGCAGAGGTGGACAGGACCTATTGCCATTCTAGATGCAAAGGTTCAAAGCGAGGTCCCCATGATGGGAATCTGAATCCCAGTTTTCTCACTGAGAAGTCTGAGCTGTGAAGTGTGAAACCTGGAAGGGCACAGAATCCGTCTAGACCAGTGATGGCGAACCTTTTAGAGCTTTTGATTATACAAACAGTCCGCTGTGCCATATGTGCCTTGGATTTGCCACCACAGATCTGGAACTTCTCAAATCTCAAATAGCAGCTGGCTAGCTACCTTGTTACCATCATAGCATGGTTCTACCACCTACCCCAGTGGTGGTGAAGCTATGGCATGCATGCCACAGTGGGCTGTCCCTATCACTGAAAGCTCTTAAAGGTTTGCCAGCATTGACTGACTCCATGAATTTGTGTGTATGTTACAATTGAGATCTGGGGTGTCCTCCAGAAGCCTCAAGTGTCTGTAAAGTGATTGACTCACTGGGGTGCTGTGCTCATCAGCAGATGAACTGATAAGTTTATAGCTAACTTGTTAGATGGTGGGGCCTAATTAGTGGTGGGTTACTGAGGGGGTCATCTGGGAGGGTATATTTCCCTCCTTTGTTCCTCCCTTTTCTCTCTGATTCCTGGTGACTATGACCAGCTTTCCTCTGCCAGACGCTGCTACCATACCTTTCCTGCCTTGGAGCCAGCTGACGTTAGGCTGAGTCCTCTAAAAACTGTGAGCCAAAATAAATCCTTTTTCCTTTTTTTCCAGTTGTAGGTACTGGGTACTGTGTCTCAGGGATGAGTAGAGTGACACTAAGATGGTGTGTGTGTGTGTGTGTGTGTGTGTGTGTGTGCAAAACCAACCTTTATTTCCAAATAAATCCAATTACTGAATAAGAGAAGAAAACTCCATACCACAACCTTCAATAAGAAAACCAAAACCCTTTCTATAAATGGGTTAAAGTGCTTGCCCCAGAATGTTACTAATTTCGAAGCAATTTTAAAATGAGGTAACAAATTTATGTGTTAACCTTATTTGGAGAGGACACAGACAAGTGGGAATGGGTTCTGTGCAGAGTCCCAAGTGGACACTGTCCTGATGGGACAGGCAGTACAAAGTTCCTGTCCCAATGGGGATTCTCCACTCCTGCTCAGCATTTGGTAGCTGCCTGTTGCATTTGTTAGCTGCTTGTGGATGTTCATAGCTGCGCAGGCTAGATTTTTTACATCTTACATAGAAATACCAGCTCCCCACTGTGGGTTTCTCTCTGTGTCAGATGTCTGTAGTTACAGCCTCTGGAAGCATCTCTTATGTCAGGGACAGAAGAGTGGAGGTAAAGCGTTTCTCCAGGGATCCCAGTGGGGACCTGGAAAAAGTGACCTCTGGGATCTCTGGGATAGGTGCTAGAGGACAGGCTTCATGGCCCCAGGTGAGTTTCTGCTTCTACATCTGCTCATATGAGGCTGGCCTGGTCCTCACTTTCCCTCTCAGTGAAAGGAGGGGCAAGGTGGCACGGGTACTTGTCACAGTGAGGCTGGCACCAGAGATTCCCAGGAGCAAACACAGCCAGACACCTTGAAACTCAGCACTTCACGTGCTGGAAAATCTGTGAGGTGATCCATCTCTATTTTTAAAAATAATTCAAAGTGAATTTGTAAAACTATGCCTGAATGGATCTTGGAATTGATTCCTTGAAAAATTCTGCATGGTTTAAAGGGAAAAAAAATAGGTGATCACTGGGTTGCAACAAAGGTTCACGCTCACCCAACTGATGGCTATTTTTAGCAAGACAAGTAGCCTAGCAGATTAAAGTTCTGTGCACACTCTGCAAACCTTTATTGAACATGTATGGTGTGTCAAGCAGATTGCTTGGTGCTCAACACACATCGCATCAGTGTGGCATGACACACGCAAACACGTACAGAAATTGTACAGCCTCACTATAGAAACTGAGAAATAAGACTCTTCTGGCTACTAATTTGCTTTAAAAGTAAGCAAGTGGAATCAAAAAGTAGATATGCAAGCTTCTCTTAAAGAGATAGGATAAAATAATAGCTATCTAATAATCCCTATCTAACCTCTTCCTACTTTTTATTAAAATACTCGCAGGGCCACATGAAAAAGTTCAAATTTCCTGACTCAAAACTACACTGAAAACCGAAAGTGACAAGCCAAAGATTGCCAGGATTAAGAAGGAATTTCTATTAACTATAGTTGATGAATTCATACATGTGAACGTTTTTAGGATAATGACTAATATGAAAAACATCAAATAAGTGTTAATTTCTATTTGCTTAAAGGCAAAGTGGCTGGACTGAGGAAAAGCATTGCTGGTCTCTGCAGACATTGCTGTATCTAAGTGACCTCACCAGGTTGACAGGTGCTGGACAGGTGTGGTGGACAGAACAGAGCCCCATAAATTCCTTTTGGAACCTTGATATGTCTCCTTTTATAAGAATAGAACTTTTGCAGAGGCAGCTAGTTAAGAAGAAGTCATACTGGGGTAGGCTGGGCATTATACTCAATGCTGCTATCCTTGTTAGAAAAGGAGAGGAAACATAGAATAAATAGACCAGGGAGAGTCCACTGGAAGACAGAGGTGGAGCAGGAGGGTGTATCTGCTAAGCAAAGACCACTGGAGATCAAATAAAATACCAGAAGCTGCCGCAGGCGGAGAAAGAACCTTCTCAGAGGGGACCCAGCCCTATCCGTACCTCAGTTTCAGAATTCTGTCATCCAAACATTTACAGCATAGATTTGTACCATGTTAAGCAGCTCAGTTTGATACTCTGTTCTGGTGGTGCTCAGTTTGTGGTACTTCATTTTATTTGTCTCTCTTTCCACAATAGAGAAGGAAGGTATTCACCAGAGAAGTGGGTGGCCTGGTTTCTGCTTTTGAGTGCTGCTTCATAAATCAGCAGACATTGTTTTTAGTCACGTCCAGTCTTTTCATCTCCAGGGAAAAGCTAAGTAGAGCACAGCCAAGACACACTGTCTCCTGAAGATGTAGTCACCAGAGGAAAAACACTCCCTGGGAATGGAGCCAGGGAAAATTTGGGGCTTCATAGCCAAACGCTGGAGGCCTTTCATGTGCAGACCAAGGGAAAATGAAAGCTCCCTCCCCTGTCCATCAAATCCTAGGAAGAGAACTCCCAGGCAGGACTCTGAGCCCAACAACATCCAGCTGCTTGTCTGGAAAGAGCTTGTTAATATGCAGCTGTTAATATGCATTGTATGTTAATATGCATTATATATGTAATCATTAAGCAATTACTTATATATATATACGTAAATAAATATATATAAGCAATTAGTTTATATATAATCATTAAGCATGATTAATATATATCAATACTTTATTGATATATATTGATATATATATCAATATATAAATATATATTGATATATATATCAATACTTTATTGATATATATATATCAATAAAGTATTTGATCAAAGTAATTATACAACTAATATTCATGGAGAAAACAAGGCTTGGCATTATCATCACAGTAACTGAATATAAACTTTATAAAAGCTATAAACAGAGGAATTAGAACCAGGAATAAGAGTTCTAGCTTTTGCAAAAGACGAGATTTTCACCGACATGATTGTCTCTCTTCAAAAACAGAAGCAACATCCATTGAATGTCCACGAGGCCCCAATACAAGTGTGCCCTTCACATGGAGTTCCCAGCTGTGTCTTCACTGTCACCTGCTTATTCAGTGGGCAGATGAAGAGTGGAGAGGGCAAGTGGCCCACGATTACACAGCAGGATTTACAGAGCCTGCAGAATTGGTTGTAAGATGCATGTGGAGTCTTCTCAAGCAAATCAGCTGAACAAAGACCAAAGCAAAGAGTGACAATCCCAAGCTGAACCCAGTATCACAACTGGAAAGGGCAAGTTGTAAAGTGGCCACATACAAAAATGAACAACATTCTTGAGTTATTACATTTTTAATATGCACATAGACAAGAAAAATTTTTAAAAATTTCAGTTAAATTAGCAAAACTGACAATAATCACAACAACCATATAATGAGAGAAAAACACAACTCTTAAGCATTTTTATCCAAAGGAAGCAAGACCAAGCAAAAGCAGGTTCCTCAAAATAAAGAACAATTATAATACTTTTGATCATTCAGGTGTGTTATGTACATGTGCCAACTCCTATGAGGAATGAAAGTATTATACAAGCATATACTGATGAAAAAAGTAAAAATTAAAAGATTGTGATCATTTCTTAATTAATTTTAGGCTTTGATATTATTCCTAACACACTCAAAGCCTTAGGTGAACAACCACCTGAATCGATTAATTCTAAAGTAATCCTGTGCAAATATATCAGAAAGCCATAAAAGTGCTATTAGATGGTCTTTAACAGAAACAGTAGTAAGGTACAGGAATTGGAAAGGCAGGGCTGGGAATACAGCTCAGTGGCACAAGTGTCTGCATGGCAAGGGCAGAGTCCTGAGTTCAATTCCTCAAAAAAAAATTGTAAAGGTAACAAAGAAGATGTCTTAGTTACTGTTCTCATTGCTAAGACAAAATAACCAATACCCAAAGTTAAAGGCGGCTCACAATTTGAGGGACTTCAGTCCATAGTCAGCTGGCTCCTAGGGCAGCTGGCGTGGCAGACGGAATCACAGAAGAGAAACCATCCACAGTAAAGTAAGGTAGGTAGAAGGTACCAAGTAGCAAGCAAATGACACATGACAACATTAGCCCTTTTTCTGTCCCTTATATTTTATCCAGGCTACCTGCCCATAGGGTGTGTAGCAACTTACCCCTGGTTGGGGCAACCTTAATCCTACTATGCCAAACCAGTCAGTGGACTAACCCAGTACTCACACATCCTTGATACAAGGATCACACACTCTAGATCCAACCACCTCTGAAAACCCAACTGATGACCACATGGAACTTTTGGGAGACATCTAGATGCAAGTCATAACAGAAGAATACATGGAAAAGTTTCCAGTGATATGAAATTCAGTTTCTAGCAAAGTTAGTATCACAAATGAGGAGAAAGAAGAATCCAAGAAACGTCTTGCAATGTAATTAGTAAAAATAGATATTTCCATGAATCCAAACACCAAAAGGAATGCTAGGAGCCCTAACAAGGGGCATAAGGATTTAGAGAAGTCTTAAAATATCTAACTGGACCAGATGAACAAGTAAGATGACACCATCAGAAGCAGAGATGAACAAGAAGCTAAACTGGATGCATGCGAAGCTTAGCCTTTGTCCCTGTGTAATGGGAATCAAGGGCTGGATAATTCTAAGCAGAGAGTAACATGGTCAGGCGAGTTGTATTTTAGAGAGATCAGTAGATTGGCAAAGTTAAGCAGCAACAGCAGAGATGGGAAACTGCATATAATTAGGGGGTCGTGCAGTAGCCCCTGTGAAAGGTTCCTAGGACATGAGCTCTCCCAGGTTGAACTTAAAGAAAAATCTGGATTGCTTTTCTCTAGCCTATTTTTCCTTAGGATATTTTAGGTTGGAATACATGGTCTCTTCTCTGAGAAGTTTCTTCAAATTCTTCCATGCTTCCTAAAAGTTGAAAGATAATGATATATTTTATAAAGAAGTTCCTTGCAAGGGTTATCCATGCCCTTTATTTCTCTTGTATTTGAAATATTTCTATTAAATTAGCTAATTTATCCATGAAGTCTTATCCTTCACTTTAACAAAAGGAAAATGAGGCCACTCTATGTATTATTAAACTTCATTTCAGGCTGAAATTGAATTATAAACTACCAGTAGTTACTCTCCTGGTTCCCAAGTTATTGGTCTATGATTCATGCTACTGAATGGCTTTCAATCTTTTGGGGGTTGTAAGGGAACTATCTTAAAATAACCTCAGTGTAGCTCAATGAATATTTTTAAAAAGTCTATAATTTGGAAAACTTCTATAGAAACACTTACTAACAATGACCCTGCAACAGGGAATCTGCTTCAAGGTTTGGACATGTGAGTTGCTGTTTGTTTCTTTGCCTATTTTCTTTTCCTTAATGTAGCAGTATGTTTAAAGACTGCATTTATCTCCAGAGGAGGTATGATGATTAAATAACCCCCTCTTATCCAAACTACTATTTCAGTGGCACACTCTGGCATAAACTCACTCAGCACCATCCTGTCCTGGAAGGTTATATTTAATTGCTCAACTTACCTAGTTTCCCATATGTAAGTCCTACCTTCTCTCCTTGTCAATTGCTCTGAATGTCAAAAACTCACTAGTTAGGGGTTTAGGAAAGAGATACGAAGTAGTGGTTATGAACAAAATCTCAAACCAGGCAGATCTGGTTGGAACTCAGCTCTGCTACACCCTGGAGCAAGCTGTCAGTGTGGCCAAGACTGATTCCTCCTTTGTGAAGCGAGGAACACAGGACTTCCTTCTGTGTGCGCCATTGTAAGGCTCGGTATATGACTTCACAAAAGGACCAGGACAGAATCCATCCCAGCAGGAGCATCCACACAACCCCACTACCTGTCTGATCTTGACTAGGTCATCCACCCTCTCCAAATCTGTTATGGTCATACCAAAAATCCAGTAAGAAGGGAATGCAAGTGTCACTGCATAAGCTTGCTGTGTATAACTTGATGTGAGTTACTGTCTAAGGTGAACCTGAATCCATTGCCCTAGGATTCTGAGATCCCATGACTTTGCAGAAACATTTTGCAAAAGCTCAGAAACTCATTAGGTGTGAGAACAGGAAGCCACCAAGGGATAGAGACCAAGCAGTAATAAATGCTAAGGATGAATGTTTCAGGAAAACTAAATTACAAGAAGATGAAACTAGTTGCCCACCCCCACCCCTTGCAGTGAGCCCTAGAGAAGTTAAAAGGTGAGAGAAACTAGGGCAATTCAGAAGTAGGGAAAAATAGGAGCAAGGGAATCTTTGAAGAAAGGGTAGGTGGGTTAAAAAGTGTTCGTATTTCTCCACTGAACTCAGTACTGTGAAGTATTACAGAAGCTCGAATCCCTGCCAAACTCAAATCCCACATAGTTCATACTGCTGGGGAAACTGAGGTTCATAGACATTAGGTGGCTTATTTTTTTTTTTTCTTTTTTTTTGGTGCCGAGGATCGAACTCACGACCTTGCGTTTGCCAAGCAGGCGCTTAGCCACCGAGCTAAATCCCCGGCCCCTAGGTGGCTTATTTAAGCTCAAATTCATATAACTGATGTGATGAAAATTTGACCCTAGGTCTATGGAAGTTTTCCCACTCCCCTCTTTTTGCAGGTTTTTCTCTTCTTAACCTCAGGAAACTAAAAATAGTGAGATTATGTCATTTGCCTCCCCTAACTGGGGGAATTCCAGTATCCCAGCACTTGAGGGTTGGAGGAGGCACCCACTTTAGTGTCCTTCTAGTCATGAATCTTGGGAGCCCAGTGTAGCCTGTCCATTTGCTGATTCACAGCCCGGCTGATTGCTCCGCACACTGTGTAACTGTTTGCTGAGTAAGACGAAAGAATCAGTCAGCATACAGGTGCCTTAAAAATACCTGCTGTAAGAATAGCAAACTAAAGGCAGATTTCTCACCCATCTCAGACTAGCGACCCAGACTCTGGTCTGATGGTCCATAAACGAAAGAATCTGAGCTCCTGGCGTGAGCAGCTGCTTTGCCTGGAGGTGACCACATGTTCCACTGGGCTCAGCTTCCTCCTGGCCCCTCCATAATCCCCGGATCACTGACGCAGCGTGATATAATGGGCCTCCCGTGGCTCCGACAGTCTGGCCTGTCAGGGTGGATTTATCTTGGCCTGTGCAGGGATGTGAGGAGAACTTTTGGAAAAAGGAAGTTTACTTAGGTCATCCAGCCTCATTTTTCTCAGTTCTTCAAACATGCCTGTCCTCACAATCATGAATGTCCCCACAGTGCTTTGTGTGGTGGGATTAGCTCCTCTCCTGAGCAAACTAAGAAAGAAGTGAATGTCAGCTATGAAGTCCAATAAACCCATAGATCTTATTTCCAATACATAGGTGGTATCTCCAGCTATCAATTTTGAAAGTATAATTTGTTTTATTTTAAAATGAAGAAAGAAGAAAAATAATGTTACAGAAATTCAAAACAACATAAGAGATTAACAATGGTTAATATATTGTGTATGGTAATCTTCAAAGTAGTTGTTCAAGTTACAAGACATAGGCATAAAAATGACCAAACAACAATGCACAAACCATTCTCTTTGATGAACTAACAGAGATTAGTAGTATAGTTATCTATCATATATATATAATATATATAATATATATAATATATATAATATATATAATATATATAATATATAATATATATAATATATTATATATATATATATATATAATATTTCCCTTCTTTGTTTTGTCCTTTTCTCCATCCCAGTTGTTCTTTACTTTCAAGCAGTTTCTTCCTCTCATTTTCACAATATCTATTGCACATTTTGGATCTTATTTGCTTTTTCAGTATTTTACACTAGGAAGACAATACGATATTTACACAAGTGAGTCTGATTTCACTTATGAGTATGGTCTCAAGTTGCATCCATTTACCTATAAAGCTTCAAGTTTGTCCTTCTTTATAGCTGAGTAGTACTCCATTGTATAAAAATGCCACATCTTTTTGTTCATTCTGTGATTGATGGGCATTTGGGTTGTTTCCAAGATCTGGCTATTATAAATTGTGCTGCAATAAACATGAGTGTGCATATATCACTGTGATATGATGCTATCAATTCTTTTGGAAAAAATAACCAGAAAGGGAATAGCTGGGTTGAATGGGACTTCCAATCCTAGTTTTTTAGGCATCTCTGCACTGATTTCCACAGTGGTTGCATCAGTTTACACTCCCACTGACAGTGCAAAGAGTTCCTTTTCTCCCCACAGCCCTGCCAGCATTTGTTATTGGTTGATTTCTTGGTGACAGCCTTTCTTTCTGGGGTGAGGTGGAATCTCGATGTTGTTTAATTTGCATCTCTTGTATGACCAGAGATGTTGAACATTTTTTCATATATTTATTTGTCATGTGTATTTCTTCATCTGAGAAGTGCATGCTCTCTATTCTTTATATGTCCTATGTCTGAGGCACAGTTTGCTACGGTTTTCCCATTCTGTGGGGTGTCTTAAAAGTCTAACCTTAAAAAGTTAATAACTAGCTGGATTTGTGTAGTTACCAGTTTCCACAGAATTTTTCCCACATTTCATCTGGCCTCTAGAATCCAAATGCTAAGGTTAGAATTTTTGCCTCTGCCCCTACCTAACATGTAACCTGGGAAAAGGTGCTGACCTTCCAGACTTTGGTTTATTATCTGTTAAGTAGGTTTGATGCAACAAATAACTGAGATCACAGAGGGAACCATCGCCATTGCCTTCTCATTTGGATGCCTGTCTTGTCCTACAGGAAGACATTACCCTCTTGTTTTCAGATCAAACAATGGAGACTCAGAGAGTCACAACATCACTGCAATCCAGAACATCTAGATGACTACTGTCCACTAGCCAGAAGCACTTCCAGTCTGAAGTTTATCCAAACTGCTTGTGATCTATGAAATTCTCCCCAAATCCCTCAACCCACCTGTCTGAGGGCTATAAGCAAGTCATACTCTACTCCAGGAGGAGCTGGCATTTCCTTCTGGAAGGAAAGCTGTACACACCTATAGCCTACAAGCTCAGATCCAGTGCCCCTAGAATAGCAGTCAGCACCAAGGAGAGAGATAAGCCAGCAGGAACTGCAGAAGCAAAAGCAGGAGAACTCTGGTACATGGCAAAGCTCAGAAAATTCACCCCTTCTTGGCACCTCTGTTGACCTCTGTGGAGTCTCCTGCCAACCTGCAGGCTCTCAGCAGAGGTTTCCACCTCCAGCTGCTCACTACACTCACTGGGTACCACTGAAGCATAAACAGATCCACAGAGGTGCCCAGGCACAGAGCACTCAAACTCAGATGCCTACCAGTTTGGTGTTGGACCTGCTGTTTGCTGCTTTGTGAAAGAATAAAGGTGATTGAAGAGCCCAGTCCAATCCGAAACCACTCCTGAGGGCTGTGTGCACTGATGGCTTGCTGTTTTGGGATGCCAGGTCACCCCACTTTGTTGTTTTTGCAGGCTCCCAGGGTGTCCAGTACACAAGGTGCCATCTTGAAGCTGAGCCCTGAGACCAGCTATGGCACTAACTCCTCTCTAACCTCAACTTACACTAACCGGGTAAGGTATGTTTTCTCCCATCATCATGTTTAGAGGTCAGGATGGAGGATTTGGGACATCTCCTCCTCCAGCATGGCCATTATGTTAGAGACTGCAAGTGGACAAGCATATGACTGAGAAGAACAGCCCAAGGAAATAATGACCTTTGTTCTGAAGGTGTACAGAACTGAAAAACACCTTGTCCCTAGGTGATTAGGCTCAGACATATATCATTTGGTCCCAAATCTCTACCACCGAGAGAAGGCACCCTTCCATCTGTGTACACATATCTACTATATAAACCATCCCTAAATAACCATCTTAGCAAGAAAGATTTTGGACAAGAGTCCTTATTTATTTATTTATTTATTTTTGGTACCAGGTATCGAACTCACAACCATGCACTTGCAAAGCAGGCACTTATGCCTCTGAGCTAAATCCTCAGCCCCAAGAGTCCTCGTCTTAATCTTAGCCAGTTTTTAATAGCAGATAACCTACCATATCTCTCAATTTACTGGCTTGTCCTGTGCTGAGCAGTGGTCTTGGGTGCAGTAATAGTCTTCTCAGCCTGTCCCTCACCCCCTTCTAGTCCCTGCCTGGTTCATTATTACCCTATTAAACCATTGTGAGACTTCCATTGTTCTCTGTGGAAACCTACATTTGGTTCCCTGTCTCACTTTGCTAAAACCTGACCATGACACCATCCTCTTGTGGAAGTCGTGGTTTACTATAAATGCCACTCTCTCCCTCAGTCTCCATCCTGACATGGTGGACATGCCAGGAGAATGTCCCCTCCTTCGTGAGAGCTTGGTGTCCCTCTGCCCAGGCCATTGCTTGCATGTGCTGCACCACTCAGTGGAGACATGGAAAGGTGTATTTCAGCAGCAGATCCCACTGCATTACTTCCGGGCTGCACTGTGATTCCTGCAGGATCACAAACAAACTTCTCAACAAGACTAGCAGTCTCATCAGGGTCCTGAACAGTTTCACCTGGTTTACTGATCATATTTTTTTTCCCCCCTAAGGCTTCTCCACACTACTTACACCTGAGCAAAACTCGTTCCTACTCTCTTTCCAAAACATACCATCCATTACCACATTCCAGGTGTGGACCTAGGCTGTCTTTTTCCCCAAAATCCCATGCACATCAGAATAAGAGAGGAAAGCCAATTGTCCTTTCAGATCTAGGACACATGGAGAAAGGATCTAGAATCATGAAAAGTCTTTTGGGACCAGAAGTGATCACACATAAACCAGTGTTTTGGGAGTCAGGCAGGAGAACCCCAAATTTGAGCACAGCCTATGCAATTTAGCAACTTGGCAAGACCCTGTCTCAAAATAATAATAAAAAGGATACAGTTCTGGATAATAGAGAAGGAAGGGTGAATGTACCAGTCAGGAATCCTGCCTTCATGGGACTTTGTAGAACTGGAAAGAAGCAACACTCAAATGACCAAGAAAGCAGCAGATCATCCCAGGGGCAAGCAGAGCATGATGAGGCAGGGCCTCAGCATCCCTGTTACAGCCTTGTGCAAATGAAGAAATGGTGCCTGCTTTTCTCGGCTGAAGCAGCCGGTGCATTCAGCTCCACTGCCCTGCTCTTCCAGCCCTCACAGTGTGCAGCAAACAAGGAAGCAAGTGATGCACCACGGAATGCTTAGAATGCTGTGCTGAGCTTGTAGCTCCCACTGAGGCCTGGAAAGAGTTTTTAAATCTGTGTATAAGGCAAACTCTCTGATGTGGAAGATGTTAGATTCTTAGGTTCCCCGAAATAAACCTTTGTAGCTGGCAAGTGTGACCAATGTCCATTGGCAATTCTGAGTCTATGCCTCTCACTGTGCCATACCCTGACTCACCCACAACACACGACCACTGCTAGTGTAGCTCCTACCTTTCCATATTCCGTGCCCTCGAGGTGGCTCCTACCACACCACACCTTTGCAAGAGTCTGTCTGCCACCTTAAGGCTGGCACATCTGTCTGAGATCCTCTTCCCTGTGCCTCTCCAGCTTTGATACACTGTTTCCCAAACTCTACAAGACAAAACCTACACACATACATTTAGGATGTGCCCTGTGCAATCAGTAAATTAGGTCCCTTGGAGCTCTTCAGTATACAGTCTGAGGGACCATGAATGGTGGACCTCTATAGTGGGCTTAATGGCAGTCCCCAAAAGGTACGCCTGTGTCTAATTTTTGGAGCATCTGAATGAATTCTTATTTGGAAAAAGGGTCTTTGCAGAGGTACTTAAATTAAGGATCCTGAGATGACAGGATGATTCTGTGTTAATTGGAAGAGACCTAAACCCAGCCACAAGTGTCTTCATAAAAGACACCCAGAGGTAAAGATACTGAAGGAAGGTGGTGTGAAGATGCAGCAGGAGGCTGTGAGAAAGTCACTTTATCCACTGCTGTGCTGAGGGTTCCTGCAGAGGGCTCACACACATTGACTTCCTCTCTCTCTCCAACCCCTTTAGCACTGGAATCTCTGCCATTCCTGGACTTGCCTATCTAAAAGGTAATCGATGGGCATCTCAGCAAAGCCCTGTGACCATAGGCATAGGCATTCTTTACACACCTGCAAACCCCATAGCTAGGACACAAGGAACTGGGGAAGAAGTCCCTAATTTCTTATAGCCGGAGCCTTGAAGGTCAGCACTTGTGTAGGATGCTGGAGCTGCCTAGGGTCATGGTGGCCACCTTAGCCCTAATCCCAGACCACCTGAGGCACGAAGAGCCCTAAGTGTTCCAGAATCAAATGCCTTGGGAACTGAGGCACTTGTCAGTTCTGACGGTCACACTTCCTGATTCAGCATTTGTCACCAGTCATACATAGTGATAAAGGTACCACCTCATTAGCCACAAGCCCAAATGACCTCTTGTGTTCCATTTTTTCTGATGTTCACTCCTTCCTTGACCCTGGCTGTTCTTTGCTCTCTATGGAGACAAGGATGGCAATGTGCCATAGCTGCTGGAGCTCCTCCTATGCTCTAGGGTCTCTTCTGTGCCCTTTGCGTGTAGTAGCAATGATTCACTACACTTGTGCACAGGTGTAGTGACCTGTGCACAGCAGGTGAGGACTCTGGAGTCCTGATATTTCCCAAAGCCAGAAGAAGTAAGTGAAGGAGCTGGGATTCAACTCCAGGCTCTGGATACATGAAACTTAGCAACTCAGGTAGGTTCTCAAATCCCACAAGGTGCCCTGCCAAGGGCTGACTCAGTCTAATTCCAGAAGCCCTGGCTGACACTCAGAGTGTTCTCAGATGGGCCTCCTCAGGAGAGGCAGCCTGTCTTGGAAGAGACATCCTGTAGGTATTCACATCTGGTTTTCAATACCAGTTAGCAGAAGAGGGAAGCCACAGCCTTGATTACTGTTAGTTAGGTTTCTTATTGGTGAGACAAAATACCCACCACTCACAAATTAAAGGAGAAAAGTTCACTTTGGCTCACAGTTTGTAGAGGTTTCAGTCCATAGTTGTCTGGCTCCAAGGCATGGTGTCATGGCAGGGATATCACAGAAGAGAAACAGTTCATGGCAAGACGGGCAGGAGGCAGCATGCATCAGCAGCAAGCCTGCCTTCCCTTCCTTTATACCCCATCCAGGCCATAAGCCTATTGATTGGTTCTACCCAGTCCCACACTGGGGATTCTATTATCCACATCCTTACTCCCGGTGTCCATCTTAATTCACATTCACACACTCTAATTCAGCCACCTTTGAAACTCCTCACCTATGACTGCATGACACTTTGGGGGGACATCTAGACACAAACCATAACCATGGCTACTACTGCTGACACCTCCTCCTCTCTCATGTCTTTTTTCCCCTCTTCTTCACACAAAAGGTACTTCCTGAGCACCAGCCATACCACAGAGCCCTGTGTGAGGCATTTAGGACACAACACCGCGAAGACACGGCACAGTGCTGTGGAACAGACACAAGAGACAAAATGATGGGACTGCTGTCCTGAGGGTTGCTTCGGAGAAGAAGTGCTCATCCTTCACCGAGAACACTGTCCCTGATCCCCATTGTCCTCCCTCTGCTCACCTGCCTGCACCTCCCCACTCCCTTCTTTCTGCCTCTTCTCCTCCCTCCTCCTCCTTTTCTTGGCATTTCTGTCCATTCTTGTCTATCTGTCCCTCCCCTACCATTGTTTTTCCCCTTTCTTAAAACTAAGAAGTTTGTAAAATATTTGTTTCATCTCTTTAAAAAAATTTACATTCCCCATTTTAATTAAAATTGGATGAATGCCCACATAGCAGAAAGTGTTAGAGATTTGCATAAAGTCATCCACAGGAAGAAGTCAGGCGGGAAGTTGTTCAGCACACAAGTGTTAGAGCTGGGGTGACAGGTTCCAAGTGCCATTCCTCTCCTGGTTTGGATGATTCTGTACTGTGTCAACATACATTCATGACAAAGGCATTCTATTCCAGACACTTTATGGTGAACAAAACATTAACAATTCAACATCTTCAGGACTGCAGATTTCTTTGCACTCATAGAGAAATTCTTAACGCAGTGAAGAGGCTGGATTCCTTAGTATGGGCCATTGACTATTCCTGATGGGTTGGTATAAAGAGTAGATGCCCCCATCTTGTCCTTAAATAGGTGCAGAGCAACTGGGATTTTTGATCTTTTAAACATAAACAGGTCTAATTGCAAGGGGTCATAAAATCAAAGAACAGACAGAAAGTAAGGCTGAGGAAGACGTGGTAGGACACAGTGAAGAGAAGCAGCTACCTGGAGCCTAAGGCTGCAGGGGAAGGGGTGTGTGCGGTCCTTGTTAAGCTGGGGTCATCTCTGTTTACCCCTCAACCTTCTGGCTGCGGTCACTAGAGCAGCAATGTGGATAACTGCCTTGAACTTGAAGGCTCTCATCTTTCCTTCACTCACATCATCTGTTTTCCACCAGGCTAATTCCTGCTATTCCTTTAACTAAGCTTACTTTACAAGCCCTTTCTTCTGAGGAGCTGTTTCTGTCACCCTGGTTCACAAAGCAGTGAAGCAGGAAAGGAGGGACTGTGCTTTAGAGAGTATGGCCTGGACATAGTTCTGAGGTCCAGGTAGACAGGTGTTTCCAGGGCAGAGTCCTGCAGTGCTGAGATCATAGTCAACTTGCTGGACAGAGTAAATACTGTGCCCTTAGGGCCCATGCCACATGTGACAGCCCTGCAGTAGAGGACAAGCCACATACATCACCTGCCTTCTCCTGAGCAGTCCAGATGTCTCAGGAAATATCTACATTGTCAGGTTCTGAGTCAGAGATAAAGCTCAGAGGGGTCACAGCTCAAGGTCACCCAGTTCTTCCCAGGGTGATGGGTCAGAGCATCCTGTGAGGTGGACCAGCAAAGCACCACTGTGTCAGGAGAGGGGCACCTATAGCACAGATGGCCACCTCAGATGCAGAAAGTGTGCCACTCCTCACCTCAGGAATTGCCCTGAGAGGCAATTTCCTCTGCTGGGGCTATGAAGAAACACTGAATCAATCTCTTTACTAGGTGACAGCTCTTCAGGAGTCAGAGGTTGACTTTGCACTGGGTTCCCCTGGTCCCAGGTGTCTTCACTCAGGTCACACTTTCCCAGGTGGGTTTTGAACCTTCTATATCTCTGACCTAAACCCCCACAACACTGCACTTAAGCTCCCAAATCTCTGAGGATTGTCCATTGCTTAGGAAGAACCCTCCACCTGAGAATCTTTTCATCTTATTTGCCCGGCCACACTTACCATGATTTCTCTAAGAATTTCTGGGAACTGCACTCAGTCTGGCAAGGTGCCCCTCCTGTTGGCCTCAGCTCTCTTCTTCTCTTCACTGTTTGCAGGGAGAGGGGGAGGGTAGATGGAAGGATGTGTGGACGTATGGATGAAAGAATGGACGGATGTTAAAAAGGAATGGAGGTACTGTTCCAATGTCCCTTGACGCCCATGCCAGCCGGATGGGCATTAAATTTTGTAACAAGGCTTCTGTGATCAAGATGAAGCCTGGGTAATTCCTTATGGCCCTATCATTCACCTTTCTTTGTATACCTTCAGGCACAAATATATTTACCTCATCAAAAGAAAGTTCAGAAGAGAAAGTGAGAAAATGAATCTGCATTAAAATATTTCCATGCTCCCTGCTCTTGTGTGTATTTCATTAGTAAGTTGCTTCCATGACTAACTGCGAACTCAGGAAAAAGGCCCTTAGGAAATCTGGGAGTCAGCATTTAAAAGAAGTTATTTCCTGTTACAAACATACTATTTTCTCACCATAAATAATGTGAGAGACACAGATAAGTAGAAAGAAGAAAGGTGTCTTACTCAAGATCTCATCATCTAGAAATAATTGTTTTGAGTATTTGATGTATTTTCCATGATTAGATTTTTTACATGTGGGCATTTTGGAATGACACCACATATACCATTATGCAAATAGATTTTATTTTTCCTCCAAAACAGTACCTCATGATTTTTGCTGTTAAGATTTTTTTCTGAAACCAAGATTAATTGCTAACATAACAGTCCCTTTGGGACATGTACATCTTGAAAGCCCTCTGGAAGTCTGTAGCCCAATGCTTGAGTCAGGTTCTGTTGATTTGTCTTCTCATATGTTTAGTCCTTTGGGTTGTTTCAAATTTTCTCATGATCAGAAACAATGTCTCCAAGAACATAATTATCTAACATCAAATGGTTTCCTGAAGTTTCTAAGAAATGCAACTGAGGGTCACAGGAGCATGAAATGTAAGTGATTGTATTCTGATTATTTTCTGAAAATACGGTGCCCAAAATCCCTCCTTGCAGTGGCCAAAGATCATCTCCCATGCTGTCCATAAGCTGGGGACCAGGTGACGATGCCCCCTAGTGTGAGGAGCAAAGAAATACCTGGTCAGGACAGGGTGACAGGTCTTTGGAGAACATCTCTTGCTGTGGATCCTTTGTCTTGGCCTTGCTGTAGGCCAGATGCACTTTGCTCTTTACTGAGATTGTTTATCTTCCCTCCTCTTTATTTGACTGCCAATTCCAGGTTTCTTTCCCTCAACATCTCTTCCCAGGTCATGTGACAGTCTTTACATTTCTGCTTCCATCTGTCCTACTTGCTTTATTTCCAATCTGCTATGGTTTGCATCTGGATGACCCCCAAAGCACAGAGTCACAGGGTGGGGGCTTTTTGGAGGTGACTGAATCTAGAGTTTGCGATTGGTTCATTGTCTTGTGCTGGGATTGGCAGTATGAGTGCTACACTTGGCCTGCATATAATGTAAAGGATGAAGAAAAGCTTGCTCTTTCCTTTTACCTTCTTCTGTTCTCACTGCTTTTGCTGTCTCCCACTGTCATGAACTGTTACCCTTCAGCCATACCATCCTGCCTTGAAGCCGGTCAATTGTGGACTGAAACCTCCACAAACTAAGTAAAATGTTTTGTCCCTTAAATTTGGGTGTCAGGTATTTTATCCCAGCAATGAGAAAAATAACTAAGACATAATTTTGCATGCAAAGTGGTTTTAAAAATCGGAAATCTAGCCAGGTAATGTGCATACACCTGTATACCACCCCTCTTGGAGGCTGAGGTAAAAAGATAGCAGGTTCTAGGGATGCAGACAGAAGGTAAAGGGAATGCAGTTCAAGCTTATCTTGGATGACTTAGGGACTTAGTAAGACCATAACTCAAACTAAAAATTAAAACAAACTGGAAATGCAGCTCAGTGGGAAGACCTTGGATTAAACCATCAGTATCTCCAAAAAGGTTATACAACCAACATCAAGTTGTCCTGATCACTTTACAGTGGCTGCCTGTGGTCTTGTACTTAGGGCTTTCCACTGTGAGACCCAGCTTCTCTCCAGTGTCACCATCTGCTTCCTAACTCTACCACTCACTTCCTAATAAAAACACTAGGTGCCTCCAAAAGTCCAGAAGCCCAATAAATGATGGGGGACACAGGTATGAGGCACTCCTTTCACCCTCAGGGCCTTGAGTCTGATCAGGAATGGGGGAGAAGGACAAGTGACAAGGTCCAAGAGAGGTGTGAGGACAGCCATCCATTCAGACCTCGTTTCTTTCTGTTCAAAGTTTCACCTTTTCCCACTGCAAACTGGCAATTCCAAAAGAGATCCAGGTCCAGACTCCAAAAGCAAAATGACAGAGAAATTCTGTGAGTTTCAAGCACTGGCTTTTAAAGCAGTGTGCAGGGGGTGCAGGGGGTGCTGTAGGGACAGGACAGCCGAAGGTGAAAAGGGGAGAGTCCACGTTTCCTTGTTCCATGTCTCCTGTTTTTGTAAATCCCCACAGTTAGCGACTCCATCGTATCTGCCGAAGGGCACCTGCAGAAGGCTGTGCTGTCTAACATGGGGAGCACCAAGAGACCCTATGTACAACCCCTATCTTGCATGTAGCTCCTGCCCTAACAATAATTCACAGACAAGGGGTCCCAACACGCTGACCATGTACACAGAGCCTGCCTCACCAGCAGGGAGAAGTCAGGGCCACTGCTCTTGGTCGTCACAGCCCTCACAGCTGTGCAGTCTTGCTCTGTGTCTCCACCTCCCTGTGCACTTTGGGCTGGGGCCAGGGCTGGCCACCAGGGCACCTGCCCAAACCAACACCTGCAGGGGTTCCTGGCACAGGTCACAAGAACCTCACCTGTGTCATCAGCATGGCTCCCAACCATGTGCCTCACATCTTAGGACTCACAGAGTTCAATGTCAAAGCTCCTGTCCCCAATATCTTTGAAATTAAAGATCAGTATTAAAATTGTGTACCTATCCCAAGTCCAAATTGGAAGACTCTCTGAAGTGGCTTGTATCAGCGTCCTCTTTGGTAGAAAGTGCCTGCCTGGCCAAGCAGGGGAAGTTTGGGATGAAGGTTCAGACACCTGGGGCTCTGAATAAAGCAAGTGAGGCTGAATGGCGCAAGGCACAGCAGCACCGTGCACTGGCTGCCCCTCCATTTAGTGTCTCTGGTGTCTCACAGGCCTCATCTCTTCTCACTGCATGAGCACCCACTGAGGTGGGATTCACTGTTCCCCTTTACAGAGGAAGGAGTGAGACAAAGATGAGTAAGGGCACAGACAAAGCTTGATGGCCCAAAAGATGAACATGGAAACAGGAATCTGACGCCAGGGAGTCATCCAGGATCTTTATGTCTGAAGACTATTCTCACCCAACCGAATCGCATCTGCCCAGAGCTGCCATCCACTTCCTGCCAACACTATTTTATAGCAGCCACGTCCTCTCCATCTTCTAATAATCTCTGTTTCAGGCACTATTCATCCTATCACAGGTGCCTACTGAATCCTTTTTTAAATCAGAAACCTTTCACCACAACACATAGCACCTGGTGCTAAAACGATCCCATGCACAGGCAGCCATTCCCAGGGCTTGCTGAATGCAGTGCAAGCTGTGCTCTGGATTCCTGGCCAAGGGGCTTCCATTGGAGCCTGCAACTCACTTCATACTCCACTCAACAAGCCCTGAGCCCTAGAAAGGAAACCCCGGATGTTAGTTACTTTCTCATTGCTGAGCCTGACTCCCTCAAGATAAAGTGCGGAAGGGTTATTTTAGCGCATGTTTTGCAGAGATTGTAGTACATACCAGGCTGGCTCCAGGGCAGGGAGGGCATCACGGAAGAGGGGCACGGCAGAGCAGAAGCAGTTTGTAGCAGGCAGGCAGAGAGCAGCAAGCCTCCATTTTCCTTTTTATTCCATTCAGGCTACCAACCTATTTGTTGGTGCTGCTCACACCCAGGGTGGGCCTTCCCATCATCCACATCCCGTGCCGTGCTAAACCTATCAGTGGACTAATGCAATCAACACACCATTTATACAGTTTCACACACTCTAGACCCACCCACCTCTAAAAACCTTACCTATGAACATATGCGGCTTTGGGGGGACATACAGATACGAGCCATAGGACAGGAGGAAAAAGCCCATTTTATAACAGGTCTGCCCAGAAAGAATGCCTCTGTTGCATTTTTGTCATCAAAAAATGTTGAGGGTCACCTTTTACTAATTTGCATAAGGTCCTCTTCTGACTAGTATTGACTATCACACTTTTTCATAACTCTAAGACAGTAGGGGAGATCTTTGGAAAGTTGCCCATAGAATGGCCAGGCGGTACAATAGTTCCTTGGTCAAGGACCGTATGGTCAGCCTGTCTTATGAATGATGAGCTGAGGCCAACAGGTCACATGTCAGTTGACGTGTCCCCACAGACATTACTTTTTCACAGGGTGCAGAGAACTATGCAGAGCCCCTGATGTCTGCTGGCCTTGCAGTCAGGAAGTCACAATGCAGACACGTTGCCCTAGGTAAACCCTTTCAGGTTCAATGTGAGAGTGAAAATCAGGACACCTAGGCACAGACCTGGCATATAAGAAATACTCAATTTCTACTCTTCCGGCTCATTGGAAGTTGATTCTGTGCCATGAGTCTGCACCCAGAAGACTGACAGTGTAGAAATGAGCTTTGCAAAGACACTTGCCAAGAGAGACGCTTCATAAAATGCACATCAGAATCTTATCACCCAGTGATGTCTCCAGATCAGTTCAACATGGTAAAGATGGAAACCATCCTAGGGCTATGCTGAGATGAGCAGGTGTGACCATTAATCACCCTACATCAGCTTTAGTGGAATAGGAAACGCCTGGGAGACTAGCAAAGCACAGTGGGTATGTCTGTAGGTAACTGATGTGTAGATCAGCCAACTGAGGGGAGCTGACTCACCCCAGATGTGGGTGATACCAACCAATAGGCTTACAGCCTGGCTGCCATACAAAGGGAAAGAAAAATGAAGTGTTTTCTTTTTGGAAGAGCTTGAGTCTTAGCCTTTGTCATTGGAAATCAGTCGCTCTTCAGTCTTCCAACTCTCACTGGAAACTGCAGTGAGCATACAGGTTTTGGAGCTTTGTCTGTTGCTACATCCTCAGTTCTGCTTCTTCTGTGGTTTCCATCTTCTTGAACTGAGCTTCCAGCTCCCCAGTGCTTAGGCGGCCATTGTGGATACTCCAGCTCTGATCCTGTAAGCCTACCTAATAAATCCCTTTACATGATTTTATGATTATTTTCTATTGATTTTGTTCCTCTAAAGAACCCTAATATAGCTGGTAAGGAAAGAAGTTTAGTGATAGGTCTCAGGTAGGCAAAGGGCCAGAGAAACACGGCTTCTGCAGTTATCTCTCTTTTCAGGCTTATTGAGGGCCTTTGGGGTATTGAGAAAAGTGAAATGTGAGCACTTTGTGGTTATCATCCACTTCAGTGATCAAAGCAACCTCAAAGAGGGACCTGGACTCCAGCACCTGTCCAATCATTGGCCAGGAAGCTGTGTCGTCTCGCATGAGTTTCCTCCTCTTTCCGGGCTCCAGGTGCCTCTTCTGAACAATGCAGAGCTGGACCAGAGCTCAGAGCAGGGCTATCCCAGGAGATGATGAATTCTGTAGAAGAATAACCTATGTCGTATGCATTATCGTTTAATCCCATGTCTTCATCCATCCACTCAACATTTTTTTCCTCTGTGATACTGGAAATTGAACGAAGATCCTACGTAGTGAACTATTTCTTCAGCGCTAAGTCCCTAAATTGCTCATGCTGTGATCAAACTTGCAATCTTACTTCCTCTGCCTCCCAGAGTGCTGGGAATACAAGGGTGAGCCACCACATGTGGCTCCACTGACTCACCTATCTATGGATTCCACTAATTCAAATGGGGAAACTAGGGGACCCCTCACCCTTCAAATATCTAAAGGGAATGAGTTTGTCTCTTGCTGATTCTAAATGCTCCTGGAGCAATGCATCATCTCAGTTACCTGAGGACCACTCAGCATCTCCTGGTGGGGCTCTGTTAACCCTGGAGCAATAGTCAGCCTCATTGCTGTTTTTTTTTTTTCAATCTACTCCTGTGGAATGTTTCTTTGGATCCTTAAGACAGAGGGAGAGATGAGTTACAAGACGTGTTGTTAGGGAAGCATATGGTTCCTGTCTCTCTCCTGAGTCTTCGGTGTCCTCTTACCAGAGATTTGCCATCACCATGCAATCTAGATTATCTGAGTCTGTTAGACCAACTTCCCCTCCCCAAAACCCAGACCTCTAGGACTAGAATTGGGGTCTTATTGATTAGAAAATGGTACACCCAAACCTGTATGGGCATTCAGCAATATAAAGGCCTTTTCTGTAAAACTTCAAAAATAACTTATTAAAGAATCACGTATTTTAAACAGTACAAACTAGTTTCCTTCATTGCACCTTGTTGAGTGCCTACAAAATGCCAGAAGTGGAGCTTGATACTGCAGGAGTCCTTCATCCATAACTGCATTCCCTAAGATAGCAGGTTCAGGCCAGATGCAATTATCTAAATTTACATGAATTATAAGTGAGACCAGGAGATAAAGGGACAAAGTGCAAGGGCTTGGGTAAACTGCATAAACCAAAGGCTGGGACCTGCATAAACTGAGATCAGCCTCTGGAAATTGGAGGCAAGGAACAAAGGATAATTGGAGCACAAGGACAGGGCACTAACAGAATCTGCTGACAACAGGAACCCTAAGAGCAGCAGTGGCTGCATTCCCTCAGCCTCTCCACCCCTTTCACTGGCTGCAAACAGCATATGAGCTGCTAGATGTAGGTGCTTCCTGGGGCTGGGGCATCCTCCCCTTGGAGCCCTCTTCAACGGCTGAGGGTTTTCCTTCGCTCTTTCTAATAAGTCACACCTGGTCCACTCCCCATTGCTGTGTTGTCAGCTCGCCCTTGGGACAAAAGCCCAGAGAGAAAACTGGTTACACAACGAAATGTAATTTAAATCTGGCTCCTCTGTCACACTAGCCACATCTCAAAGACTCAGTAGTCACACATGGCTCTTATCCAGCATATCAGATGGTGCAGACATGGAACATTTCCATTATCAGAGAAAGTCTCCTCCACAGGTCTGGTCTGGTATAGCAGGACAAGAAGAGCAAAGAGACAGCTACACCAACTATGGAGGCAAATCTGCTTCTGCTGGGCTCTACATTCAAGCCTATTCAAGTCAAGAACAATAAATGCATCACACAGTGAAAGCATGTACAGGAAAGTTGGTACTTGCATCTTTTTCAGCCTTCAAGGGAGATGAAGGGCTCTTGCACTACAGCTGAGGGCGAGGTCGCTCTATCACCAAAGGTTTAGCTGCGGTGCCTCCTCTTTCCATGTGCTTTTTCCTGTGGTTCTTTTCCAGTCCTACCATATCCATGGATTCCAACCTTGGGTCACAACCATTTATGTACATATTCTGTGACATCTTCTACCTGTGAGCACCTTCCTCCATACCTGCAATGGCAATCTGAGAACTGAACAGGGAGCAAATCAGGGGAAAATGAAGGAATAATTAAATGTTCAAAAAAGAGTATTCACAAAGGTCCATTCCAGTGTGGGTTAAATCCAGACCCTGTTGCTTTGTTGCAGATAGATGTATCTATTCACTCTTGAACTTGGACAGTTTAAGGTTCTATGTCAGCTCACTGCATGCTGTTTTTCTAATTTTAGAAACCAACAGAAAAAGAGGCGCCGGTGTATATCCACTTCTAATCATGCTGGGAATGCCTGAACAAAACTCTCATGCAACCATGCCATTATTCTTAGACAAAAATAACTCACATGAGTCATGTTTTCCCTTATAAATGTGATGATTTTGCATGCACAGCAACATCCCTGCTCTTCTGCACAGCCCTTTTTCCTCCCTACTCTTATTCTTTTTGGAACTATGGAAGTATCCTTTCTGTTTCTGAAACAAGCACAAACCTCTCCAGAAGTCCTTGACCCTATCAATGATCTCCAGTTTCCACAGGGGTTGGTTGATCCATTCATTGCTTCCTGTCTCCTGCCCAGTCTCCTGTCTACCCATAGTCCACTCTTACCATCTTGCTAAATTGTCCCAAACTCAAGTGATTGCCCTTGACTCACACCCAAACCCTAACCCTTTCTCTCTTTAATTCACCATTAAATTTCACTTAATTCACCATTAAATTTCACTTAATTGTACCACATCCTGACCTCCCCCTCATTCTGAGCTCCAACACCATCCCCACCACTTAGTATTTCTTTCAAAAAGACCACTGTTCCCATTTTCATTACTCAAACCACTGTCTAAATTTTCTAATCTTCTTCTTTTCAGTAGTTGTGTCAGAGTGGAAAGTTGGGTAAAAAGGGAAAAGGTGGATCACAGGCAGAACCTGGCTTGTGAGTGTGTTCTGTTTGGTTGATAAAGTATTTTGGAAGTGTGGGAGGTTAACATAAAATCCAAATTTGGCCCATCTCATGGCCAATAGGAGCTGGTTACATGGGACTCTCATTTCAACGGGAAAGCAGTTAAAAGAAGCAGTAGTTGATTCCCTTGTGGAATCAAGACTTTTCCTATATTTCCCAAGCCATTATCTGCTGTTTCACATTAATCCTAGGCTCATGTAAATATTTGCCAGGCCTCTGGAGGCATCTTGGTCTATCACTGATGAACCACAAAGTTTTAAACCCAAAATAGCAATGGTTGTCCTCCTCAAATACATGTTACAGTAAAATATTGTAATAGTTCCAAAAGTATTGTCAAAAACTATCAAAACATCAGTGAAAAATTTGAGCGTGCATTATATACCATTCTTACCCATAAGATATGACACTTCCTCCCCCATCACCTCCAGCTCTATAAATGTATTCTGAAACAGTAGTCTTTTCTTAATCACCTATAGGCATGCAAAAAATGCCCAAGGACACGTCTTCAAGGACACCTTGCAGGTCACCATGAACTGGACCTTCAGACTGCTGCCTTTACCTGATTATACAGAACTCACAGCAGTGAGCACAAACTCATGCACATCCTACTCTAACCCCTTGTACCAGACAAGGATGGCTTGACCACCTACCTTTCACTCTCCACCTTTCAGTCTCCCACCCTTGTGGTAGGGGATTTTGTTCAATGACTTTGATTGCTCATTCCATTTAATTCATTAATTCATTGATCATATCTGTTATGGTTTACACATTGGGTCAACTTGAGAAGTCTAGAAGCTCAAGTAAGTGACTCAGCAGCTCTATAGCCTGGGGTGTAAACGACAAACCATTACTGGTATAGCATGTTGTTCATTGTGTCAATTTGAGAAGGTCAGAAGTTTAAAGTTTAAAGTGATTCAGCCAGGGTTCCTGGTTTGTAACATCCTCAGCCTGTGCAAGAGGAGGGCCCCCAGATGGTGTGAATGCTATGCCCACCCCAGGGGAGCAGCCTGCATACAATAAAAGGCAAATGAGGAGGCACTGATAGCTGGTTCTTCAGAGGAGCTCCAGTCTTCAACTTCAGCTTGGATATCGTCTCCTGGCTTCTGGCACACACTGTTAGGCTTCTACTTGGGACTCTTCAGCTTTCATCATATATTCTTCAAGGTTCTGTCATAGACTCATAAGCCTCCTGATACAGACTTGCACAGGACACTGCAGTGAGCTCCAGCTGGACCCTGCAGCCTCCAGCATGCACACGTCCACTGTACGCTCCCTCATCCGACTCTGTGGCTGACCATTGTAAGCCAGTCTTGTAATTTCTTATACATTTGTATATCTTGTTTTATATCTGCTTCTGTATTGAACCCTGACTGATACAATATCAATTTTCATTCTTTTATTCATCAGACTTTTTTAAGTGTGCCTTGCATCCTGGACCCTGTATTTAAAAACTTCTCATGGTGACTCCATTGCATACTTTCATTATACTTATCTGAAGTCCACAGCACCATGGTCGGGAGCCATAGTCCAGGCCCAGCCTGACTGTGTCCTCTACACCATACTGGAGACACTCCCAGAAAAGTTCTTCATATGCTTGTGAAATTGCATTGGGACTGCAGACCCTAGAGCAGCAAAAGTGAAATGAACACTTGCAGAACTCACAGGAATCGACCCCACAGCTCTAGTGAGTCTCATCTAGGGCCATGTGGGCTGAGGTGGCATGGGTTACCTTGTAAGGCAGGCAGAGGATCTCTACCAAGGTGCTGTTGGTGGGCTCCTCAGGGACATTCCTAAGGAAGACTAATTTTCCACCTATTCTTACCACACAGGAAATATTCCCTCTCTGACTTTCCAAGACAGGGGTGACATTCCTATGGACATCAAGTGGCGCTCTGGAAGATTTTGGTCTCCATAATGTACAATTTTGTATAGTGTTCCTCCATGGCATACACTACTCAGCTACATATTTCCTTTTTCAACCTAGAATTAAAGCCATATCTGTGCTCAATCTGCTGAGCTAAGAAGACAAGAAACAAAATGAAATTTTCAGCCAAGATGCTGTTTCTTTCTCCAAATAGAAGACTGAGGCTAACTAGGAGGTAGATATTTTGAAAAGTCATACATATTCTCTATGCTTAAACCGGACTTGTTTCTGGGTAATAGTTGGCCTGTGCAAACAAGTGCTTTTGGTGGAAATCCAGGCCACATTGGGGCTATGATGTGACTAAGTGTGCATGAATATTATGACAGATATTCAAAGAAAAACAGTTCTTATCATAATGCACCATGACTTCTTCTAATGTTTCCCAGGTTCCAAGGACTATTTATATTTATTTATACTATTTATATGGTATTGTAGGTCAATGTCTATTTTCTAATCATGGAAACGTTAACTAGCCCTTACACTTACCAAATATTTACAGGTCTCTTCCAGGAACTTTATAAATGTACCCTATTTGAAGACACTGCCAAATCTGGGCCTAAGTATGGATCAGGTGAGAAGCTGCCTACCAGGTCCCATTTGAGGGTTCTGCATGCTTCCCTTTCCTTCTTCCTCCCCCCAAAGCACCCATTTCATCAGCAGACGATGGTACCTAGATGGTGCTTCTGGAAACTAAGATTCCCTCCTGAAAGGCCTTCATAAAGAGACAAACTAACAAGTCCATTTTTTGAAAGGCTCATGACAGTACACAAAACAACCAAGCAAACTCTATGTGTCTTAACTGAAGAAGAGAACTGATCATCAAATATGGAGAGAAAGGCTAGTGTCCTGATTTGAATGCAGATGCCAAGGCAGTTTTTACACAGTGTGCTGTAGTTTAAATGAGATTGTGGGTGGTGAGCTCCAACTATATGCTTTGAGCTGAAGAAGACAGCATTTACTGAATGTGATCTAGTGGATCAGTACTGTTCTGAGCACTTTCCATGCATCAGTTCACTGGCTTTTCAGGACCCCCCTAAAGGCAGTGCAGTTACAATTCCATTGTGGTCTTGAAGAAACTGAGACCCAAGAGCACAAACCCATCAGGAATAGAAACAAAATCTGTATCACCAGAGCCTGAAAAACCAAATCCAGTTGTCTTACTTTTCTCTTACTGCTGCAACAAAATAACTGACACCCAAGTTAAAGGCGGAAAGGTTTACTTAGCTCACAGTTTGGAGGCATTTCAGTCCATAATCAGCTGACTCCAAGGTAGAGTAGCTTCACAGAGGGGCAACACAGAAAAGAACCAGTTCTTGGAAAGCAGAAGACAGGAAAATCAACAGCCAAGATCTTAACAGTGTCTTTTTGGCCTTTTTATGCTATACTGAGACTTCTGGCATTAGGATAGTGCCAAACGAATCAGTGAGCTAAACACACAGCGTTAACCCCAGCATCACATAGCCTAGATTCGGCCACCTCTGAAAAGCCCTATGATCACGTGAGGATTTGTGGGGGACATCTAGACACAAACCATAACTATGGTGTTTCTGTATATCCTGCTGAGGAGTCCAGCACTGGTCATAGTTTCAAGGCACAAACAACGGTTGCGTGTCTTATGAGGAGTCAATGGGACAAAGTCAAGGCCAGGGCTGGTGGAGCCCATCTAGGGTTTCTGATGCTTTGTGATTCCTGAAATGTTGAGTGAAAAGAGACAGAAGATGTCAAGAGACAGAGTGTGAAGAAAATCAGGGGACAAGGAGAGGAGAAAGAGTTCCTGTTCTTAGGGGTGGCCTGGCTGGCCCCATGCAGCTCCATATGTTCAATGGTACAGTTTAACTGGACTATATTTCTGGGCTGACCAAAGGAGGCATAATGGTGACCCTAACTTGTTTGAAGACTTTGAGTGAATCCTTTATCTCTGGCTCTTGGAACATTGACATTTAAAATCTTGATGGCATTTAGAATAGCACCAAGTCAGAGGTCAGAAATGAAAATGAGAGTTCTAATTAAATCATAAAGCAGCAAATTTCATTCACTTCCTGTCATTGTTTAGTGGAACCACTGTCTTAAATAGTTAACAAATATAATGGGTGCACCTGGAAACCTGAAAGATATGGAAACTAAAAAATGCGATGATCCATGAATTCATTCAAGAAACTATTAGCCATTAAATGACCACACTTTACCAGCCTCGGGCCAGGGGGCACTGAGTGTGCAGCACATGTGGTTGGTGGTCTTCACCCCTGAAACTGATGCCAGCCCAGGAAGACCATGAGCACATGAATAAGTGCACTTGTGATAAACATCGAAGAGCAAAGCCCACCTATAATAAGAATGTACACTTTGGAGGAAGGAGGAAACATGGGTTGAATCCTATTTTAATATTTTTCAACTAAGTGATAGATATGCACACATGAATATTTGCCTATTACCTAAATCACTCTGAGTCTCCCATGTTCTTATCTTGGAAATGCAAGATTCCTGGAGGGTAATGGGAGGATGAGATTATTAGTACAGGACTTGTCACATAATAAGAGGCCAGTAAGTGGCCCGTACTTATTATAAATAAGGCTACAACAACATTGACAATGCTAAAAATGGAATGACAGTGGTGATGATGATGGAATGGTGGGGAGGACAGAAATATGGTCATGTTGCTACTGTTACTGGTGATGATGAAGGTCATAGCTGTGGTAATGATGGTGGTGATGGTGTTGCTGGCATGATGATGATGATGATGATGATGATGATGGGGTGATGGTGGCGATGGTGGTGACGGTGATGATGACAGTAGTGGTGATAATAACAATAGGATGCTGATGAGAATGTAGTGACATCTTGATTGAAGATGCCAGTAGCAGTAATGCACATGTAAGGCCATGACCACAGTTGAGACTACCCCCTCTACTGCAGAGAACAGACCCAAGGTGCTACTCTGCACATGAGTCCGGAGCATGCAGCTTGCTGGGCATCCTGACTGTCAGGTTCCAAAAGAGGCAGACTGGCATTTTCACATTGGCTTTCTGTGCTACATTTCTTCTGGCCTCTGCTCATGCAACTGTCACCTCACTCAGAAAATGCCAGCTTCTTTGAGGTGAGCTGGAGCCTCAGGAGGTGGAGGCGGGAACATTTCCAAAGGTCAAGATGACTCAGCCATCCTCTAAGAAGCCTCCGGTGGGAGAGGAGATGCTGCTGTCAGCACAAGAGACACAAAAGCCCTCTTTGCCACTCCCACCATAGCTAAAAGCTTGTTACTTTCACCTGCACTGTGAGGCTAATAAGGGACCTCGATGCTGTCTATATTTCAGCAGCAGCTCATGGTTCAACTCCAAATCCATGGAGTGGACTCCTTGATGGTTGACAGAGCAAATCTCCCAGAAGGCAGTCTAGAAGACACTGATGCCCAGCAAGCTACAGGGTCTCCACCAGCCAGTCTTGCTCACCTAGAAGCCAGAGCCAGCAAGAGTGAGAAGGGAGAACAGGAAATGAGCAGGGTGCTCTCTTGGGGATACAGTACCCCAAACACAGTACCACCAAATAGCTGCCGCCTGAGGAAGGGGAGTTGATGACTGTGCTGGGGATGCTGGGAGCAGTAGACCTAACACAGGCCAGACTGGGTTAACAGGGAGGCAGCAGAGCAGGGTGAAAATCTCATTTTGACACAGTGGCATTGAACCTCTCTGGGTGGAGGCACGGAGCTGCTTTCCCTGCATATTGTCTTAGGCTGGTTGACTCATGCATGTGTGGTACCTACTGGCCCCTGCAGATATCTGTGTTAACACCCCTGGTCTGCTTGCTCTTAAGACTCACATTTGCCTCTAGATTCTACAGTTCTCAGAAGTAAGATGTGCTGTGCAAAACAGCCAGGAATCTGTAGGTATGAATTTTGCCCCAGACTTGACAACAGCAAGAGTGAAAAGCATAGAATTTCATTAGGTCCTTGGGCTCCCTTTAGTCATCAGGCACTTCGAGAGCCTGGTAAGTGCCCTTTTTTGGCTTTCCGGGCTACTCAAAGTACTGAAATCCTGCTTGTTTGCTTTCCTTTTTGCCTGTATGGTAGATAATGCTGCTGTGCTGAGACTCTAATGTTGAACCACATGACTGTGTTGTCTTATCTTGTGGAACTGTGTGCTAGTAGCAAAGGAGCAGCAGAATTTTAGAAGTAAACACTTAGGTCAACACAAAATAACAGGTAGTGACAAGCACTGTGAAAGAACAGGTCCCATGGAGCAAAGATGCCTAGCTTCCTAAATGATGATCTCAAAGAAGGTCTTATGTTAAAGAAATGATCTTTAAACAGAGATCACTGCGTAAGAGTTTCCCTGATGAAAAGAGGAACAAAATTATTTCACTATTCCAAGTGAGGGGAGCAGAGTTGAGGATTCTCCATAGCAACAAAGACCTTGAGCCAGTGTCACATCCCTTACTTGTAATTTACATTAAAATACAACCCTGTGTTTGCTGACTTCACCAGCTGGAGCTAATGACAGTTCTATTTTTAGCATTTTGAGGGACTGCTATACTGGTTTTCCCAGGAGTTGTTCCAGTTTACACTCCCTCCAATAGTATATTGGGGTTTCCATCTCACCTCATCCTCTTAGTAGCATCTGTTGTTTTTTTTTTTTTGTCTTTTGTTTTTGCTTTTGTTTTGGTGCAGGGGATTGAACTCACAACCTGCGCTTGCCAAGCAGGTGCTTAAGCCACTGAGCTAAATCTGCAGGCCTGTTTGTTTTGTTTTGATAATAGCCCTTCTGGCTAGAGTGAGATAGTGTCTGAATATAGCTTTGATTCCCTCCTTGATAGCTAGCGATGCTGAGCAATTTTTTATAAGTTTTTTCTATTTGTGCTTCTTTTTCAAGAAGTGTCTGAAATGAACACATAAAAGAGATACCTACATACCGACATGTACTGTGGCATGATTTACAACACTCAAACTATGGGATCGCCTAAGTACCTGCCACCAGACAAATGAATAAATGAAATGTGTGAATATCCACAGTAGAATATTACTCAGTCATGAAGAATGAAATCATGTCGTTTTCAGGAAAATGGACAGACCTAGAAACTGTCATGAGAAGCAAAATAAACCAGACTCAGAAAGACAAGTATAGCATGTCTTCTCCCATATTTGGAATCTTAAAAAAAATGAGCTGAAAGTTGAAGAGGAACTAATAGGGAAGAGAAAGAGAATGGAGGAGAAGCCATAAGTATATCTATATCTATATCTGTATCTGTATCTATATCTATACCTATACCTATATCTATATCATCTATATCTATATATCTATCTTACCTATATCTATATCTATATCTATATCTATATCTATATCTATATCTATATCTATATCTATATCTATATATGGATTCCAACAAAACAATGTATGTATGGAAATTACAGAAAAAAATCAGTAATTTGTACTGTCAATATGAGTTAATAATAAAAAATATTACCTTACAAAGACTATTTGTTCTTATAAGGAAGTGAATTACTATTCGTAGCCTCTAATTAGGATTCAGTGTTATAAACCAGCGTATGAACTGCCCTTGTCTGTTACCAACACCTTCAGAGCTGGTTACTTAACACCTAAAATGTCTCTGTGTAGATTTGCCCTAAGTTTTACTGATTTGTGTAAGAGCTGTTAGAAATCATACTCCACGGGTGAAATGCATAGCAATGCACTAGACTCCTGTGTACTCTACAACCGGGGGTCTCCGTCCTGTGTGGGAAGTAGGGCACTGCTCAGTCCAACATAGCCTTCTGTGATCAGCAAGCTTCCGAATTTGTACTGCCCAATATGGTATGGCTAGCCGTATGCAGCCTTTAAACACTTGCAAGGGAGAAATGTGGGAAAATGTGCACAAGGTAGATTTTAATTATATTAAACTTTGTTTAGTTTAAATGTGAACAACCACATGTGGCTAATGTCTACCATGCACCATAGAGCCATCGTCCTCTCTGCAAGACACCCTGACATCTGATTGGACAACAAAGCTGGAAGACCTACCTCTAATTACCATGATGGCTGACAGTTACCCTGGCTTGATTTTCCAGGCTACCAAGCCTTTTACAGTACTATCAATTTATTTGCTTTTACTTGTGCATGTGTGACAGTTAATGTCCACGTTTTGGCACAGTTTAGTCCTAATTTTGCTTCACCATAACACTGCACCTGTTACTGAGGCCGCACACAGAAGACACAGAGTCCACGCCCTTTTGTCTCCTGGGTCTCAGTACCGCTAGCTACAGGAAGCTCCTGGGGCTGGGCCAGTGGCTCAGTGGCTGAGTGTATGCTTAGCATGTGTGAGTCACCAAAAAAGTCATTAGTTCCAGAGAAAGAGCCTGACACTTATAGAACAGCCACATTGTGTGCCCTTTTGTAACAGCCTTGGTTCCGTCATCTGGGAGAGCCAGAGGACGAGCTATGCAGGCCCCGGAGACAGTGGCTCAGAAGGACAGGTGGTCAGAGCTGCAGAGGCTCAGCCAAGGCCCTCGTGTGATGCTATGCTAACGCCCAGAGAAGAAAAGTGGCCTTTCTAGGATCACACAGCCAGTCAGCAACCAGTGGCTAAGTGGCCCCCATAGTCTTTCCCTGTACTCTTAGAAGATTAAGTGAAAACACTTTCTACTTTACATCAAATTGTATCAAATAGGGGAGGGAACATCCAAATGGGGCAACCTATTCAAACAGAAGCATTAGAGACAGGAGCAGCATTCTCTTTGCCTCACAGGTAGCAAGTAGGAAACACAGAAAAAGAAACAAACGAAGATGCAAGAAAGAAGTCAGCCATGCTGAGAACTCAGTGTGGACAAAGCACACCTCCCTGCCCCTCAGTCTTCCCTGGTCCTGTCATGTAACTATCTTAGGTCAATAAGTTACTAGAAGATTTTAGTAGATGTGATGCAAGCAGTGGCTTAAAAGATGCACAGGTTTAGACATGACTTCTTATGCCCACGTCAGGCCCAGAAAGGTCATGCCCTCATCTGCCACTGGCCACAAGAGGTTGGAGACACAAGCAGCAGATCCCACCAGTCCACCTGCGGGTCAGCAGTCTGAATGGAGCAGCCAGCCCAGCCTGGCTGTGATCTGTCAAACCTTTCTGTCTGCATGCATCCACCTGGGAGCAGGGCTTGCTAGCCCAGTGAGCTGCTCTGGCCGCCCTGCTGATCCATGATAACAAGAACTTTCTTGAAGTCACTTAAGGTTGGGAACCGTTTTGTGGACAGTTAGTGGTGAAAAGAACTACCCAGGTCCACACTGCTGGTGAGATAGGAGCTGGAAGGAGACCATCCTCACTGATCAGTGGAACACAGCCTCTTCTGGGACTGACAGAAGCACTTCTCATGACGTGGGGCTTGTGAAATGACAAGACTGCAGCCTCCCTAATCCCAAATCTCACGCTAGGTGAGGTGTCCGTAAATAGTGTTAATATCTGCATTTGTCTGGCATCCAGCAGGGAATTCCAACCATGTGATATCTGCATAGCTGGATACAGAGATTCAACCACTTCATTGTAAGAAAGTTTCTTCCTGCAGAAAAATGCCAGGAGTCGTAAGTTCCTGATAGGAATGGGTGAGGGCCTTAAGGCAAATTCTGGGTTTGTTTTTGTTTTTGTTTTTGTTTTTGCTTTTGTTTTGAACAGTGCCAACTGGTCCCACTGTCAAGTTTTGATCCCCTCTATGTTTTGGTCCTCCTAACTACCCCAGGGGTGGAAGGGTTCACAGACAAGACCCTGAAACCCGTGGGTCCAACCTTCTTGTTACAACCAGCCAGTTGATGAGTCCACAGAAGGCCAGGTTACAAAGCAGGGTCACAGTGCATCCCAGCACTGGAGGAACCTGCTTCCTTCCAAGGGGCTCACAGAGTGCACTGAAGCAGAAGGGACAGTGTCTTCTTGGTTTGCCATCCCCAGGGACCGTCCTGGAAGCTGCTCAGCACTGCTCTTACATAAGCCTCTATGCAGACAATTTCGGCTCCAAGTAGGGTGAGGTGGCCAAGGCAAAGGTGTCACCAAACTTTCACCCTACTTTCCAACCCTGTCACTCAACCAACCTCACTTCATAATTTCTTGTTCTTAATTTAAAAGAAAAAACCCCTTAGAATTAAAAATTAAAAGGTATTTTTTAACCTAACTACCAACTCACTGCAAAGGACGGAAAGCCGTCCTCAAGCCCTAGCCATCACCTACCTCTGTCTTCTCCCGCCCTCCATTAGCAGCAGGCAGTCAGGCTTTTCCCACACCACCTCTCCCCTAGACGCTCACATGTTTCCTACACTGAGGGTCCCCTTACTGTGATGCTAGCAAGTTCTGAATTCTGTGCAGACCATGGGAACTCCTTTCTCCCGTTGCATTTTCTCCCTTGGTCTGGAACAGGTGCCCATGGCATGGATGAGGACAGGGAGGCCACACATAGACTTCCAGAGAAGATAGAGCTGAGTTAGTGTGAGATGCAAGGTGAGATGACTACCTGTGATCCCAAAGACCTCTCCCTTTCTTCCTACTTCCTCTTGCTCATTTGAAACAGAATGAAACAGAAGCTATTATCCTAAAGGATGTGTGGGGAAGAAATCTGACCTTGAAAAGCCCTCCAATTCTAATTTCCACCCTAGCCAACAGCACCCATAGACTATGAGCCCATTCCTCAGTGAGCCCAAAACACCAGGGAGGGAGATTAACAACAAAGACATTAACAACTCTAATGCTCAGGAGTCATCTGCTTAGTGGAGTCTGTGGGGCTGGACGCAGATCCTCAATGACAGTCAAAACCTCAGGGCATCCAGGCCAGGGTGACGTGAGGGTCTCATCCTTCCTGTGGATGGCTCTGTGACCCTCTGGAGGTAGGTGGCTGCCTTCCTGGGCTGTGGTGAGAGCCAGTCAAGCTCCTCAGTCACTGCCTCAATTTCCCTTTTTACCTTGAGAGGCATTGGCTATAGGGCATCAGGGAAGCACCTTGGATTTCAGTACATGTGAATTTCAATCCTGTGTCCACCATTTGGCAGTGGGTATACTCCTTCCACTCTCCAGAGAGACTCCTCCTCTCCATTCCCATCTGCTGGGGCTCTGCCTGGCCCAACTCGGCCCTGTCTGCGTGGAAAGGGCACAGCTCACAGTTACCCTGAGCAGAGCACTTGCCAAGGGATGGTGTCGGCACATATGAATCAACTCACTGAATGCCAGTGGCCATCACATTCACTCTGAGCATGAAATTATGACCATCCAGGTTTAGACGAAGCTCAGAGAGATTTGCAGCTTAACAGTCATGAAGCAAAGAGGCAGTTGGTCTGGAGTCCTTGCCCATGCCACGCTCTAAGGCAAGGTCCTTGCTGGACCAGAGTGGTGAGAGTGGGGTACAGGTGATGAGATGATCCTGCCTCCAGGATATATTAAGCAAGGTCTGGAAACATTTGTGACTGTCACTGTGGGTGGTGGTTGTCATGGGCATAAAGTGGGCTGAGACCAGAGACACTGCTGAGTGTCCTGTATGCACGTGAGACCCCCACAAAGACTTCTCATCCCGAAATGCCAACAGCTCTGAGGCTGCAGACTTGGGAGGGCAAGATACCCAGGAAAGTCACTTTGCAGAGCTGCTGCAGTGATGGAGTCCTGTGCTGCCTGGGCACCACGCCAAGGCCACTCCTTTTCTGGGAGGCACTGGACAGGTGCTACTGAGCTTGGGGTGGAAGACAGATCCAACCACAAGGTGGTACAGGTGAGTGACAACAGTGATGCCAAAGTGCTCATTTTTTGGTTGACTTTAGTTTTCATTTAATGGAGCATGCTACTTTAACACTGTTATGGAGGAAATTCTCTGCGCCATGATTGGAAATACTTGAGTCATGATTTTCACAGCTGATTTCATGGGTCTTTGATAGCTGTATCATGCAGCTTATCATTAGGAACATTTCCCTCACTGGAGAGTGCTGGGGTCTGTGCTCATAGTCCACCATCCCGACATCAGTTCAACCCTAGGCATGATGTCCAGACAAATGCTGGTTGGATTCAAGAAAGCAATGGCCTGAGAGCTGAGCATGAAGAGCAGGAGTTTGACTGGAAGAGCTGGCAGGGTGCAGAGGGTGGACAGAAAGTGAAGGGAGGAAAGAGACGGAAAGGGAATTCTGTGTAGACGGAGAACCAGGAAAGCCAAGGTGGTAGGCAACGGGGGGCTGCCAGTGGGCACACAGAAAGGGTCAGGGCTGGGAACCTGGGCAGACGTGTGTTCGAGTCTCCTCTCTTCCAGTAATGAGGGGCTTTGGGCAGACCTGATCACTTATGGTTTTATTGTCTCATCTGTCATTTGACTTCATGGCACTGCTTTGACAAACTTCAGATTTTTAGCAGTGATAAGGTGGGGCTGTAGACAAGAGAAAACACTATAAGCTCTAACTAGCTGCAGGTGCAGGTACCGTAGGCTCACAGGTAGGAGCGGGGGTCCCTGATTCCCTGCTGGTCTCCATCATCCCTGAACTGTGGAGGCTTTTGTCCCCACAGTCCCCGGCTCAGGGCTCTGACTAAGACAGGGCTCGAGCTACCTCGTCTGTGAGAGGCAGGAGGTTGTCTGACTTCCCACCTCATGCCCAGCGGATGCTGAGTAAACACTAGACTCCCACTACTGAGGTTTTAAAAAGAGAGAGACCACCAGCTGCATTTGCCCTCAGAGGGTAGAATTTACCAGTAGGGTACTTTCTGTTTTCAGGGTCTCTTCTTCCCATAAGTAGTCACATTAACCAAAGTCAGACTCTGAAGTATAAACCAGCATAGCCACTGATTACTACAGAGTGAGACCAACAGCCAAGTCTACCAGATAGTAATCTCCTTGGCAAGTCTGTCCCTGCAGACTGGCTATAACTAGAAGTCAGTGCAGTGAGGTAAGACTTGAAAAGCAGTCTACAGCTTCGAATGTTTCCTGGCACTGAGCTTCTAGAGAGCCTGAGAGTTCCATCTCCATCGCAAGGATCAGAGCCACCGAAGTCACACAGGGTGGGTTGTAGAGCCTCCTCTGAACAGTCTCAGCCTGCTCCTCAGAATCCTGGCAGCCATGCTCCCATGCTGGGCCAACTCCACTTTTAGTGGGAGAATCTTCTACAATGCTCCCACCCTCCCGGAGGCACAGCCAGTCTTCCTGAAGATCCTGACTCTGTAAGCTAAATTTCTGCTTATCTCTTCAGGTTTCCCTTGTTCCTGGAGGGGGTCAGTACCATCAGTGTTCCCCTTTGCCATCTGCCATGCTCAGTAACCAGAACCCCAGCCTTATCCTCAATATCCCTGAAGCTTCCTGCAGCCTCCCGCTGTATTGTTCCCCTGCTGTCCCTGGCTGTCACCTAAGAGAACAATCAGCACAGCCACCATTCTAAAACAGTCCTGGGGCAGCAGAGAGACCAGGAAAAGATAAAAATGTACCATACTCTCTACAGTGCTTAATTAAGGGCTGGTCTATTTATGGAAATGTCACCTAGCATCTCTGCAAGCCAGACCGAGGTCAGGATTTAGAATGTTTCCCTTTAGCCCACCGCAGGGCGCTGGGCGCCAAGCACATAAATCACTGCTATAAAAAGACCTCGGGCTACTGTTACTTAGTGGTAAGCAGGTATCTCACATCTAGGAAGAGCTGCTTTCCTTTTTCTAGCAGGGACTTGGATGCTGGCCAGGGTCACATGCTAATCCCTGGACCAACCTGGGTGGCAGAGGGCCAGGGCATTCTGACTGGTCTCTCCCAGAACAGATGACCCAGTGGGTCACAGTGTGTTGTTTTTTGACTCCAGGGCTCCACTGGACAGCAGGGTGGGTGAGGCATGGGGGCCCTGGATGACAGCTACATGGAATCACCATGTCACTGCTGTGCTATTGTTTAACTGCTTCGCAACCTAAGGGGAAGAAGACTGTGATTAACGCCCCTCTCAGAAATGCCAGCAAATGGGGTGCAATGCTGCCTGCCTATAATCCCAGCATTCTGGGAAACTGAGGCAGGGTCAAGTTCAAGCTCAGACTGGGCAACTTAGCAACTTATTGAGATCCTATCTCAAACTAAAAATTGAAAAAGGCTGACAATGTAGCTCAACAGGAGGACCCTCAGTTCAGTCCCTAAAGACCCCCACCCCAAGCCAGCACCTGCCTCTTTGTAGATTCTAAGTAAACATTCACAGAGTTGATTGAGCCATGACCCAGGGATGGGATGGACTATATCAGGAGCAGTGAGTTTTCCATCATAGGGGTAAAGAAATACAGGGTGACAGCCGCAAACCTAAATGCTATAGAGGCAAAGAAAGTTCCAGTTTTGGATTGGACATCCTTTAACATGCATACCAGGTGTGAGGTGGCTCAGGCAGAAATAAAGAAATCCAAAATAATCTTATCAGCAATGGTAACGAAGGGCCCTGGAATTCTGGGAGTTGAGTCATTTATCCCGCAAAGTCCAGGAACATCTTGAAAATCATCCTTATTTAAAGCCAGAGAAGAGCGCACTGCTCAGACCATCTGGCATTACATTCACTTGAGTTAAAATCAACACCCACTTTCTTTTGTGTCCCTGTCTCAGTTTGGGTTTCCCCAGTGGCAGAGCCCAAGATTAGGGCCTGAGGGTGGGTGGTTCACTTGGGAGGAACTTCCAGAAAGCAGGAGTAAGGAAGCAAAGTGGCAGAGGGAGGCAGGCAGAGACGGTGGCCCATGTGAGGCCCTGCAGCAGAGACAGGGGCTGATTCTCTGAGACTGTCTGAGATGCCTGCAGTGTTTTCTGGAATTATCCACACAAGGGGATGGCAGTCTGGAGCACTTACCTGCATCTTTACCACTGGGGGGCTGGCACTGAGGTTGTTTGAGGCTCTGCACTGATGGCCTGGATTTGCACACAGAGCCTGAAATGTCAGCCTTCACATGTGAGATGCTCCAAGCAGCCAAAACCAAGAAGAGATATTGGGAGAGGACCAGCTGCAGTCCCGAACTTATGGCCCTGCCTCCTCCAGAGCTGCGAACTCACAGCCCTGCATGCAGACCTTAAGCCACTGCCTCTGCTGTGTTCCCAGTGAGACCAGGAGGAGAGGGACAGTAGACAGATTAGGCTGAGGACCTGGGTAAACTAAAGTAAACGGAGACAAACCTTGAGAAATTGGAGCGTAAGGACAAAGACTTTTGGAGCACAAAGGACAATGGATGAATAAAATCTGCTGACAGGAAGCCTCACAAGAGTGGCATCTTAATCTGTTCATTTTTCAAATTTGAAAATGGCACCAGGCAACACTGCCCGTGACAAACTGCCCCAATTCATACACCTGCCAACATCGCCTGCCAAAAGCTTCATATAGGTGCCTAGATTTGGGTGCCTCAGAGATGTCCTCCCTTGGAGCCTGGCTGCTAATAAGGCCTTTTCTTCATTCTTTCTCATAGACCACACCTGGATCATTCCCCATTGGTGTCCTATTGGCTTCATTCCGCACCACCCTCAGGACAAGAGGCCAGAGGAAGGAAGCTGGCTGTGCTAAGATAGTCTTTCATGCTCAAAACCCAGAGGAGAGGAGGCAAGTCCAAAGTCAGGAATGCTACCTTCAAAGCCCTCGAGGATAGCACCCCACCCCACCCATCTGTTTCCACCTCTAGCTGCTCCTTCTCAATCTAGCACTCACCCCTAGTAGCTCTACGAGTCATCTGTCTTTCCTTATCCAGGTCCTTCTTTAAAGGCCTTTATGCTTTGTCCCTGGAGAAGAAATAGGCTTCATCTCTACCCTGCACCAGTCTCCATCCTGCCCAGTCCAGCTGAAACAGCCTGAGCTCCACAGAAAGTGCTCCTCCATGAGAGCATTGGTCCATCTGTGTGGTGAAGAGTCAATGTTGATGTGCCCCTTGAGGACAGAGGCAAGGTTTTAGTCCAGCTGCACGGCCTGGCACAGGGGGGTCACTCTGTGAATGGGAGCCTAGAGGATGCAGCTGTCTGCAGTGCCTGCCACTTTACAGTGAGGCGGGAGCAGGAGATGAGTAAGAGTTTCCAGAAGCATTTTCTAAGAAGCAATACACTAGACACTTCTAAAGGGTAGCTTCTGAGGCCTCCTGGGTTTTGGAGATTAGGCCCATCTTTAGAAGTCATCTGTGACCCCACCTCTACAAAGCAGTCTATCCAGCTGTTTAAATTAACAGTGCCCAGACCTAAGCAATTGCAGTTGACTGTAACAGCTAACACCAGGTGCAAACTGAATATCAAAGTACACAAGTCTAGAGATACCTGTGGTTTTTTCCAGCTCAAGAACTTGATAACTACCATCACCTTCTAACTGACTTGAGCATAAAAAATGTATTTGTTTGATTCAAAGAAAGTTGTCCTAGGGCAGCGATGACAAACCTTTTAGAGACTAGCTCTACAAACTACAACCCAAACCCTCTTATTTATTTCAAAGTGCCAACACTGCAATCAAACCTGAGTATTGAGGTTTAAATTTAGAAAAATACAACTGTTACCTGATGCTTGACTGCTGGAAAGCTTGGCTCACACCCAAACAGAGAGGTCTCTGAGTGTCCACTGTGGCCAGTATGCCATAGGCTCACCACCACTGCTCTAGGGCATCTAGGTGGGGAGGCAGTGAGCTCAGTGCCATGACTGGATGATCTCCACCAATGCTGCCGACAGGTGTTGAGATTCTAATATGGAAAATGGACAGTCTAAGCATGTGGGTGACTTAATGGGCTGGGTATGAGCTCTAAGAAGATATCCTAGTTCATGTGAATCCACACTACTCTTCCACAAGGACTCAAAGGCATCAACAACAAAGACCCAAAGGGAAGAACCATTGGACAGTATGCTAACCCAGACTGGGAGTCCATGAAAAGCCCACCAGCTCAAGGAGGAGGAGGACAGTGAGTCTGGGGCCATCCCTGCCACTGCTGGAATCCTGCCTTCGATGCCGTCACTCAAGAATAACCCTCATTGGCTCACTGCAAATTACCCCTCTGCCCCTGACCTCTGTCCACTGGACCTCTCCATGCCCTCAACTAACCTGTCACCTGAAGACAGCACAGCGTAATTATAAGGGTCAAACAAAATGGCATCACACAACCTGACATCTTAATCATAGTGGACTACTCAACCAGACTACCCTGTGCTTAAAAAAAGACAGAAAAATTATTATGCATCAGTTAAAGTCTAACAGGGAGAAATGTTTCATCTTTGATTCAGAGCAGGGCTCTCCTGCTAGGCCACCTGTAGTGCGATGTTCACAAAGCACCACTGCGTTTGCTTAATTCATTCTGTTTCCACAGCAGCAAACCAGGTCAAGTCACTCACCTGGTGTGCAATGCCTCTTTCACAGGAAGCCTGGCCATTCACTGCCCACATCTGCAACCTTTTCTCCAGGTTCCCACCCACTCCCTGCTGTGCCGTCCCAGGTTCTGACTTGCAGCTACATGTCCACATCACCCTGGTCCCTGGGCTCTGACTTCTTAGACCTGAACTTGAGCATACTTCCCTGCCACCATCTATTCTTGACTTACATACCTCGCTATTCCCAGATACTCTTGCTTCTATGGCCTTTGCTCTTAGAATGTCATGGGACAGCCTGGTCAGGGATTAGGCTCTGTTGCTTGACTGGTTTGTCACAGAATGAAGTCCCTGCCACTTCTCAGAACCTTTATGATGGCACCTCCTGCCTCCCCACTCCCTTGCACGTGTCATTGCAGCTCAGCTGGCTTCCATGCTTCTCCTGGAGTGCCCTAAGCAATGCCTTTGTCTAGACATTGGCTGAGCTCCCTCACTCTTGTGTCCATCCTTACTCTGCCCAGATTTCTGCTTTGTTTTGCTTTGCAGCTTCCTATGTCCACATGACCTAAGACATTTAGCTTATTTGCTGATTGTCTATTCTCCCAGCCGAATACTGACTCCCAGGGAGTGCCTTGTTTTGTTTACTGCTAATTCCTGGCATAGGCTCACACCTGGAATGCACAAGGTATGAATGAACTCCTGCTTAGAGGAGAGACAGAACACACTGGAAGCCTCACAATGGTTCCCAAAGGGGGTGGCCAGTGCCATCTCACTGGACATCACCAGCTCCTCCTGCCTCTCGTGGACATCACCTCACTTACTTCCTTCTATGCAGTCCTCACAGTACATGTTCCCTGTCCAGTCCTTCATTTTCTCTTTTCCTCTCTGTTTCATGATTTAGGATGTCAGCATCATGAAGGTCTATGAGGTCCAGGGAAGTGCTGGGCACAGAACCGTCATTTGTGACATGGCTTGTGTGAAGGAGGGTGACCTGGCTTCTATGCCACTGCTCCGATTATTCAGGATGATAGTGTCTTGAACTTCTGCTTAGCCCTTCATTTTGGCCTCAGTTCATGTTATGGTTTGGATTTGTAAAGTGCCCCAAACTCATGTACTTGGTTGCCAGCTCATGGGCACTTGAGGCGGTGACTAGGTCATGACGGCTCTAACTGCATCAAGTGATATACTCCATTGATGAGGTCACAATCCGACAGCATTATTGGGAGGTGATAGAAACAGCTGGTGGGGACTACTTGAAGGGTGTAGATACCAGGACCATGACCTTGGGGACTATAACTTGTCCCCAGTCCTTTCCACTGTAGCCCTCTCTGGCTCCTTCTGCTCCTCATCCGCCATGAGTTGAGCCGCTTTGCCCTAACACATACTCTCTTCCATGACGTCCTGTCTCAGCACAGGCCCCAAAACAACTGAACTGTGTGGCCATTGAATGAAACCCTGAAACCATGAGCCAAAATAAAGAGTTCACCTTTTAAATTGACTGCCCCAAGTATTTTGTCATAGCTATGAAAAGCTGACTAACATTCCAAACTACCACCTTTCCATTCCTTTTCCAGTTTCTGGTCTACTTATCCAGCAACTTCTGAAAGCTCCTCAAATTTCAGGCTTGGTTTGGTTTTCCAAAATTCCACTTAACCAGATCTGGACAATGGACACTAATGTCACTTGACCACTTGGACCATCAGAGTGGTGTCCAGGTTTTTTTATGGCAAAGGCCAAAACCTTATGGAGACTTTTCTCCATGTTTCCTTACTTACATTCATAGAACCTATGTGCCTTCTCTGGTGTGCCTTAAATCATCTATAGATCACATACAATAATACAGCAAATGCAATGCTGTATTGTTCAAAGAATGACATGGAAAATATATACGTTCAGTACAGACACATTTTATTTAAAATATTTTCCATACGTGTTGGTTGAATCTCCAGATATGGAACCCACAGATATAGAAAACAAAATGCATTTTCAAACTGTAAATCCTTCCAAAAATATAAGAAATCACTACTACTTTACAAACATCAAAGTTTTTGAGTCACTTGTGGAGGACCCTCAATCAACAGATTTCTCCAGAAGTAGAACCAGTCAGTTTTGAAACCCAGTCTCAGCCTTCTTCATTCCAGGCACTTTCCATGTAATCTCTTTAATCCTTATCACAAGTCTATCATCTCATTTTACAGACAAGGAGACTGAGATGCAACCTAATAACTCATATATGATTCCAAAGTCCAGGCCCCAGACCACCCTGCAGTGGCCCTCTGAAGTCAAGCACAAATGGCTCCTGACTCATCATGCTTCCATATGCAATTTTTTAACTTCACAATGGTGCAAAATTGATTTATTCTGAAGGGACCAGACCTAGAATTTTGAAATTTTCCTAGGCCATCAATGTGGGTTATGACGCTTTCTCTTGGTGCTGGGTAGTGACATTAGTCACAGCTCCTAGGCAGTCATGAAGTCACCAGGGGAAACAACCAGAAGGCTACAGTGTGCTGGGTTGCTAGAGCTGTGATGTTGGGTTGCTTGAGTGGACACAGGATAGTTTTCCATGTGATGGTTTTATTGGGATATAGCCCGATCGGAAGTCACAGAACAACTGTGACATCATTACAGGCAGCACTGTACCAGGGAGCACTCCACTGAGAACACAGCTCTGGCTCAGCTGCTGCTGCTAGGGACCCACCTCAGCAGTGCCCTATTCCCCGATCCCTTAGCAAAACATACCTTCAGTGGCAGGCTCAGTGCCTCCAAAATACAGGTCTGTCTGTTTAATAAGTTCCTTTGGGTATGAATCTTTTAAAAATCAATAGAACATCTTGTATCCTCTGGATTTCTTGAGGTGATGACCTGTGGTTCATTGTTATTTTGGTTGTGTCTCAGAATAGCAACATGGGTATTAGACCGTGAAACTTCTGTCTGTGGGAAAACTCTCTGATGCAAAAATAATGAACCTGGACAGACCACTCAAAGAAAACCACGTACATAAAATAATAAGCATGGATAGTAATCAAAGAGCACAAATGAAATAAGTTCCTTTCTCATCTTTAAAAGTAGAAAGGTTACAAGGTCAAGAAACCAGAGTCCCCAATGACTGGGGAAGGAAGATACATCAGTTATAAACATTTTGGAAATTAACACAGAAAAGTTACATTTAGACCACTAAACTGTGCAGTCACATGTATCAAACCAAACCAGAAACAAGGCTCAGAAAAATCTTTCTGTACTATTTATAACATAAAGATGGAAAACAGTAATATCTTAGACAAGTCCAAGTGAAAGAATACTATGCATTCATTACTTTAACACATTATTTTAACACTATTATGTTAGCAAATATTAAACAATAAACCTGCAACATACTGATGTCTTATGTTCATGAGCAGTATATAATATAGTATGGGGGAAATCTTGAACAGAAACATACAGGAAAACTTCTTACTTGTTAATAGTACCTTATAATTTGGTGGTAGCTTGGATGGTTTTCTTTTTCAATCTTTTAGCTGTTTCAAAGTGACTGCTATTAATTTCATACTGGAAAACAATAAACAAAATTTCTTTAAAATTCAAAATGCATTTTCAGGCACCATGGATATAGTTCAGTGGTGCAACAACTACTTGGCAAGCACAAAGTCCTGACTTCGATTTCAGGTACCCAAAGAAAGAAAGAAAGAAAGAAAGAAAGAAAGAAAGAAAGAAAGAAAGAAAGAAAGAATAAAGACAGAAGAAAGAAAGAGAGGAGAGAGAGAGAAAGGAAAGGAAGAAAGAAAGAATAAAGAGAAAGAAAGAAAGAAAGAAAGAAAGAAAGAAAGAAAGAAAGAAAGAAGAAAGAGAAAGAAGAAAGCATTTTCAAACCATGCTACCCCTTTCTACATCTTAGTTCGGGTCTACCAGAAAACTCCAAACACAGTATCTGTTAATTTCACAGAAGGTCACATTATTACTTATGGAGGTCTTTTAACTCTTCCTCTTTATCTAAGTCCAAATCAGGCCATGAGGACCTGCTAAAATCCCACTTTGCCGAGTCATTTGCAAACATTTTCTGAGCATCAACCAACCAGTTCCAGTAGAAGCAGAAGGAGTAAACAAAAGCCCTTCCCTTGAGAGGTTCACATCAGTAGAGGAGAATCAAGGCTTAAACAAGAAAGCAGTAACACCCTGGCCAAATGCTCCGCTGGGATCTATTTTGTGTCCTGAACATGACTCTGAGAGCACAGCTGGAAGGGAAGAGCCACCAAGATACCAGAAAGTAGGACATGTGATCCAGGGCACCTATGCTCCTGGGATCAGCCAGCAGGTAAGGGGAGAGCACAAAAAGGACAAACATAATGCCAGGGAAGACAACAGCACAGGGAAGAGTCATGGCTGCAGAGCAGCAGGTGCACTGAAGGGAAGTGGCACAAAGGGGCAGTGGCTGATGCCCACATCAGTCAGACATGCAGTGAGGACTTTGTGTTCATGAGACATGCAGTGAGGACTTTGGGTTAATGTATCTCTTTTGACACTAAAAGGGATACAAGAGATGGGAGTCCTACAGGCAAAGATACGAATGATAAAGGGCTAGCTATGAACGCCAGAGTGAAGGCCACATCACAGAGGATGCCTGGCACCACTCCATAGGACCAAGTCAAGCAGATGCAAGGGGGACAAGGAGCAAGAAACCAGATTCAACAGCAAGCCAATCATTCGGCCAAGCCAGTCATTTGCAAGAGAGCTAACAAGATGGGATGAGCACTTCTGATTACTAAGCACAACCCACTCAAAGGAAACCATCAGTTCTCAAGGATATTGTTAACAAATTTAAAAAACCACAGAAGGGTTCCACGTAGTAAAGGGGTTTGAGAAAAGATAAAAGACAGTCTGTACTGATGGACTTCTCAGAGATGTTAATAAGCTAATGCATAGTAGAACTGTGCAAGTGATGGACAAGGGTCACCTACATTATTTCATTGCTGAGTCCTTATTTTCATAAAGAATTAGTAAACTTGTGAAAATACTATCAGGCTGTGTGCTGGTGTTAGGAGGGGGTATGGGAGGCAGTTCTGGTATGAACATATATTCACATAAAATAGATCCAATGCACCTGTAAGCTCGTATTTCAAGGAGGTCTCATTGATGTAGCCAGCTTATGTGTCCTAAAGTTCACAACTCAAAAGAGTGAACATACAGTGCTCTGAGGCCACTACCAACTACCCACGGTGGATGGCTTCCTTGAGCCCACAGACCTAGTCTGGGGCATAGAAATGGCTCCATTCTGCTTTCATCACTCATTCTTGCTTTCTCATCTGACTCTCCAAGTCACCCTTTCTCCCACATTCTCTACTTTTCTTCCTTTTCTCCTCCCTTCCCTACTTTCTGAGTACCAGTTATATGCCTTGAAGTCAGAATATTCTACCTTATCTCTACTTTTTCATATTTAAAACTAGGATCTTTCAAAGGATCTAAATTCAGATGCAATTCTCTTTCTTCCATAAAGTTCATGCATATCACTGACATTTGTGTGTAGCTTTTGGCTAGCAGCAACATAAATTTACCATTGTGACCCTGATATCTGCAGAGAAATATTGTCCCCAAATGCCATTACATTCAACTCCTTAATCCATCTTTCCTGACACTTAGTCAATGATTCTCTGGCTCTAATTCATCATATCAGACATAATGCAAAAATTGAATTAAAACATTTCAGGACAGGGAGAATACAGATTATGACACAGGCTGTGGTTAGCATTGTGAAAGGCAACACCAGAATAGATTAGCTGGAACTATTTATGAAGGAAATTACTTTTGACAGGAGGGGGCAACATACAAGGGGGCTCCAAGTGTGGGCAACACACTTATGTAATAGACAGCCTATTGCTGTGGGCTGATGATTTCTCATTGCATAGCTAAAATAAATTGTCTAAGCCTTCTCCATCACATCTGCTTTTATATTAGGTAAAATATCTCGATCAACCAAGGGCAAAGCCAATCCTGTTCCTCATCTTAGGAGGTCCCAGAAGGTAAAGAGGTGAGAGCTCAAGTGGTAAGAGCTCTCAGCGTCAGGGAATCACTCTGTTTTTCTGGAAGTTGCAGAGGAGAAATGTAGGTATCTTTTGACTCACAATGTGATCAGGACCTAGGACAGTTCCCGGCACAGAGCGTGAGTGGTTTTTTTGTTTGTTTGTTTACATCTTTAGGAAAATAGATGTCTTACCTCATTCCCTTTAAGTATTGTATGAAGATCCCCTCATGGATATGAATATCTTGCCAATTTAATAAATGGACTACATGGATGGATGGATGGATGGATGGATGAATGAGTGGCATAGTAGGATTGACATGTACTGATGCCGATACTAGTACAACTATTATTATTACTACTATCAACTACATAATAGCAAACATTACTATTAACCAGAGAATAACACTTATGTAAAGATTATTAATTGAAACTTCTCAGTAATGCTGTGAAGTGGGCTGATTATTACCTCTATTTTTACAAAGAGGGCTGGGAATGTTTACATAGGTCAAAATCACAGAGCTGGGCAGTGGTTGTCTTATATTTTCTACCCTCAGTTAGTGATGTAGAATAGAAATGAGAAAGTGAAGTGATCAAGGCAACTCAAGCCATCCTGATATGGGTTTTCTTTTGTATTTTGCATCCTTGTTTTTTCACTTGATTTCTGCATGTACTCATTTAGTATTTACTATTTTTATAGCAGCAAGAGATATAAAGATTGATGCACAGTAAATACAAGCCAAATTGTGTTGAGGAAATTAAGTGAACATATGTTAAATATGCTTTCTATTAAGCTCCATACTAAGTTCAAATGAACTAATATGTGTCAGGTATCAACTCTGTACCAGGCATTGTGCAAGGTGCATGACACTGTGAACTGATTTAATTCTGGTAACAACTGCAGGCATTTCCCTTCTATTTCACCATTTTAACCTATGCACAGCTCCCTAATATACTAGCTGCTTCCAGTTGTTCCACAGTATAGACCACAGCTGAGTGAGTGGATAGTCTGGAGGTGAACCCCCATGTTTTCAGAATGGCTCTGGAATTTTGAGGCTGTGCACAATCTTACACACATTTCTCCCTTTTTATGCAACACAGCTTCCCCAGTTGTAAAAGAGACACAGTGATAATGACTTGCATTTCTCATGATTTGCTGTGGGATGTGGTAAAATAAGTATTCACTGTGTGACTCTCCATATCTAATTTAAAGAGCACCCCTTGAGGTTAATTTTACAGATGAATATGAGAGAATTAACATCTATAGTACCTAGACTCCTTAATTCAAGGGCTGACAGACCCTTTCTCTTGTTGAGAGCTTCTGTTGTCTATTTTCATAATATTTTAAAGTTTTTTTCATGTAGTACTGCACATTTTATCAAATTTATTCTTAGGTAAGTTTTCATTTTATATTATGATAGTTAATAGGTTTGTCATTTTATTATGCTTTATGTATTGATTTCTGCATATTATTATTTTTTGCCTTCCTCTTGTATTGGATATCATAATGGTATATTTTGCTTGGTATATTTTGCTTTCTGTGCATTAATCCCATTATTTGAAAATAGTTGTAACTTTATCTCCCCTTTCCTGATTTTCACACTTCCAGTTCCTTTCTCTTGCCTGGTCATGCTGGACACTGTACCTAGTGTAGTATGAAAGACCAGCTTTGCCAGTAGATGATCCAGCTTTTCATTCCTCCTTCCTCTAACATCCCCATTATTTAGATGCCAGACTTTGAATGACGGTCAATATGTTTTATCAAATAAAAAAGTATACATCCTTGATAAGTGTACAATGAAAATTTTCAAGAAATGAAGGCTGAATTTTGTTGAATGCCCCTTTAGCATCTATCACAATAAGCTTATGCTCCTTAGATCAATTTATCAAAATATAAGAGATCTCCTAATGTTATGTCCCAGAAAAAACCCAATTGATCATGGAATTTTCTTTTAATGCACTACTGCACTCCACTTGCTAATATTTTATTTAGGATGTTCACCTCATATTCCTAAGTGAGACGGGACTATCATATTCTATCTGGAGGCTGCCTTCATTGAGTTTTGGCATCACTCTTACATTGCCTTTATTTTACAAAGGTAGAATGTTTCCTTATTTTCTTATCTGAGATCACATCTTTAAAAAATGAGCAAGAATTAGCAAGGAGAAGATTGGAGGAATAAAAGGAGATTTGTTACATCGAAAGCACAAATGTAAGGAATAATATCAATCTTTGCGGAGAACCCTGAGGCTGGGGTCGCATTACACTGACCCTTAGCTCTTCATCTTCCTGAGTCCCTAATACTTACTTAGAGACAGTTACATTCAGTTGTTTGCTATTGCATATTGATCTATGGTGATTTCCGATACTGATATTATTTTTTATCACAAAAATTATAAGACCCTCTGCTGACAGCACAGAAGAAATTCTTGAGTTAAATGCCAACACACACTGTGTGTAAGGAGGTGGATCAAAGCATCTCACTAGAAGATTAAGTCATTCACACATTTATTCTGTCACTTATCTACAGAAAGCCTGCTGGAAACACCTGGAATTATAAGATATACCTCCGGCTTTCAAGATCTTAGAGTGCAGTTAAAAGGAGAATAGTAACTTAGTCCTAATATGCAAGACAAATTAAGGTACTAGATGAACTTTTTTCAACTTCTAAACAGTCTTTCCCACAGATTTAAAACAAAGTCTGTAGTGTCTGCCGGCAAATGCCCACTGATAAAATCAGACTGTAGCAGCACTGCCGGGATCAGTTGGAGGCGGTGGCACTGGCTGAGGTTTATAGGTGCTTCTCGTAGTCCCAGGGCTGCAGGGTCATCTTGTACTTTCTGCTAATACCTTTCTACCAGATCACTTCTCAGAATGAAATAGACACAGGAGTCACTGTGCTCTGCGGGACACGATGGCTCCCAGGAGCTGTGCCCCTCACAGGACATCTGAGAAGCAGAGCTCTCAGGGGGCTAGAACACATTGTTGGGGACACAGTGGTTGCCTATTAAAAATCACTCACTAACACATGCATTGACATTTAGCTTCTAGAATTTTGAGTTTGCATAACAAATACAACACATCATGTAAAAGAGAGAGCCAAGAGAGCCATACCACACACCTTGCTGAAGGAATATCATGACCCATCACAGCCTCTCCTGGAAGATTTGTGAGAATGAAGCAGTAATGCAATAGCAATCAGCACAAATTGAGGATGTATTCTGCATGAACACTATGTTTAATACATATATAATACATATAATATATATTAAAAATCACTCACTAATAATATATGTAATATAATATATAATATATATAATGTGTATATATATAATATAATACATATATACACACATATACATGGTCATATAATATATAATATATAAAATATAAATGCTATAATATATTATGTATAATTATATATTATATAATATATATAATATATATTATATATAATATATAATTATATATAATATATAATGCATAAAATATAAAAAATATGCTATAATATATATTAAATATAATATATATACACATATATATGGTCATATTTCTTTATAATATCAAACTTTAATAGTAACAATATTATCTACTTTTTATAATAAAAATTTGAAGTTCAGAATAATGTTAGATTCACAGAAAACTTACAGTGATAATGCAAAATGTGGACATTTTACCTGGCTCTGGCATATTTACCACAAATTACGAATTGGCATATTATGAACTGAAATTAGGTTTTACTTAGGTTTCACTGGTTTTTCTGTTGTCGTCCTTTTTACTGCCTTGGGATCAATGCTGGAGTCTGTATTGTTTAGTTGTCACATTCCGCGGCTTCTCTAGACTGGGCCAGCTCCGCAGACTTTGCTTGTTTTTGACAACCTTGACCATCCTGGGGAATTTGTCGGGCAGTGCAGAGTCTGTCTCTTAGCTTGGAGATGCGTGGTGTTCTCACTGGTATTAGATGCTTGGTTTGGGGAGAAAAATTGCCAAGCTCTACACACGGTTTCAGGGATACACGCTGTTCCTGTGACTGTCACTGGTGATGGCGACCTGTCACACCTGGCTCAGGTTGTGCTCCTCAGGTTCTTCCACGGTAAAGCGGGTCCTATTCTCCCTTCGTTACACACTACACTAACTGGGAGGAAGCGACTCTGCACAGCCCACACACAGTGGGTGAGGAGTCATGCTGTACTTTCTTGAGATGGGGTTTTTAAATAAATCACCTGAAATTCTCCTGCATGGAAGATCTGTTTGGAAGTGAATGACCCTCAGCAGCAATGAGCATGCCCACATCCACTTCCTTGGCTTCCAATACCACTGTCCAATAAAAGGAACCAGGGTTCCTTAGAGAAGGGGCTAATTCTAGGTCAAGGCTGGGGACTGTTAGGATCAGACATTGTGAGACAAAGCAGGTGCTGGAAGGCACCCACATATATACACAAACACACACAGAGAAACGTGCTAATGTCAAAGGGACACAGAAGCCAATTTAAAGCAATTACAAAGACTGGAACTAGAATGAATTTAGCAACAAAATAAATCATGTCATACTACATTTTAACCCAAATGTATGTGCTACACATATGGTTCTCTATGCTCCCAGAGATAAGGATGCATGGTGCTCAGGAAGGCACCACACACCTGCAGGTGTGAGTGAACAGATGCTTTTGCTTCTGTAAACCCCTCTGTGCCAGCCCGAATTTTGCGCTATAGCAAGTACTTCATGCCTGCTTGTTGAATGAATGAAACTTATAAACTCTCACCCCATGGAAGAACAGGCATCACCAGCATGCCCTGTGGTGGCCTCTGATGCCTGCCTAGGGCAGCAAGTTCCTGTGCCCCTGGTCCACTACGCTGGGGAGGGCGCCTGCTGTGAGCTCCCAGCCAGTTCTCTTTGGCAGCCTCTCTGTTTGTGCCATTAGAACCCTATGTTTTCCCTCTGGTCTCAAATAGCCCCAGTAAATTGGGAAGAGGAGAACAAGGCACTCAGGGCGAATCCAGCTGCAGAGGAATGGGAGATTCAGTTACCGACCTGGCACCGTGGGAACCTCACACTCTGAGCCAGAGAGACACTGGAGAGCAGAGCATACTGCCAGGAAGGCCCTTCCACTGGTCCTACTGGAAGCGCTGAGTGCATTCATAACAAGAGACAGCATTTCTCCTAAGCAACGTGCAGGGTACCACACACAACACTTCCCATACCTGACTCCTACCACTCCCCACTGAGGTCAAAGCCACTAGTTCCTTCTGACAGGTCAGGAAACTGAGGCACGAGGATCAAAAATAAACTGAGGCAGCAATTTACTAAGCGGGTGTCTGAGTTCCTGCATGAAAGTTCTGAAGCTATGACTCATTACTCTATGTTTTATTTCCCTTCTCATTTCATGAGTCCTTCACAGGGTCCCACACTTGCCAGATAGCCCCCACCACCTTTAGCATCAACCAGGTGTGTACGTCATTGCAGAAAGATCTACGCAGACAGGAATCCTCCCACAGCCTCACCTCACCTAAACTCCCTTGTTTGCTGTCTGGCTCGTCTGAGGGTGCAGCTGAGGCTTTGTGCCTTCCTCTCAGGATGTGGACACAGTAGACACCTAACGCACATCCCATGGTCAGTTGGTTCCCTGAATTTTGGACATTCCTGGGTCTGTTTCTCCCTGTGGAGCTCTCAGTCACTATGGAATTGCAATTTGATCTGGAAATGATATCTTATTGAGAAGTGAGCAGTTCATAATTTGGATAAGTAACTTCATCTCTCAGAAAGCAATCTACACACAAAATGGGACTATTAATGTGTCTCCTGAGGATGTCAGCTGTGCACCACAACTGTTTGGAGTGTGCTGAGTTGCAGGTTCGAAGAGCCTGCAGCCCAGAACAGAAGGCAGACATGGAAGCCAAATGCTTCAGTAAATGTGTGTAGTTCCTGCAGGAACGGAGGCAGGTGGGGCCGTGGAGCACGGGAGGCAGGCAGCAAACCAGCCCTACAGTCGGGGACACTTCTGATTGGAAGAGATGCCTGGACTGAGTCATGAAGGATGGCATAGAACAGACTGTTCACTAACTAACGGTCACTGTGATTTCTTCAGCATAGTAGTTGTCATGGAAAAGCCAGGTTTATCTCACACTACCCACCACCCCAATGCCTGACTTTGGTGAAAGCGGGGAGAAGCTTTTCCAGAGACGTAGAAGGTGGTGACTGTCTTTATGCCAAGTGAGGACAAGTAGGCAAAAATCTCAATACCTTCCCCCCACTACATACATAGAGATAAAGCCCTGGTCCTTTTGGACTTGGGAATCACAGGCTGGATTCTACCCACCTCCTCCATCAATGGCTCCTATATGAAACCAGTAATCCCAGAGCAAATACAAGCTGGAGAGGTGGGGCTGGAGGATTCTATCTGCTCCCTTCTGAAAACATATCCCACTATTTCCCTGTGATGGGCACCTTTCCTTCAGTATTGTCTTGTTATCAGGTCTGGAAGGCTACCTAGGGAATTTGTAGCGATTTAAAACATAGTTTGCATGTGGTTGGCCAAAAGCACCACGCTACCCTGGAGGGAAAAGTGGCCAGTCTCCTGGGAGTGCTGGTCCCTGGACTGGCATTGCTGTCACTCCTGCTTTGGCCTCAGTGCCAAGTATCCTGGCATCAACCACCATCCCCAGCTCCAAGCATGGTGCACCCCCAGCTTTGGGTGACTGCGTCTGAGATGCCAATGCCCTTGTTCCATTTCTTAGAGGTTCTGTCTCAAAATGTAGTAGATTTTTTCTTACTTATCCTACTAAGAAGCACAATAGAACTATTCTTTCCAAGACTGTGGCATTTAGTGTGCTCTTGGATCACACTTTCTCCAACACTGTCCTCCCTCCAGTAATCACTAGCTAAATATCCTTGAGCAATTTCTTTATTTTCCTCAGCCTCATGCTTCTGTCAGATGCATCTGTAGAATGGATAGGAATCCCAGCCCCTGGGCTGTCCTCAGACAGAATGACTCAAGACATGACAGCAGGTAAGTGGCCTCAGGAGAGCACCCCCACTCTTCCTAGCACGTAAGCTACCTGGGGACTTCAGAGACAAAAATGATTGTTAACGACACAAGAAGATGGCGGATTGATAGGTAGCAGGGTGGAAAGTCCCTCTCAGAGAAACAACTCAGACACTACAATTTAACACCATGGAGAAGACCAGACAAAAGGGGAGGGATTCTCATGACCCAGGAAGAAACTGAGGAAAAAGAGAAAGAGAAAGAAAGAAAGAAAGAAAGAGAAAGAAAGAAGAAAGAAAGAAAGAAAGAAAGAAAGAAAGAAAGAAAGAAAGAAAGAAAGAGGAAGGAAGGAAGGAAGGAAGGAAGGAAGGAAGGAAGGAAGGAAGAAAAAACATGGACAGAAGAGGCTGGAGCTAAACGCACTCTCACCTGAGCCAGTGCTGTGCTGGATGCCTTGGAATCAGATGACTTCCCATCATGCTGAAGTCACTGTTGAGCCAAAATCGGGGGTTGGTGAGCCCAAGGCCCTAGGTGGGAGGATGCACCACAGCGGAGAACAGAACCAGCATTGAGAGCTGCACTAACCCGCAGTGAGTGCTAGGAATTTGGTCCTGCGTGCAGGAGGTGGTCGGCTGGACGACATATTGGAGTTGGGCAGGACTGGCCTGAACCTGGAACCTCAGTGGTGTCAGTCAGCTGCTCCTGGCCCAAAGCAGACTGGTGGGATCTTCTTGGGCTGGGTCAGGACCCTGGTAGGGACCCAATAGCCATGTACAAAACTGTCCCAAGCCTGTGACATCCTCACGGCACAGACTAATGTGCTGAAGTCACTCACTGAAGGCACTGGTTTGGAGGAGAGGGGCCAGCCCACATCACCCGCTACATGCACTGCACAGATCAACAGCAAACTGGAGAGGGAAGCGACCCCCTAGCCAGCATGCTTCAGAAAAACTATAAGCAATATGGAAAGGACCTGAGACCTCCACCACACACCTATCTGAAAGAAACCAGAAACATGACAAGAGAAAGAAACAAGAAAAAGCCCAGCCACTGACCCAGGGAAAATAAGTCCAGGAGAGGTAAATACAGAAGAGATTGAGGGCAGCAAACATGCAATATTGGACATGGCATCAGCTGACATAAAGAAGTATCTTCATGACATCACTGAAGAACTTAAAACTAAAATTCTAATTCAAGTGAAGCAAGATATAAGAAGATTAATAAAAGAAATGCTAAGCACCTCTCAAGAAGACACAGATGGAAGAATGGAGGAACACAAAAAAAGGAGTGAAACCTTTGGTGAAGAATATAAACAAAATCTAGAATACATGAAACAGATTCAAACAGATTATCAGGAAATTAAAAACTCCATTGAAAGCTGGCAAACTTGCTTGACAGAAACTAAAGTTAGACTTTCAAAACTTGAAGACAGATTTGCAATATGTGACTGAGAAAAGAAAGATCTCTTACAAATAACAAGGAACCAAGAAGTAACAATACAAAGGTTAGAAGACAGGAGGATCTATAACTTAAGAATAAAAAATGTTAACAAAGAAGCAGGGGTAAACACAAATGAAATACAAAGGCTATTCACAGAAATAATTAAGGAAAACTTCCCAAGCATAGGAAAATGAAATGATATTCAGATTTATGAGGCATACAGAACTCCAGCCAGCTACAACCAAAATAGATCTACACTCAGACATATAATAACCAAGATCCCAGAAATTTATCACAAGAACAGAGTATTAAAAGTGGTCAGAGAAAAGAAACAGATCACCTATAAAGGAAAACCTATCAAAATCACAACAGACTTCTTGACACAAGCTATCAAATCAAGAAGAGCTTGGAGCCAAATAGTCCCAGCCATGAAAGAAAATAACCTCCATCTCAGACTGAGATACTCTGCGAAACTGTCTCTCAAAATTATTGGAGAAACAAGATGCTTCCATGACAAAGAGGAACTGGGGGAGTTTGTGACCACCAATCCAACCCTACAAAAAATACTGAAGGACATTCTAGAGAGAGAGAAAAATAAAACACCAGGGTTTCAGAAACAGTGGCAGAGAGGCCTCAATGAACAGGGCAGACAGTGAAATGAAGGAGAAAAGTAGACAGCCAACAGCAGAAAAATAGCATGACAGAGATGAGGCAGAGAAGGCTGGCTATAATCTCTAACACAGATGGCCTTGATACACTAACAAAAAGAAACACAGGAAGAGTAGATCAGGAGATAGGGTCCAACGAGATGCTCTGAATAGGAAATATAATTAACTTGAAAGAGAGTTAATGAACCTAAAGTCAAATATGAGAAAACAATGCTCTGTGTGACAGGGAACCAGAGAGAAATAGGAACAGCTCATCCAGCAGCTGCATATAGGTTGGAAACTCATGACACTTTTGTGCAATGGAGAACTACTCAGCTATAAGGAAGGAAAACCTTGAGGCTTTAGTAGGTAAAGGAATACAGCTCAAGATCAAGCTCACGGGTAAAAAGGGGAAAAAAGGTCTAGACCACTTAGGTAGATAGCGGGTTGCCCCCCTAATCAGAAAACTAAAGGAGTTAGTGGGACCCAAAATGTACAAAGCACCCTGTGAAAGTGAAAGGGGAGGAATTATCAAAAAAAGACACTGTTAACAGTGTATCAGGATTTAAAACCCACATTATTCGTATTGCTCTGTTTAGTTTGATTTTATTCTGATTCAGCCTGTCTACTCGTACTAGATTTGAGGGCACGGATAGCTATCCCAAAAACACCAGAATATACTACGGTAACTATCCTTAATTTCCTATTAACTTAAACTGAAGCCCTGTATAACTTACACTGTCTTACTATGACTGACCTTATTTGAATCTGGTTTGTTAGATCGCTGTTTTGCCTTGACTGATTTTATTTGAATCTGGTATGCTTGATAGTATCAAGTCTGAAAGTAGAGGCAACTACTCTGAAGATGACAAGATTCAGTGGGATACTCATTCTGATTTGATTATTAATGGCTTTTGAAGTTCTATAATGTCTCCAGTTTTTTTATTAATATTGTTATGTATTGCTATGTTCAATTATATTATGCCTGATAATATAAACAATTCTATTGAAAATAACAAGAGACATCATAGTAACTATGGTAGATCACCTAGTATTGTGGTTTTATATGTCTTTTTTGTTTTGTGTTTTTCTGGGAATTTGTTTTGTTGTCCTATTTTGATTTATTTTTCCCTCTAACACAGAGAGGATAGGTATACATGTAGAGACTCAGGCATGTGTAGAACTTCTAAACAGTTTACGAGAATTGATTATATAATGCAACAGATACTTTGAAGAAAAAGAGACACTAAGATACCCAGTGCTAATTCCATAGCATCATGATGTAAAATCAAGCAATACTATTATCCTCTGTTGAGAGTGATATTAGTCTGTTTTCTTTTGTTTAATTTCAACATAAGTAAAGGTATGGACAGCTATTTTGAAGAGAATGAGAGACACTATGGCAGCCATTGTTGACTTCCCTTTTGTCTGGTCTTGAAGACTTAAAATGCCTTCATCATCCTGTTATGATCCGTTTAATACTATTTTGTTCAGTATGAATTTACCGTTTGTGAAGATATGGACAACTATTTGGAAGAAAACAAGAGACAACATGATAGACAGTAAAGAAGATCTCCAACAGTCTTGCTTTGAAATCTGTGTTTCTTGAATTCTTTTCTTATGAGCTGTTTTCTTCTGTTTCATCATGTTTAATTTTACCTTCTTTAAAATAATAAAAAAATGATTGTTAACGCCACAGCACACTGTCTGGAAGGAAATGCTCTATAAACTTATACTGTGGTAGTGAGGTACAGGAGGAGGTAAGAGAATGAAAACTAGAACAGGAACATGGCCAAATACCAGCATTTCCCGATGTCTCCATGGCCATGGTCTCCCATCAGGGTCTTGAATCGCTGTGAGGTTGATGCCTAGGTGACATCTAGGCTCAACTTTCTCTCTCAAAAAATAAACTCAGCAAATCTCCCCTTCCTCAAGTGCTACTTCCGATGGCAGCTCCGCTGCATGCTCGCAATGGAATGAACTCATTTATTCTAAGAGCCAGGGCCTCTTGACAGGCCCTGAGTGCCAGGAGTGGGTACTGACATGTGAGCTACTTGCAGTCCAGACAGATGGGGAGGGAGACCAGCAAAATAGTATGCAGACTTATACCTGAGACAAGTCACTTAACCACTGACCTCCATTTACTTGTTAACATCATTGGATTAAGAGCCAAACACCTGTCATGCAGGACTATTATGACAATGACACACGAAGACAGGCCTTACGAGGCTGCCACACACTAACATGGCATGCAACTTTTTGCATGTGTCTCAGTCCATTTTGGGCAGCTATGACAGAAAACCACAGATGGGGTAACTGCAAAAGGAATAAATGTATGTTTCACAGTCCTGGAAGCTAGGAAGACCAGAATCCAGACATATGCTAAGGGCATTCTAGCTGTGCTGACCATGACAGAAGACAGAGGGCGACAGAGAGCTTGAGCGATAACAAGAGAGGCCTGAATCAGCTTTTATAACAAAGCCACCCGGGAGGCAGAAGCTCACTCACTCCTGTAACAGTAACATCAGTGCACTCACCATCAGGGCAGACACCTCTGACCTAATCACCTCTCCTTAGGTGCCCCCTCCTAGCATGGATGTATTGGGGATTAAGTTTTAACACATAGACTGGGGGGGGGGGCAGAGTCCAATGCTGAAATATGTTAAGAGTTATAAAACCACTTGCTAGAAATAACAACCTTTGAGAGCTTTCTATCTGTTAGTCCAGGAGGTCAGTGTTTAACATGCATGTATCTGTCTATTTACACCCTACAAGGTCAATACTTGGGTAACATCTCCAATTTCCTTTTAGGTAACTGAGGCATAGAGGGATCAATTTACATATCCAAGGTTGCTCAGCAAGCAATGTCAAAACAAAGTGGAAGTCCAGAGTCCTCGGTGATCCTGTATAGATTCTGTGTCAGCTGACTGCACAGAGAGAGGTTGCTAGGTAGCCATTATTTTCTCCCTGATCTTAGGAGTCCCCACTGGACCAAGTCTAGTGCCCAACACAGTGGACACCCCCCTCCAGCAAGATCTGTCATGATTGCAAGAAGACAGCCTCAGGGCGCCTCTGTCCCATGCTCCCCAGTGGTTCTGCCCAAGGACAAGCTCCTCTCCGGCTGCACTTTCTCGCAAAGTCCTTTCAAGCTCTTATAACCTCCTCAGCTAAGGGTCCCTTTGCTAGATCAACATCTAGCACTTCCCAAGGTGGACACAGCAACTGAGCCCACCACTGAGTACAGTAATGTGTTCTGCTGGGCACCATCAGAGGTCACCCCACAGAGCAGCAGAGGGCAAGAGCCCAAGGCCCAGGGCAGCCAGCATGTGCTGCAGCTTCAAATACCCACACGCCTATCTATTTGTGGACCTGATTCACCAGGGAAAAGACATGGGTGGGCTCCAGAGTCAAATGGACCCAGGCTTGAGTCCTGGCCTTGTCCTGTCACGCTCCATGTCCTTAGGGAAGCCATCTGACCTCTCTGTACTTGTTTCCTCACCTGTAAATCCAAAAACCTTCCACCCGCTTTCTCATCACAGTGCCATGAAAACAAGGACGATAAGGGACATTCGAGTCAGGATCTTGGTGGGCGGCTTTGCTAACGGTAGCCTTTAACTTCTAGACAGAGTGAGGAAGCTGTTCAAGGGCACGAGTTTTAGGTTACTTGCTCAATCCTCCTCCACTCCCTCTGCTTCCTTTATGCCATGCTGGGGTCACAGGAGCCCTAGCCCAATACTGCCCCCTGCAGGGACCCCCTGACATGGGGCTCTCTTACAAAGCCCATCTTTAAATACAAGTTCTCAACATTTGGGAGGTCTCAGGGCCACTGTATCATTAGATACTGTAGATCTCAAAGAACTGTTGTTTATGCACATCGTATCCATCATATGTACCTTTTTATAAATTAAAACGGAAGTGTTCTAAACATCTCAATTCATTTAAAATATATTATGGTAAACTCACTACAGGTTAACATCAGTAATACTGTATTTTATTTTAAAAATGATTGCCAAAATGGATCTTTACTGTTGAGAAGAATTCCAGTGTTCTGTCTCTTTGTACACCTCTTAAATGTCTGGGTTAAGAAAAGCCTTCTAAGCCTGGCATTGGTGTCCCATGCCTCTAACCCTGGCATTTGGGACCCCAAGGCAGGAGGATCATAACTTTGAGTCCATCCTTGGTAACAGCAATTCAGAAAGACTCTATCTCAAAATTAAAAATAAGTAAATAAATAGTGCCAGAGATACAACTGGGCCTTCCAAGTGCTGTGCACGTGTGAGGGCAGGGGAGAAAGAGAGGCACAGCAGCTGGCCCTGACCTCTGCCCCCTGCAGTCTGTCCCAACAGTGCACACCATGAGTGTCTGAGACCACCACTCCACACACAGAGAGGAGGACATAGAGGGCTGTGGCACCTCAGTCTCCCTGGCAAGACCTAGGAGATGCCAAGGTTTCCCGGGCCTCTGACTGAGAACGGTATCGAGCCCCATCTCATGCTTCCAATCCAGGCCAGGGCAGTTTCCCTGCAGATCTGATCCCTGCAGTGCAGAGCCTCCTGCTGATTCCCAGCAAGTCCCAGCTCCCCAGGGAGCGGCACGCTCTCTCCTCCCACAAAGACACACAAAGCCACATCGCCCACGCAGCTGTGTGACTCTGCCTGCCTCGCTCCCCGTCCCTGCGGTGCTGTCTCAGCCTCTCCTCCAGGCCCACTCCTCATCCGTGGAGATCACCCCAGGCTCTGCTCTTGGAGTCCTCCCCTGACCCCATCCCAGGCCTGCACCTGCCCCTGCTCACTGTGCACACCTGTGGTCTGCACCGGCCAGCGGGGCACTTGTGCTGGGTTAGTTATACAGTTTAGCGGTCAGTCCCCTTCACACACTAGCTGCTGAAGTGCAGGCTGTGTCTACCCTAGCTGGGTGCCCAGAACTGCCTTCTGTCAGACCCTCATACAACAGCTCTGCTGATGTATTTAACCTATTTGAATTTACCTAGCATGCTACATTTATTCTCTCTACTTAACTTCATTCATCCAAATCCCCATTCCCACAGTTAATACTCTAATTCTTCAATTTTAGGAGACATGCTTCTTTCTCCCCACATTATATTTCTGAAACCAGAATGTCTTAAATGGATGTGTACATTGAACATTTCTGCTATTTCTCTTCTTGCAAATTTGTAGTTCAATTGACGGCCTGGCTCACAATCAGCAATACTTTACATCCTGATGAGCACAGTTACCCTATAATAAAAACTAGGCTGGCGATCCAAGGTTGCACATTTAACTAAATGCTCCCTACCCCTCACATTGTCCTCCCAGTCACCTACCCAGTCCTAGGTGTGACACACAGTGGTCTCATTGACTAGGAGAGGTTTGGACATGGAGAAAGGAAAGGCAAAAGGCAACAGAGCCCACATTTGGAGAACAAAGAGAGACACTGCCTCCCAGCCAGTTATCCATCTAGACAAGACTCCTGTGACTGTCCTGACACCGCAGAGACCTGTCTCAAACCGACTTTTAATGTTGTTACTAATTTTGCACTACGAGGCCTTCACACTGAACTACATATCCAGTCCTTTTTCTGTTTTTGTTTGTATTCTGAGACAGGGACTTGCTAAGTTACTTAATCACCCATGCTGAGCTCTCACCTTGGTTTTTGATACTTGTAAACTAACTTACGTTTGCACATCTCTTGTCATTTGAGCAATTCTTTTATGCTCCTTAGGGTGTCTGGTTCTCCTCCCAGCATCCAATCTGGAAATCAGAGCCATGATTTGTCTCCTCATTTCACTGAAAGGCAGTCTGAGGCCCAAAGAAGTAGAGGACACTGGCTTAAATTAGAACTGACACCAGACCCTAAAAGCAGAACCTCAGTCTGTGTTCATAACAGGCTTGCCCACGCATCAGCCTCCAGCCCCCAACAACTGCAAGTAACCAGAAAAAGAAGGGGATGAGGAAGAGAATGAACTGCTTTAAAAGGAGGTGAAAGAGATAGAGAGGGGAAACAAGGAGAATGGTGGTAATTGCTTGTGTCCAGATGATCGGTCGCAGGGACGTCCAGATACTTAGTAAGATATCTTATTTCTGGATATGTTCATGAGGGTGTTTACAAAACAGATCAGTATCTGCATCAGTAGACTGAATAAACAAGATGGTGTTCACCAATCCTGGCAGCATCACCAAATCCACTGAGGGTCAAAATAGAACAGAAAAAAAAAAAAAAACCAGAGGAAGGACAAGTTGGTTCTCATTGCTTAAGCAGGGCCACATATACATTTGCTGCACCCATGGCCATCAGTGGCTCTTGGGCTGCCAGATCTGACTGTGGCCAGACCACTGGCTTCCAAGGTCCCCAGCAGGGAGGGTGTCACTGCCCCACCTCACGAGCCAGCCCTCCAGAGGAACTGTCCCTCTATTTATGTCTACCCAGTCCCTGGGCTCTAGCTCTCTAAAGAACCATGACTACTGCAAGGAGTGAAGGGCAGAGCAGAAAAAATGGAAGAAAGTAGAGGTAGGGCCTCCCTAGCTGGTCACTGAATGGGTCACCTTACTGAAACTGCCACTTTGGCTTTGCTTGAGTCTAGTTCCAGCTGACACTATGACATATATAGGGATGGAGGGCTTGGTTGTCTTGTTCATGATTCCAATCTGTCTCTAGTTTAGCACAGCTACAGGCAAAGTACAGGTGCTTGATAAACAGTAGTTGAATGATCTCCACATATGGTGGGCCTTGGAACCAGAGAAGTTTTGGGTCAATACATTAACACACTCTGACTAAATTTTCTCATCTACAAGATGGGAATAACAAGGTTTTCTTAGAGGAGCAAGTTAGGAATTTTATGAAGTTACTTAGTCAAAAGTGCTTGGAATGCAGTAACTATTGGTGTTGCAGACTCTGTCCCAAAACACCCTAATGCCATCCCTGCAAAGAGGGTCAACCCTCCAACACACTATATGGACTGAGAAGAAGGTTCTGCTGTGACAGATTATTTTATTTTGAAATGTGACTTTTTTTCAAAATAAAGAAGCTGATTATAAACAGTAATACAAACACATGTTTCAAAATCCAGAAAATCCTGAAAATATTATATGGAAAAGAATATATATGTTGTACTTCAATGCTATGGCAGTAATCATATTGCTGTAGTAGTTATTAATATGGGCATTATTCTTTCTAGTGATATTTTCCATGCATTGGTTTAAAGATGCCTTTAGAACATGGTACCAAATACCATCCTAATGGGGATGCTGTTGTTGACGACTACCAAGATGTTTGCCTCTGTTTTCTTTGCTAACAGGATGTTTTTGTCTTCTGGTGAGCTGAGCTTTCTCTGAGAACAATGCAGATGCTGACAAACAGGTTGGGTGCTGGGAAACCTGAGCCTGACAGACGGAAGGATCCTTTACTCCAAAGGATGCTCCTCCTATTTTCAATGAATGAAAATGGCTCAAGCCAAGGCATATTACAGTCACCCCGTTCTTGCTTATCATTGCTTTGTGAGTCAGTGTATGTTCAGTTCTGGGCAGTAAGACAGGAGGGGTTGCAGTCAGGGAGGGTAGAGAGTTTCTAGGTTCACAGAAACCTACGGGAAGAAACAGACTCTCTTCCTGTTTCTCACTGCATCTGCATCAGGTGATGTTTGGAACAGTGGCTATTCCACCCACCAAAGTAATTCACAGTTGACTTCAAGAGAATCTCTGCGTAAGCAAGGGAAGCCACATAGTCCTTGAGCAGTGGCCTCAACCAAGCCTGGACTTCTTGCTCTGTACCTTGTGGTACAAATCCTCAGAAGCTGACTTTTGCTTGGAGCTAAAATAGAGATCATCTGTAATCTAGCGCGTGCGTGTACTTTCATCTTCTCTATTGTGTGTGGATGTCTCTGCGTATCAATGCACAAAAGAGTTAATGTCCATGAATGAATTACTATTTCCAGATGCGATAATTACTTGGCATCCGTGGAAGGTTCATGCCAAGAGCTCCACAGATATGAAAGTCCTCAGATATTTCCTTCCCTCATACAAAAAATTTCAGTGGTTTCATGGACTCTGCACATCCTCTCATATACCTTAAAAAATCTGTAAAATTACTTATAATGCCTAATACCACGTCAGTGCTATGTAAATAGTTGGTGCACTGTAACATTTACAAGAAAAAAGTCTGTGTTTATTAAACACAAATGCCGTTTTTTTGTAATAACTTCTACCTTCAGTTGGTTGACCCACAGATACCAAAACCAGGAATGCAGATGACCAATTGTACTTTAAGACACAGATTTCATAGGTCATTTTGTCCTTAATTCTTATAACAAATCTATGTGAACAAATCATTAGCTTTATTTTTTTCAGATAAGAAAGAAACCAAAGCTTACAAGCCACAAATAGCATAGCAACTAAGTGGAGAGGCCAAAGGTGACTCTGGTCATCTGGTTGGGTCTGAGATTCTTCCCCACAGTCCCACCCTGCAGGTCATACATCATCATGGGCAGCAGTTCCAAAACAGTCTGGCTTCGGGCCGGAACGTGACCATCCCTCAGAGGTCTTGCAGCCAGCCCGGGGTGCCTGTCTCCCTCCTCCCTTTCAACTGTCCCCCTGTTTAGCATCTCCTAATTGCCCTGATTCGCAAATATGTGAAACAATAATATTCTGCAATTGCTTCCTCCTATAATTTCATGTAAGAGGTCCCCTCAATAGAAAGTCTTTAATTTTAATTGCACATTATGTTCCCTTTCTGAGGGCAGACAGCTATTTATTCATCCAGTTAATTGTTCAAGGGACAAAGATATGGTACATAGCACACCAAATTAAGTATTTGCCAGTTTCTCCTACTGCTGGGGCTACAGTACATCCCCCTGATTTCCTTTCTAGGGGTTGTTGAGGAAATCATCGCATTCCTTTTTTATTTAAAGATTTTTTTTAACTTATTATACAGAGGCCAACAAACCCTGTAGTTGTACTGTCGCTTGCGATGATAATAGTAATTAAAACAATGTAGAGATGGTTAGTCATATGTTTTACCCAGAAAAAGATCAAAAAGGGTACTGGCTGCCTAGTCTGTGCCAGCCATGGGGCTGGACATGAGGAAAAGCAGCGCCTTCCTTCTCTCCTGTCCAAGAACTCCTGCAGGGTCCCTCAGCCGCATTGCACTTCCACAAGCTCTAAAGGTGGGGAAACACTTTGTCTGAGCCAGCCTCTCAATGGGGCCTCAGAAGATGGGGCTCTGATCCAGACCTGTGCAGGCACCAAGGCACGCTCTTGTGGGCCGTCAGAGATGGCTGTCCCTTTCAGCCTCCCAACTCCAGATGAGGATGTGAAGAGATTCTCAATTCCTGCTTCAGAGACAGGGTCACCTTCATAGACAGGAAGTGCCATTCCTGACTGTTCTGAGGAAGCTGGACATCAGAACCCAGACAAAGAGGGGCTAGTTCTCACAACAACCCCTAAGGCTCAGAAGCCCCCTCATATGCACCTGTGCCACCCTCCCTTAGGGCACACGATGCTGGGCTCCATCTGCACATGCCCTGGCCCCACACCACGTGCATGTACACACCCACCCTATGGGTGTAATAATGAAGCCATGTTCTCCAGACTGAGGACTAGAGGTCTTTTCCTGGGGAGCAGGTGCTACAGTAGTGTAGGTGGAGATTCGGGAATATCTATCCTTTCAGTTAATACTCAGGACCCCAGCCTGTATTAGGCAGGCACGGTATGACAAAGATACCCTTCTGCAGCTCTCCTTGCCCCCAAAGAGTCCTAGCTCATCATGCACTGCTGAATCAGGACTACAGGGGAGAAAGGGTAGGAACAGTGGAGCAGTGCTGCTTCCAGCAGAAAGAGATGGGAATGAACAAAAGATGTGAGAAAGAAGAAAGATGCCAAGTAGAGTATCTGCACAGAGGCCTGAGATGCAGGGAAGAGAGGATACAGCCAAGTTGCAATGGACGTTCAGAGCAGATGACAAGCCCAGCAGCCGGGAGGTGGTGCCATGGCGTGATGTGGAATCTATCCAGTCTCCCTATGGGGTCAGTCCATTGTCCAAAATTTTACAGATGTGGAGACTATGTCTCAGCGAGGGTAAGGCACTTGGTGAAGGTGGTACAGCAGAGCATAGCAGTGTGCAGACTCCATCCCAGACCGGTCTGCTGCCACCACTCACGTGCTGTGTGAGACTGTCACCAGCCCTGGCCAGAGTGGCATGTGAAGAAGCTCCAGAGTGGAGACTGCGCAGTTGATGATAACCAAGCCAAGTGCCTCCAAGGCTCATGGGCCTCGTGAATCTGAATCTACCAGGGGCTCGGTTTAAACTAATAGGTGACAAACCTTCCTAAAGAAATGCTCATCACAACTGGTACCATGTGCTCCAAAGCACTGAGACAGAGTCGGGATGGTTATGCTGGAGGAAAGAGACAACTTTCCTATGAATGGAAAATTGCTAGGTGAGAGATCAGAATAGAAGTGGAGTTGCGTGTGTTCACAAAAATATGAAATAAATCAATCAAGCCAGGAGGTTAGGAAAGAGGGGTTCTCATACCCGTGCCTGTCACAAACACAAGGTGTCACAAATGATTCCAACAGGACCGCAGCTTCACACAAAGGCCAGCACAATCTTGCAAAGAACACACTTCGGCAAGGATGTTTGTCCCGCAGTGCCTGTCCGACCTTGGAAGGATGGTACGTTTGTTAGGGACCCTTGAAAGCCCTCCTTACCGTCCTTGTGGCCAAGGATTACTGTTTCTAAACAACTTACATAATCCTCACTTTGCCTTTAAATGTTCCCCTTTACTTCCTCCCCTCACATTGCTCAGGGTCTCCTGACATGGGAATTGTTACAGTTCTCCCTCTTTATCCCCACATAGAGTACTGTTCCTTAGAATGTCTGTTTGCTAAACGCTGACACCCAGGGAGGCTACACCACTGTCAGCCTACAACTAAAGCTCCTTCTTTGTACAGATTCTTGTTGAACACCTACTATGTACCAGGGACTGTTGCAGGAGGTTGGAATGGTCAGTGAACAAAACCAATTTTAGCCTTGGGCACAGACCCTCCAGGGGAAGACACAGGAGCTGCCAAGCACCATTAGTGTCCATGAGCCCCAGGCCTCAGTGGGGAAGCCCAGGAGCCCTATCTCCCAGGGAGCCTTCCCTGCCTCAGCTTGGCCCTCTGCGCATGGCTGGAGAGGTGTGCAGCCTCGTGGCCTCTGGATGAGGTCAGGCTGAATGGAGCAGCAGAGCTGGGGACAAAAGGTCCTGAAAGTGTGGGTGGAAACCTGGTGCACTGGGCAACAGAGAGCGTCTTCTCCTCATAGGGCTGGAGTGGCAGCGTTCTCCCCGACCTCACCTGTGTGTCCTGCGCCTCCCAAGCAGTGAGTGCATCCCAGGGCCTTGGTACGACAATGCAGCCACATCTCTCAGGGAAGGGGTGGCAGGAGGACAGCTCAGTTGCTCAGCCTGGAATCATTGTAGGTGGCTTTCTTCTTTGGTAACAGTTTTGTTGCGATGTACTTTACACATTATAAATTTGTACAACATTTAGGTCAAGTCATTATAAGGGTCAGACTTTTTGAAGGAGAAAGGAGACAGGAGACAAGGCCCAGAGGAAAGACCTGCTTTTAGGCCTAAGAAAGTCAGTGCAAGCCTGGGGCATAGCAGCACATGCCTGAAATTCTGTACTCTGGGAGGCTAAAGCAAGAGGGTCAAAAGTTTTAACTCAGTCAAGGCAATTTGGCAAGATCCTGTCTCAAAATAAAACTTATAAAAAAGGGCTAGGGCTATAAGCTCAGTGTGAAAGCCATGGGGAGAGAGAGAGAGAGAGAGAGAGAGAGAGTAAACGTAGACCAGCTCTGAGTTGGGGCAGAGTCCCGATGAAGGCAGCAGGGCACGCTGTCCTTGGGAGGATGGTACTGGGGAAAGGTGGGGTCCCAGGAGCTGAGGGGCTTGTACCCAGATCCTGACTCTGCCACTTCTTGGCTCAGCCTACATGGTAAGTTAGGGACCCTCTCTGGACCTCAGTGTTCCTGTGTTTCCCATCTGTAGAGTGGAGCCAAGGCAAGCACCTGCCTCAGAGGTTTGCTGGAAACATAAGATTCCTACAGTCAGACCTGGCAGCATCATGACAAACCTCTAGCTTCTCCTAAAACCTATAATCTCCTAAAACTGGTTAGAAGCTATGCACTGAGCTCCAATAACTGCTTGCCTTCTTCTGCCATGAACCCAGCAACTCTGCTGTGAGGAACAGGTGTCTCTTCCCCACGAGGACATGAGATGAGGGGAAAGAAGTCTCCATTGTAGAGAAAGGTCTGCCTCCAGCTGGCAGCCAAGGCAACCAGCACGCAGGGCTGGGAAGTCACATTTTTTAATAAAAATGACTTATGCAGTGAATTTCATTTGCAGATAAAAGATTGTCATGGTGACTGGGGATGGGTGGGGAGGGAGGTGGATGCATAGACAGCCTTCAGGAAGCTGAGGGTGGGGAGGTCAGGTGACAGTAGAGGCCAGAGGAATCTTGGGATACAAGAAGGGCTGTGAAGTGAGGAGAAGTGGGTGCTAACTACGGCCTGGTCCATTCCACCAGTGCTGTGGCAGTACACAGTGAATCTTGTACTCATGCACTCAATGTGTCTTGGCTGAGCCTGGGTCACACACCACCTTCCAGATCTCTGCAATCTCAGGGACCAGGACTATGCTTTGCTCATCACTGTGGCCCACAGTACCCCATGCAGTTCATGGTGCCATGCAGCACGGAAGGCAGGCAAGAGCACTTCCGGTTGAGGCTTCAGCTTTGGGAAGCAGGAGGGCCTTCTCATAGAGGAAAAGCTACCCATAGACAGTATCTGTAGTCAGCTCTGTTTCCACAGAGGGGTCAGGGAAGCCTCTGAACATTGCTGGGCAGGGAATCAAACTATATTTCTACCTTGTTCTGGCTGTGTGACTTTGGACAAGCCAAGCTATCTCTCCGGGTTTTGGTTTCTCTGCAAAATGAAGAATAAATGAGTGAAAAAGGGGATATCATGCAGAGAGCTTCTGAGTTAAGTGCTAGCTACCACTGGTTGTAATACACTTTGTCAGATCTGATTGAGGATAATAAAAGTCTGTGCTCAATGTCAGTTTGTCTCTTGGCCAACTTCTCTGCATCCTTCAAGCCCCAAAGCAAGTCCTACTGCTATGAGAAGTTTTCTCTTCCACAGGTCTGCTCCCCTGACTATGCTAGATTGGCTTCCCCAGTCAATGCCCACTCAATAGCATTGCATTTTGCTTTCTTGTCTGTCTTTTTCCTTATGTGATGCTGTACACGGCTTCTGTATACTCATTCCTTAGCTGTCTGCCCACTACAGAGCAAGCACGATTTCAAAACATGAATAAATAAAAGAATGAGTGAATGACTTTCATAAGAGAAGAACAGCTAGGAATAAAGTAAACATATTGAAGTAATGTGACAGAATTTTAAAATGTGATGAAACTTTTAAAATTCCATTACCAGACAGTTTTCTAGAAGCAAATATACAATCTGAAATAGGGGTCAGGAATAAGGGAAGATAAAAGAATCAGAGGGCCATGAGACTTCTTAGCAGAGTTCATTAGACCTTAGAAAGTGGCAAAGCACCCAAACAAGAGCTTACAATGAGATGTTGCAACCTGAGCTCTATACCTATGAGCAGGTCATCCATATGTAATGGCAACACAGAGCCATAACCAGACAACTCACTGAAGAAACACAGGAAGAGGCTTCTTTGTATGTAAGAGTAAGTGTTAGGAAAATTGGAGATCTGGGTTCATGTCTTCTAATCTATAGAAGCAGGATGCTAAAGTCAGCCCACCTGGGACTGATTATCATCTCCATGTATAGATGCCTATCCATTGCCTTACTTCCTTGCCTGCAAGATGGCAGTACAACAGCACGGTGCTACTTCACAGGATGATCCATGTGTAGAGCTCTGGTCAGAGACCAGGAAGACATGGTTGGATGCTGTGAAGCCAACCAGGTAAAGGATCCTTCACAGAGCTGGAATAGGCACAACAACTTAGTGATCAACTGCAGAGGATGGCATCAGCTGAAGAAAACACCTCATGTGAATGACACTTCCCTCTTTCCAAGGTGGTTCAAGCTCAAAGCCAGACCAGCCCAGGATCCAGGTTCCCCCTGTTACCTAGACTTGCACAATTCTGAAAGAATGTTCTAGCTTCAGAGAGTCCAGTGGAATTTGCTGAGACTTTATAGAGGCTGCAGTGCTGCTCAGCTTCTCCTTGTGTCTGTGCTCCTTCCGTCTTTTCTCTTCCACAGGTACCAATTCCAAGAACGTCCCTAACAGATGCCATCATGCTAATCTACACTGCAGGGTGCTATTTCTGGCACACTCAACCTGCCAGCACGGAGACCACCCTAGAAACCCCAACACAGTCACTCCAAAGCGAATACATAGCACCCTTTTCAATACAAAGAGTAGCCCTTCACTTTGGCAGAAACAGATAAACAGAGCCTGTATACTTGGCCCCACCTTCAGGACCACGGCCAGCACCTTCCAGGGCCCAACCTACAGGGTGCCTGACCAGCAGAGAATCCCACACAAACCTGTCAGCTACACCTCATAATCCAATCACCTTTCAAACGCTCCATCTATGACACGTGAGGCTTTTGAGGGACAGCTGGACAGAAACCGTAACACTAAACAAACGGGAAATTAAAATACAAAGGTGACGATTTTTATCCACCGAATTAGTCAAGATTTAAAAACTATTAGTGGAAAAGTTCTAGGAAAAAAGCATTTTCATTTTCATTGTTTGCTTGGTGTATTCAAAATTGATTCAACATTTTTGAAAATCAGTCTGGTGATAAGTTTCTAAATATTTATATCCATACCTTCATTTATTGGCTCTACTCCTAGAAAAAATCCTAAAAAATACCTTGAAGAGCACATGAAGATTTCAGACAGAAAAGATCATTTATTCTGTTTATAACTATGACAGTGGCTAGGGGTGTGGCTCAGTGGTAGGGCAATGCCTACTTGCCCAGCATGGCCTGGGTCCAATTCCCGATGCTGACCCCCTAAAAGTCCAGCTACATCTGTAGACATTCCTGCACACACATAACCCAGCTACATCTCAAGTGCCTCTACAAGGTTTAGCCTTAGACCCACTGGAATACTTACATGTACAGCGCCTCCAAGGCTCATTCTAAAGAGACAGTACACAAAACCCTGCACTGGTAACTATACTGACCAATCCACATATGACTGAAGGCTAAGAATGTAGTTCACAGGATTGCTCCATACCTATTCCCTTTAATGTTTGTGTCTTCAGGCTGCCTACCACAGTTGTCACTTCTGTGTGTCCCTGCTAGCTGCTTACCCCAGCCCTTGCTTCCCTGCCCCTGCTAGCTGTGGCTTTTGCCTTCAACTCTATGGACAGTTGCCCCAAGAGAATAGAATAATCAACTTTGCCAAGATTTGATAATCATCCACAGCACACTGGACACTCTCTCAGATCAGATCAACTTCCTTGCTACCTTGCCAGAGTACAGAACAGACAGGCCTAAATTATGCCTCTTCCTAAAAACAACTTAGGGAAAAACTCTGAAATAAGATAATCATGGGGAGCTTGGCTAGGGCCCATCTTAGAATCATTGACAACCCTAATGTTACTGCTTCTAGTTGGGCCTTGTCTTAGAAGATCATGTGTAATATGTCCAGCAAATATTTTCCAGGGAAACTAAAAGGAGGGGTGTAGCAGACAATGTCCCCACCCCAGCCATTATACGTTAGTTTGTTAGTTGCCTGGGTAATAGGTCCTGTTCCCATTCTAGTGGCTTCTGTTTTTCTAAGGAAAAGGCTGATCACTGTGATGCACACTGTGAGAACCAATCCCCAGCTGACAAGCCATTCTGCCTCTGTACTTCCTGCTTGTTTATCTCAAATAAGCCCTAGACCATCAGAGATCAGGGCCTGATATTCTGGGAATGATCACAATCAGTGCCCACCAAGCTCAATAAATCTGCCTCCAAATCCTGGGTGTTGTTTTGGTGTTTCTGCTTGCTGCTGCAGCTTAATAGTGATCTTCTTGTTTTTCCTTGGAATTTCATACTTTTTCCCAAATATCTTACATGAATCATAATTTTAATCACAGTGCAGCAATCGTTATCCTGTTTTATATTTTTGGAATCTGCTGGAAAATATAAACAAATAATAATGCATATGTGATAAGTCAGATTTTCCAAAAATATTTTTGGGGTGGTATTAATTAGAAAAAAGAAGAAACTTGATCTCTATCTTACACTATATGGAGTACAAAAGTCACTGTCAGGTTGAAGGAAGGCCTCCACATAAAGGATAAAACAATTAAATTTCTAGAAAAAAGACAATGAAAATATCAGAACTTTCTCATGAATGAAGTAATTTAGAATTTGTCAATTTTTGCCTCTCTAAAATAAGAAACTTTGTCCATAATTTGCCTGGCACATTTTAAGTGTCCAGAAAGCACTAGGTTGGTACATTTATAATGAGAAAGGAGCAATATGTCTCAGTTTAAAAATCATATAATGTGAAGGAAACACCAACATAATTCTAAACATGTAGCAGGCAGATAAAAATGGGATTATTATTAAACATTTGGTTTCTACAACCTCAGAACAAGTTAGGATGCTCCTTGAGTGTAGAAATCCTTTTTCTTTTGGCATTGGAAAAGGTAGACACAATTTCAGAAATTAAGAGAATGTTCTTGAAGACTCCAGAATCTATAGAAACCCTCAAATATGGTCACTGGAGGTGTCCCCTCTAGGTTGAAATTTGGAAAACTTCCTAGAGGCAAAACACAGGTCCTTCTTGTCTGGATTCTGCCAATGTCAGTGGTCATGAGTGTGATGCCCATGTGTTCTGTGTGTCAGAAACAAACCCTGAAGACTCTGGTATTAAAAGGGCAGATCCTGCAACCTTACCTTTTCTTAGCAAGGCACAGACAGGCTGCGAGCCTCGGTGCCTGCAGTGAAAACTGGAGAGGCTGACAAATGAGGTATCTGGCCCCTTATTCTCAATGTTCTGGTGAAGACGTTCCAAGAAAATGATACCAAAGCTCCTAAGACACTACATGTGCCAAGAACGAAAGTGCTTGCTATTCCCAGCAGGAGGGTGGGTAATGGCACTGATAAGACAGATCTTGCAAACTGACCTTCTTTTAGGAGCCCATGGACCTCCTACAAGCACTGCCAAACTGCTTTGTCAGGCTGCTCTTGGGTCCAGTGCTCACTGAAGGAAATTAGAGTCCAAAACAATCCTTTCCCTCTGGTCTATAGCCATGAGATGAGAAACAAACAAACAAACAAACAAACAAAAAAACTAAAATCTGGGGACTGGAGATTTAGCTCAGTTGCATAAGAGCCTGCTTGGCAGGCACAAGGTAGTGAATTCAATCCCCAGCACAAAAAAAAAAAAAAAAAAAAAAAAAAAATCTGTCCCTTCCCCTGTAGCTGGGTATTCAAAAGAAGGTACCCCATCCCTCGCCTTTCTAACCACAATAGGAGAGCTCATCCTCATGCCAGCCAGACCCTGGACCCTGCACTAGGTAGAGAGCCATGTTCTGGGCCACGAGTCTCACAGCTGACTTAGTTGCTTCTGGTACGGTTGTTCACAGTGCTTGGGTAGCCACTGTCTTGGACACTGTCCCCACTTACCTACAAGCAGGGTGCATGTGGATGCCATTTTCCTTTGAGACTGAGAAAGGAGGATAAACCCTTACCAAATATGTACACTGGCCCAGAAAGAGCCAGCAGGGGTCTGTGCCCCCGTACTCCCCTGGCTGTGGGATGTACTTACTCTAGGATGTGTACATTGGGGAATCAAAAACAAGTACGACAACTCTCAGCCTCTTAACACTGTCAGCGTGAGCCTCCCCCTGGAGGAGCATATTTGGTTCCTGTGTAATTCCTCTGACCTACATAGAATCCAGAAAAACAGTGGTTCTTCAGCTGTTGGGCCCATTTTATTGACTCTTTGCCAAAAGAAACCCTTTGGAACTCATCTTTTGTTTCTCTCTGGAGTTAAAACGTTCCAGAGGAGGATTCAGCACCTGTGCATTGACCTTCTAAACACAGACGACCCGGCCTCTGCACCTGCGCTCAGCTCACCCCCTCTCTCGTCTCTCCTGCTACTGCTCCCCTCCTTCTCTCTCTGCCTCTGCCACCCTAGCTTCCTTGCTGTTCCTCAGAAATGTCAGGTATAGTCCCAATCCAGAACCCTTGCGTCAGCTCTTACCTGGGGCTTCTTATTCCACACACCTGCCTGATTCACCCCTCCACACTCAAATGTCACTTTCCTGGGGACGCCCACATGGATTTCCCCATCCAACCGCAATTCCCTCCTCCACTTTCATCACCATTATCCTAGTTTATTCCATATTATGGAATATCTAGTTGAAGTCATCTTACAACTTAAAAGTTATTTTAGTTCTTCATTTCTGGATCTGCTATGTACCCTAGAATGCTAATTCCAGCACGTTAACAATTTTCCAGTTTTGTTCAGCTTCTCCTTGCCAAGCAAGAAGCACACAGTAGGCACTTCATACACAATTCCCTGTTGTCATTCTTATCCCACCTGTCACCCTGCCCACCTTGTACCTGTGGAGAAATGACTGGTTGCATAGCAGATCTCTATTCCAAAGTCACCTGAGGAAGAGGCCAGCCCATCTGAATACTTACCCTCTGAATCGCCCTACTTCGACTCTTTCCTTATTTTCTTCCTGGGTCTAACCATTGCCTGACTTTACATAATGTAGACAGGGCAGAGTTCTATCTTGGCTGATATTCACGGAACTATTCTAAACCTCTAAAACAAGTGTTGACAAGGTTTGTATTGAAAAAGAAGGCTAAAGAGAAAGTAGTTAGACAACTCCACATGTCTTTGAACTACTCAGCTCTGTGCTCATAGCACAGTGATCTGGGAGTCTGGCTGTGGTCCCAAATAACACTGCATATACAAGGATGGGTAGGGAAGAATTTTGGACTGCAGGGCACAGTTTGCCATCTCCTGATCTTAAACACTGTGTGGCACATACTAGGTGTTCACTAAAACTGTTGTGAGTGGATAAGCTGAATAGGTTATCACATCTCTGCTTTGCATCATGCCGGCAGCATCTCTTAGGGTAATTTCACATCTCACTGAAAACCAGAGATGGGTAACACTCATGGGGCACGAGCTGACATGAGATGATAACGCAGTAGTGGCTCAAGCCGTCACTCCTGTTACCCGTCACTCCTGTTACCCTGCCCCTAGATCCAGACCTGGTTACAGCTAGAACAGGGCTGCTCCAGCTCTGCAGTCTGCATGGACCTGCACCCTTCACCACTTCATCTCCTCACAGTGACTCATCCGCTAGATGAAGGAACCTGCAGTACCTACCCTGGACTTCTGTGATGACCCAAAGAAATAGTCTAAGGGAAACATGACTTTAATTTCTGACCCAGGCATTCTGCCCTGGGCTCTGCATTTGTTCTTCCACTTAATCTTCTAAGTAGTCCACAGTTTGCCCCACTTTGCAGAACAGATAACAAACACTTGGGCCCCCAGGTTCAGTTTCCATAGTGATCAGTTCTCTAATCACTAATTATACCACGCAGTGGAATTTGGTAACCTAGAACTGAGCTCCGCAGAAACTGACTTTACATGGAAGGAGAACTTCTGCTAACATCGAGCAGAGAAAAGCAAAACACAAGCCCAAACTTCTCAGTCACATAAATGGTCCAAAACAGAACCTTACAGAGTAGTAACTTCATCTTGTTGTTAGTTACCGTTCAGAGAGGAAGAGACCAAGTTCAGAGTTCAAATCATACTTGACTATCTAAGGTATAGCTTTTTGGGAGTGTTTTGGCCCCCTGAAAGCTCTGCTGTCAATTATGGTTTCCAGTCCCTTGTGCATGGAAGGAAAGGACCCCCAAAGCCAAGAGCATCTGTGAGTGTATCTGGATGATCTGCTAGGGTTGTAAGGGACACAGTTTTAAAGGAAAACACTGAGAATCACAATTTTAGAGAGTCACCAAATTCCATTTCAGTGTTAAAATGCATCAAGTGACCGTGTGTGTGTGTGTGTGTGTGTGTGTGCGCGCGCACGTCAAATGAATTTCCAGAATCCTAGCATTTCTTACTGAACCAAAATACAGGAGAAATACATTCCATAAGTCTGATGTCTTTTGACTAGTTGAATTCATCTATGTTCATTTTGTGTGTGTGATATCATCCTCCAAATTTTGGACGATTTTTTTCGCCTTTTTATTTTATACATTTTTGTAAAATGTGTAGAATCAAACAGAATGAAAAGAAACCAACTTATAATGGCTTTTATTTTTTAAATGACATTTTCTAAAATGATTTGCTCATTACTCATATTTTCTAAATTCTCTATGTACTCTCCCCTGCCAAAAAAAAAGTTTTAAATGTCAGGCTTTCATCTGGGGTGCCCCAAGAACTCAACATTTCATTAAAGGTTAGTTGCATAAGCCTATTCTCCTATTTAAATGTTATTTTAATTTTGCTGTTGATGTATTAAGAGTATACCTCAGCACAGGTTAAAAGGCTATATAAAGAGAGGCAGGCAGAGACTGGTGAAATAGAGACAGCCTGAGGAGGGGCCCATTGCACATAACACACATGCTCCCCCCACCCCATCCCATCCTTAATGTGCTAATAACACCCACTCCGTGCTATCCCAGCTTCTGCTGTTACCCTTTTCCAGCCAAACCTTTACAGCCCTCTCTTCACACAGGAGTCAGCGCTGAGCAACCCAGAGGAGACAGAAGCAAGTCAATTTCTCTGCATCTGTCTGCTGTTCTTAGAGCAAAAGCCAAGGCTCTGCTCAGTGAGCAGCCTCTCTGACCTCTTCCTATAGGAGGCTCCTGCTCTGCCCCATGGCTAGGATCTCTGGCTTTTCAATGAGCTCCTGTCTGCTTCAGGACTTTTGTACTTATTATTCCCTTGCTGCACAAGGGTAACTGACTATCTGTCATAAAATTTGGCTCAAATATCACCTCTTCTTTCTGATTTACCTAACTAAAATATCTGCTTATCTCAATGCCTATGATATTACTGTATTTTTTCATATTTTCTAAATAAGGTTTGTTGATCTCTCCCTCTAGAGTTTAACACCATTAAAGCAAAGCATGCTTTCTTACCCGGCACTGGATTCTTGCATTCCCAGCCTAGTCTCTAATAAGCTGTGCAATGCATTTTTGCTAATAAACAAATGAATCTAATTACTGAGGTACTATCAAGGTGGAGAACAGATGTCTCATGGCACTCCTTGATTCTATCACATAATTGGGAACTTTTTTTCAGAATTTTTGGTGGCTCAAGCCACCAATCGTTCCCTTGTTCGCTCATTCATCCTCTCCCAGGTAGATTACCATCCATGCTATGTGCTGGGCACTGCTGAGACAGTCGAGTGTGACCTGGCTTTCAAGGACTGATAGTTCAGTGGAGCAGAAGGCAGGTACCCGACAAAGAGCGCACGGAATGATATGTGCAAAGGAAGAAGCAGGAGCCAGGAAACCTGGCCTATCAGGGAAGGCTTCCTAAAGGCAATGACACCAAAGACTTAGTGGCAAGTTGAAGTTGGTCAGGTGAAGGTGGCATGCTTGGGGCAGGACACAAATGCTTCTAGCTTTGGCCTGTCTTCTGGAATCAGCCTGTTTTATGAAATAAGGGGATTGAGCCAGAAATTATCTCAGATCCATTGCCTCTAATATCAGCTATTGGGTCTGATACAGAGCTGGGTTTATGGCTTGTATAAAGGTGCTGTGATGTGTGGGCACAGAGTCAGATTGCAAATCTGGCTTTACCTACAGCCCTGTGCTCAGCTCTGTATCTCATGTAACAACCTGAATGGAAGAAACATCTGACCAGCTTTGCATGACAATCTTTAAGGGACACCACAGGTGGCCCTGGATGCAGAAAGAGGCTTACCTCTAGCTCAACTTCATGAGACAGGAGCTCGATCCTGGGTTCTGGGGACACCACCAAAGGTCCCTTAGCAGCTCTGGCTCTAGCTGTGAAGGAAGCCCATGTGGTCCAGGGCAGCAGCAGATGTGCCCTCTGAAAGTATTCTTGCTCTGTGTCACTTCTGTAAGGACACCACTGTGGCCCTCCCTGGAGCACAGAGAAGGTTCTGGAGGAAGAGAACAACCAGGATCTGCAGCAGCCTGGTGCTGGGCAGTCACATCCAGGGTCTGGCTATGTCCAAACACAAGGCCAGGAATTCGATTCTCCTTCCTCCTGCTCTTCATTGCATTGGCTCTTGCTCTTTCACAGTGACCTAGAAAGGCTGGAGTCTGTCTCCTGTCCAAGCCTCTGACCCTGTCAGCACTGCTCACTTTCAGCCTGCAGAGGCCATGACAAGGACTCAAGATAAATACACTCAGCTTCCTCAGACTAGAGCAGGAAGGCTGGCAGCAGGATGAGTAGGTAGGAGAGACCAGCAGAATAGTTCTGCCAGGAGGCAAATATATATTTGAATAACAGCCTCAGACTTTGTAGTGAGAGCCAGAGCAACAACCTTAACCAAGGAGTCATGAGCCCCTTGGACTGGCCGGAAAGACTCCCAGCTGGTGGCTTTCAAAGATGCACAAAGAAGGTTTGATTTTATCAGACAGTGGGACAAGAAGATCTTTCCACTGGAATGTCCTGTATCCCTTTCATCTCCAGGATTGAGTTCTGGAAATGTCAAGAATTGAGGAGAACAAACAAATACATCTGTACCCAGAACGCTTATAGCTTTCCAGCTTATAGACTGTCCCCCCACGCCACCCCCAAACCCGGCCCAATCGCCTAATGCCCCACAGGTGCAAGAACAGATGCTAAGGGTTCATGGCACACACTGTGATGCTTCCTCCAGCACTGCTCTGCAATGGAGAGTGACAGCAGTCATCTGGGCTCAGCCAGGAGGATAAGAGAAGGGGGATGTGGAGATCCAGGGTCTGAACCATCAGCACACTGCACGCTTCTGAGCAAGAGGTCTGGCCCAGTGCACCGGGCAGCCATCAGAACCAAAGCAAATCCCAGAGGAAGGAGCTGGTTGGATATATTTTCTCCATGATTTCTGGCTAAGGTGGGCCTGGATCCATGGGTTGAACTTTCAGAGGCACGGACTTTGGAACACTGACCCTGGAGAGCACCCTGGTTAGATGTGTCCCTTCCCAGAAGGTGGATATTTACCTATGGGGAGAATGAGATAGGGCATGGAGTGAGTGAATCGTCTAAGGATAGGCTGGTCATCCCACCTTGCTCTTCTTTCCGTCTATAATCTGTTGAGGGCCAAGTTTTCTCCTGGCTTCGTGAGGAGCCCAGCTTGAGAACTGGTCCCACAGCCAGGACTCTGCCACACCACACCACGTCCAGTGGCAAACAACTTGTGTCTCCTTGATTCTCTTTCTTATAAAAGATGGACCACAGCTATAGATAAAGGTCGGCACATTTTAATTTAGAGATGCACTAAAGACTGTCTTATGGTCCAAAATCTTTCCTATGCCTCACAGTGGGGCCCAAAATGATCCAGTCAGTTGTTTAAGAATGCTTTCTTCGGTTCACTTGGAAGCCTGCATGTTGTTTCAAAGTGATTTCTAATAGGTAGAGCACATGGGATTTTTAGGGCACTAAAACTATTTTGTATGAAACCAAATGGTAAATACATGACATTATGCCTTTGGCCAAACCCACAGAAGCAACTGGACAATACAGAGTGTGATAGTGAACCACAGTGAATAGCAACATATCACTATTATCACTATTGATTAATTAGCCACAACAAATCTATCACACTAATGCAAAATAATATGAGGGAGACTGTATAGAGGAAGGAGGAATACAAAAGAATGTTGCATTTTTCTCAATTTTTCTATAAACCTAAAACTTCACTATGAAATACAGAGCATTAATCCAAATATGCTTTTTCAAAGCAAGAAAATGTCCAAATGAGGACTTGTCTCACAAACAGCCATGAATCTAGGCTGAACTCCCAGGGAGTTTAGTGGCTGCTCCTGACCATCCTCCACCCCTGCAGCTAAACAACATCCCTTGGCATATCCCTGCCAGGAGCTCCAAGGCTTTTCTGCACAAACTTTAACCCACTCCTGTCCTCCAAGGCCCAGAATACTCCAAATGCCATGTCTGGCACATGCTAGCAACAATGACATTGGGTTCATAAATGAGCAGTCTGGGTTTTTACTCAGAATGCAGACCTGGGCTGTAAGTGTGAGCTGGGTGTCTTCTCCATGACTCAGGCACACTGATGACACACTCCAAACTGCATTGCTAAACATACTCGGTTCCTTCCCACCAGGTGCTGTCTATCAGGAGTCACCTCCCTAGGAAGCTTCCACTGACCCAGTGCCCACAGGACTTTAGGCTCCTGCTTTGTTTTTTATGTATTCCCAGGGTACCTAAGCATTTCCTGCTGGAGGTAACCCTTCTTACAGCTGTGTTTTATGCTAGTCTTGTGTATCTTGCAAAGGAAATGGACTTCATTTGGTAGTTCTTTGTAAATGCAGAAGACATGCTGTGCTCTGGCTTTTTCGCAGTGCCTAATACCTCACCACAGGGCCATAGCCATGAGGTGGGCTGCACTCACCCCTGTCCCTGAAGTAATTCTCTCCAAGTTCCAAGCGATAGCCAAATGTCACCTATTTTCCACACACTGGCCGTTTGACTTGACCAATGATCTCAGACTTGCCCCTTCTGCCCTATGATTCCATAAACTCAGAAAATGGAGAAAAAGGATGGGCAAGGGAGTTTTTTTCAAGGAAGAAAGAACCAAGACAATGCTATTCTATGTAGGCCAGTGCTTCTGAGCAAAAGAAGGGCCAGGTCTCCAAATGCCCAGGGGAAGATGTTGGATCTCGCTCTCTGGGAAAGTCTTCCTCATGCCCTTGTTTTTCCTCCCAGTCTTTCTCTTTGAAGACCTGGAATGATCTTTGGATGTGTCAGGGTGGGGAGGGACAGCCTCCAGTTACTCAAACATTGAGTATTTCCTGTGCAGGTAAGCTACAGATTTGGCTAAAACCCCACCAAGTGTTCTGAAGGAATATAATTAGAATGGGTCTGATTTAATCAGTTAATAGGCATTACGTGCACAGGTAAGACATCCCTGATGAAGAGGACCTCCTGCCCTTGAACTGGCACCAGGCCACATGACAGACAACCCCAACCTCACCTTCCTTGACAGCCTCTCCTAAAGCTTGCAGATGTGCCTCTCCTAAAGCTTTCCACAATCCCAGATGCCAAGTCCTTGCAGTAAGTGCCTTGATGTGTCTCTCCCACTGATTCTCCTTTTCTCTTGCTCCTATAAGAACCAAAGCCTTGGAGTAGTCACCATGTCCTACCACGGGGTGCTTGAAAGTATGAGACAAGGAATTGACTTAAGCTTTTTATGTAAACACCAGGCATTTCACTTATCATAAGTAGTGATTTTAATGTTCTCAATAATGCCCTTGTCCTCATTGCCCAGCTTAGGTAAAGGGAGAGTCCCAAGTGACTCACCCATACCCACAGTTAAGAAAAAGAAGGCTTGAGCACATGCCCTCGTGAGTATGTATTAGTCACTTTCTTATCACTGGGATAAACCAACTGATACTTGAAACTTGAAGAAGAGTCTTATTTTGGCTCATGGTTTTCAGAGGCTTGACTCTATATGGTTGGTTGGCTCCAAAACATAAATGGCATGGTGGAAGGGCATGGCAAAAAACTGCTCACCTCTTGGTGCCCAAGAAGGAGAGACAGAAGGGGGACCCAGAAAGTAGATATGTTCTTCAAAGACACATGCACAGTGACAAACCTCGCCCCACCTCTTGACAGCACATTTAGCTATGATCCACCCACTGATGAATAGAGTGCCCTCCTTGCAAAAGCTCCACTTGGGAACACATAAGACTTTGAGAGAAACTCTCAGTGCAAATCATAACATTGTATGAAGCTCATATTTCCTGCAACACAGGAGTCTGGACAAAGTGACAGGAGATGCTGAAAGAAGGCAGGCACATTATGGGAACAGATGCCATGTGCCGTGGGTGACTTTCCACAATTCAAAAGTAGGCCACAGAGATGCCACTGGGAAAGATCTCACAAAGTGGCCAGAGAAGAGAGGGTGCCCACTGCTGAATGTGCAGAAAACTGTGAGAAGGGGGTGCTCCCACTTCCCGCCATCTGTCCTCCTAACGCCGAAGAGATTTTTCTGCTGTGTGAAATGGTTACCTCCACTGAGCACAGCTCTGGCACCTCCCAAGTCCTGAAGTCCCCTTTCTTACTGCAGCACTCAGTTTTCTCATGGCTCAAAGGGCACTCCAAGAGGGTGACACAGAGCAGTGGTAGGTTGGAGCAGCTCATCGTGATACTAAAATTGTCCCTTGGAAAAATGTGATTCCTCACAGCTTGTAGGTCAGGAAAGGCAACTCCAGTTCTATCTACTACACAGCTACAGAGGACAAGCCAGGTAGGCATGTCCCAGGTGGGCGGGACCTGCAAGCAACATATTCTCCTTGTAATAGCTTCATCATTCATGAACTGGGAGTAATAATGCCAGAGTTTCCAATTGCACAGGCTATGGTGAGGACTAACCTTCTAGTTGTAAAATGGATGTTCTTTTGAAGTATTTAGTCCTAAGCATGTCCACAGTACTGATTAGGCAGAACATATAGACACCTTAGTGGTGGTTATGGGGGCAGGAAGCATTTTCCTCCCTGGATCAAATGAGGTTTGGAATGGTAGATTGCAGAGTGGGGAAGGGGTAGGGACTTTAGAGCTGGGGCTGCAACTATTCCCAAGTTCTGCCTACACAGAAGAGCTCCATGACCTTGGCAGTCTCTTTTATTCACTGACTATCAGCCTTATTTCAAAGGTCTCCTCTGTTCTAAGGACAAAAAAAGAAATATCAATAGAATTTATATGGCCATGAGATCTGGCCCTTCAGACATCCTCAGTTTTATATCCTCTACACCTGACTGCTGAACCCAGTGTTATCTATGTTTAGGTGCACACATACTTGGACACACACACACACACTCACATGCACACACATGCACACACGTGAGCAGTACTACACAACCGTGTCTTAGCATCAATTTAACAACAAGTCAGAGGAGGGAATGGAAAGGGAGTAGAAGCTACATTAAACATACACTCTAACTGACTCAGTTTCAAGAGTCAACTTACAGAAATTAGGCCAATGATTCTCAGCATCAGTGGACTTAAAGTCAGTAAAAGTGTGAGATGAGAGAAAAGGGATAAGATAATTTAATGTGGTAGGAAGATAGTTCAATGAGATAATCATTTGAAAGGAGAAAGAAAAAGTGAGAGATTGATTCTCTTCTCCCCTTTTTAAAAGTGAATTTTAATCTGTATATTTAATGTATATAACAGGATGCTATATATATATATGAATATAGTAGCTATAGTGGATGAAATCAACATATCCATCCTCTGACAGAATTACACCCCAATCCTGTGGCAGGAGCAACTGTAATGTACTCATTAAGCAAAACTCTGGAGCACAAGACATTGCCATTAACTCTAGTCCTCATGGTGTACACAGGGGATACCTGTTTCTTCAGTGGGGCTGGCCAGCGCTCTGTGCCCCCAGCTGGACACCTTTGCTTCCATACCTATGGTCAGAACAAGCTGAAAAGGGCTCCCCACTGAGCTCTCTTCCAGAGCATTGGCCTTGCAAAACTGGAAAGGGAGGGCATGACAGGAGGGGAGTGGTGAACTTCCCAGGAGACAGGGCCCTTCCAGTGTCTCCCCTAGCTCCCCAGGCCACCAACAGCCAAAGCACGCCACCTTTGCCCTCCTGGGAACAAACCAGTAGTGAAAGAAAGAAGAAAGAAAGAAAGAAAGAAAGAAAGAAAGAAAGAAAGAAAGAAAGAAAGAAAGAAAGAAGAAAGAAGAAAGAAAGCGAGAGAGAGAGAGAGAAAGAAAGAAAGAAAGAGAAGGAAAGAAAGAAAGAAAGAAAGAAGAAAGAAAGAAAGAAAGAAGAAAGAAAGAAAGAAAGAAGAAAGAAAGCGAGAGAGAGAGAGAGAAAGAAAGAAAGAAAGAAAGAGAAGGAAAGAAAGAAAGAAAGAAAGAAAGAAGAAAGAAAGAAAGAAAGAAAGAAAGAAAGAAAGAAAGAAAGAAAGAAAGAAGAAAGAAAGAAAGAAACCAGTAGCCTCACTTCCTTGGCCTTCGAGGGACAGCTGACATCATTTCCTGAAAACCCAGGCTCCAGTAGAGATGAAAAGCTGGCTCCCCAAACAAAGTCGATTGATTTTTCTCTCCACCTTGGAAAGCAGGGCTTAGAGTCAGATTAACCTGGATTTAGGAAGGTTAAACTGGGTTCAAATCCATGTGTGCAGCATTTCTTGCACCTAAGAATCCCGTGGAACTTCAAAGAGGCTACTTCTAACCCAGAATATAGGGAGTAAGATCATTCTAGCTCCTGCCACTTCCATCCCTATGTCTCTTCTCTTTGGTCCCATTAGGCTATTCCTTCTCCCTAAAACAATCCCATCCCACTCTGTCCCCACATCTTCCTCTAGCAGGGAGCAATGATCACCCAGCATGACAGTCCAGGTTGTTTGCTATCTCCAACCACCACTCCCTGACTAGTGGGTCACACACTGCTATTGTCCTCACTACCTGTAGAGTTTCTGGAAAACACATCCTCTTGGTGCCACCTCCAGAATCTAACTCATGGATCTGTGTTTTCCACGTGCTTCCTGGGGAAGTGATATTCAAGTAGCCCCAGAATATGTTCTGGGGAAATATGTGCTAAACACAGAGGAAGAGCTGTGTCTGGTTTACAGTTCCAGTTGCCGTATCGGATGGGAAGGTGGCTCCAATAACAGATGTTGAATAAAGGCCTGCAGGAAGTTGCTAGGTGGATTGCTTAAGAAATGAGGATAAATAAATTAAACTAGTAATAATGGATTCACTCTCTTGCCTGCCCACTCATCTATCCACTTGATTAATAATAGTTAAGTTGCATACCAAAGGATTATAAAAAGGATTTTGCAGGCTATAAATGCCAGGATGGAAATGGACCTCTTTTTAGTTTAGTTTTGTTTTTAACCATTGCGAGCCAAGTACAGAAGTCTGCTTCTCAGATGCAAGATGTGGAATCATTTTTCCTCAAAGTTTTGCTTCAAAGCTTTGGCATATTACTCCATGGGGAAACTTTCAAGTATGAAATGATGCTCCAAGCTTACTTGTTATTCTGATGCTGTGAGTGTGACTCTTCTGTCTCTAACACCAGGAATACACCTGCTGTGGGAACTGGAATCTTTTCCATGCCCACTTCTGAGTATGTCCTTATCCTTCAATACAAGTATCTAGCCCTACTCTTATGCCAGGTCATGAGGATACAGGGATGAGTTTAAAATGAGTCCTGCTGAAGGGAGATTGATAAGACAATCCCACAGGATTCCTGTTCCAACTGTGTAAGCCCTGTGTGATGTCGTGTCCTTGAGTGAGTAAGACTTGCAGTGTGTTGGACTATCTCTCCCGTGGTCATTTTCCTTGCATGGTAGAGGAAATATTGCAGATATAACTAAGATCCCCATTGACCTGGAGTCAATCCAAAAGGAGATTATCCTAGGTGGACCTTGCCTAATCTGATGAGTTTTAAAAGAGGTCAAATTCCAGCATGGAGGTGCACACCTGTAATCCCAGGATTTGGGAGGCTGAGGCAGAAACATTATTGCAAATTAGAGAGCAGTTTGGACTACAAAATGAGCTAAAGGCTAGTTTAAATTGCATGGTGAGACCCTGTCTCAAAAAAAAAGTCAAAGATTCAAACATTAGGGCATGCCACCAGCTAATAGAGAGGGACAAGGTGGCAGCAAAAGGCCTTCATAGTCCAGGAGCTGGAAAAAGAACCATGGTTTTGAGCCAGCAAGAGAGCAGGAACTTAAACTACAACCACCAAGAACTGAATTCTGTTGATGATCAATGAGGTAGGAAGAGGACTTGAGTTTGGAAATGTCTCCTAGCCTTGCTGGACACTTCCGCCTTATAGAGATTCTAGTGGAGAACACAGGGTTGGAACTTTTGACCTACAGAACCTGTCATGAATGATTTAAGATGTTACATTGTGGTATGTGTTATGCCTGTTGCAGTGCAAAATTCATCAAGTGTCTCTACCCATGGGGCTCACAGGCAAGTTATTCTCTTGAAATATTGTCTCTAAGGCTATAGAAATCTATAGCTTTATCATTTTTCAAAATTTGAGTCCAATTTGCTTTCAGAGTTTTTTCCTACTTGTCTCTAACCCCTCAGATCCATTGAAGCCACAAATGTGTGTTGATCTCTGACTTTACTGGGCATGTGCTAGGCCTTAGGGACCCAGAAAGACACAAATATAGTTCCTGATTCCCTCATGTTGGCCCCAAATGTCCTTCTCAATCATATGCAACCCTCTAATGCTCAAGATCAAGAATAAATGCCACCTCATCCATCTGAACACCATTGTGGCAGAAGATGCTCCCCTTCAGCCAGTATACTTCAGTTTGTTAGTTACCTGGGTAAGAGCTCTGCTTATACTTCCTGTTACTTTTGTTTTTTAGAAGCAGCTGCTCAGGGTGATGCATAACTGGTCACCATGATGCATATTGTAAGGATAAACCTCTAGTTGACAAGCCACTCTGCCTGTGTACCTCCTGCTTACTTATCTCATAGAAGCTCTAGACCACCCAAGATCAGGGCCTATTATTTTGGGAATGATCCTGTTCATGGCCCATCAACATAAATAAACTTGCCTCCAAATCCTGGGTGTCATTTTGGTGTTTCTGGTTACTACTGCATCTAGTGCATTGTGTGGGAAGACTGACCATGCTAACTTCTTTGTCATCAGTTGTGGATCCCACGGATGGAGAAAGGATCTCTCCATGTCCTGACAGGATGGCACACATTCAAGATTTCTCAAGTCCCCTTGGAGGTCTGGAAGAGGACTCCTGGCTGCCTGCTGAGTGGCTCACATCAGACTTGCAAGGAGGAGGATGCAGTCTGTCTGTCTGTCTGCCTGCCTGATTCTGGTAAAACTCTAAGGGGCATACTAGTTAGTCTGTCTGTTAGTCCTGATCAGATTGAGCAGAAGGGGAGTCTGATCAACTCTTATTAGTCAGGACCACCCTCAGAGAAATATGGGTTGGAATGTTTAATCTCCAAGAACCTGGTGAATAAATGTGTGAGTGTATGGAACAGATCGTGTGAGCAATAGGCTGCTCATCTGTGCACCAAGACTGGGAAGCACTAGTCATGGTGACTGATTGGGCCCACACTTGCAGTTCCATGGTGATTGACATATGGCAGAACAGAGGCCTCACACCTTCCTTAGCTAAGTTGTTCCTAAGTCCACACAAGTGTGTGGCCAGGTGGGCATCTGAATAGTCTCTCTATGAGGGGCACCCACCCTTTGTCTGTTGCACCATTGTTCAAGGGTACAGAACACACACTTAGGAAGTCATAGATGGGAACTAACTAGAGTCATGACCTCTGTGCCATCAACAATGCAACCATCACCTTGCATTCTGTGACTGTCAATGCATACAGCCTTTTTGGACTATTACTCAATTGCCACAAAGGTTTGGGAACTCTCCCACTATTTTAGGGGAGGCCTTAGCAACAGATTTGGCTCCAGGACAGCCTGTTTCTCTTTCCCTACCAGCTCCATCACAGTCCCCAAAGGAAAAAAGATGAGACTTCAAAACTTCAAAATGTCTATAGACTGTCAAAAGGCTAACATATACCACTCTTATCTATAAAGCCAACTCAAGATCTCTGAGCTGCCAATGCTGCCATAACTGCCCTCTGTATACATTGCCTCAGTCTTGTGCCACCCACAACCTGTTGGTACACCTGCCTGGACTGAAAGAATGCCTTATTCTGCTTTGATTGGCTTCTGTTAACCCAGAAAAAAATCCCTTCATTTCTCATTAATGGTGCCCAAGCTGCCTGCTGGAAAGACACAAAAAGTCTGCCTCAATATCTGGCAGAATCTGGCTACAAGGAAAAAAAACTATACAAATTTCTTGAAGCTGCTGGCTTTACAGAGTCTGGATCCTTAAGTTCACAAAAACAATGATGCTTACTCAGACTATCAGCCCCTGGGAGTATCCAATGGCCTACCTGGGCAAGTACTGGTGCCACATGCTGTACTGGGCCTCTTCAATAACTGTGGACCATGCAGCCTTGCTATGGCCTCAAGCTGACAAGACTTAAAAATGAACCTCCTGAGAGATGCTGAATATACCCTGTTTATGGATGGAGGTAGCTCTTTTAGGGATGGAGTCCAACAGGCTAGACATGCTGTGGCCATTGTGGGCAAATTTAATTTGGTCAAAGCTCTCCTGCTACTGCTTCCTATTGCTGTTTGGAAACCTGCCACCAATGATGACAAACCTGTGCTCCTCATCCTCTATGAGGGTCTGATTGACTGACACATCAACCCCAGCCAGAAAAATTTTATCCCAAACTCCTGAAAGATCCACCCTAATCAGAGCCAAACCTGTCCCCACCATTTGTTCTGCAAACTCAAGCCACAGCGCTGGCACCCATACATCCAGCTCAGGTTTCAGCATCTGTGTCACTGGCCCTGAATTTAGGTAATATTGTGGACTCAACCTATTTAAAGATATGTAGATAGAGTTCACAAAAATAAAGCCTTTCAGGGATTATACATGTCTGTTAGTGCTTGTTTTCACCTACTCAGATTTGCCCAAAATATCATATACCTGCACTTACACACACAACAGGAATTTACAGGGTCCTGCTACCAGCTATACCTACAGACACTGCTGCACACACATAAAACCTTGATGCATATTAACTACCTTTATAAGTTTCAGAAATCCAGCCTTAGGTAGACTAGAAAAATTAGTTGAACCAGACAGCTCACTCTGAAGGAACAATGTACTCAAAGCCTTGCTCTAGTAGTCACTCCAGATGCTGATCAGTCCATGCATGGCTGAAGCCTGAGGATATATCATTCACTGGGTTGTTAATATACCTGTCCCCCTGAATTTTTATGTCCTTTCAGGCTGCTCACCCCAGTCTTTGCTTCCCTGCCTCTGCTAGCTATTGTTTTTTTTTTCCCTTAACTCTATGGATAGTTGCCGCAAGAGAATAGAACAATTAATCAAATACTTGACCAAGATTTGATGAGCATTCAAGACACATTGGACACTCTCATAGATTAGATAAACTCCCTCACCACCTTGCCTTGCCAGAGTAATGCTATAGAACAGACAAGTCTGAATTATGTCTCTTCCTAAAAACAACTTAGGGAAAAATTCTGTAATAAGACAATCTTGGGGAACTTGGCTAGCACCCATCCTAGAATTGCTGACAAACTTAATGTTACTGCTTCTAGTTGAGCCTTGTCTCAGAAGCTCATATGTAATATGCTGAGCAAAGATATGCTGGGGAAACTAAAAGAGGAGGAAAATGCAGCAGAAGATGACACTCACCCCCCAGCCAGTATACTTCAGTTGGTTAGTTGCCCTGGTAACAGTTCTAGTTACAGTTCCTGTTACTTTTGTTTCTTAGATATGGCTGGTCACTGTGATGCATATGGTGAGAACCAATCCCCAATTGACAAGCCATTCTGCTTTTGTGTTTCCTATTTACTTATCCCATAAAATCCCTAGACTACCAGACATCAGGACTTGAATTTTGGGAATGATCCCGACTACACCTATCAACATAAATAAACCTACCTTCAAATCTGGGGTGTCATTTCAGGGTTTCTGCTTTGGTTGCACCATCAAAACCAGCAGCTGTGACTTTAGCCTGGCACAGAATTATGACTCCTGCATTTCAATGTCTGGGCCCACTGTTTGTTTGTTTTGTATCACTTGAAGGTGTGTGCTTCTCATTGGACTCTGAGACCTTTGGGCACAGGGACTCGACCTCATTCACTACCTTCATAACCTAATGCCTGAGAGGTAGGAGTACTAAGAAAATATGGGTTGAATAAAAAACAGCTCATCCAACTCATCCTTCCATCTCCTTACAAATTAATCAGACTTGGGTTTTAATACATTAGAGGACAGTCCATACTGAAATAGAGGAAAAACATTTCATCAAAGACAATCAGACAGCGAGATATGCTGCTGACTTATAAGACTGGTCTAACCTGATATCTATAATCAACTAGAACTCTTGGAATAATTATCCTTGAGCATGATTAGAGGTCCCCTTTGCCTATACAGAAGGTCAATTTCAGGATGTTATGTGTAAACTGAATTATTCTCCATTGAATCATAATTTTAAAGTTCTGGGGTAACTCTTTACTTAAGGAAGTACTATAAAATATCTTATTTTAAAATGAGGATTTTTCTTCTAAAAATGTTAGTACCACCATTAATTTGAAAGGACATAAGATAGGTTAAAATAAACAGAGAACAAACAATGAACCTGAAGATTTTTTTTAAATAAAGAAAAAGTTTAAATGATTAGGAAGGAAGAAAGAGGCCAAGAGTGTGAAACTAGGTAAGCCCTGAGCTCCTTAAAAAGCAGGACAAAGAGGAAGACACTGGATTGCTAACAGATGGAAAGGAGCAAATCTGGAGAGAGAAACCTGTCCCTGGGGTTCAATTACAAGAGGCTCATGGGTGAATTCCAGGGAAAATGTATTGCAGGAAGAGTCTCTGTCACACTGCCTGGCACAGAATGACAGCCCAGTAATTGCCAGCTAATACCCTTTGCATCATTTTCTTCTTATGTAGGTCCTTTAAAGAGCAAGGAGATAACACATTACTTTAACTGCAGCTCTGCAGAAATTCAGAGTCCTATTTTCCCAACAAGAATGTGGAATATGCTGAGTTACCCAAATGCCAAGGTCATGTCATTCCATAGTAACTCAGGAGAGATATATGTGGAGACTGCTTAGCTAATTTATATATAGTGTGACAGATGGCAAAATGTGGCTTTTTGCTTCAGTTTCAGCCAGGCCCTAGAACAGAAGTTGGAGCTTTATAAGGGGAGATGGAGATGCAGATGAGTGCATCTCTGCTCTCACTGTACGTCATTCTGTGGTACTTTGTCTTAGCAGGCACTAGGGCACTGAGTTGGGGAGGACCTGGGATCCATGTAGTTGTCACACTCTTAGGGGTGGGCACGGGGCCCATCTGGCAACTTTTCCCAGAGCAGACTGTTGGACCCCAGCAGTGAGACCCACACCCACCCACTCTTGGAGATTGGCATCAGGATTCCACCATAATGAAAGGGGATTCTGAGAGAAATTCCTTGGTTTGTTGTGAATTCCCTGAGCTCTGGGAAAGTGAGGAGAACATCACCCAACATCACCTAAGACTCAGTAAGAAGAGTTTGTCAAAACCAATAGAGGACAGAATGTTCCTTGACCTTGGAGGCAGAGCATGACCAGGGCCCCAGAGAGAAACTGGCCTAGCTGAGATGCAGAGCACCTCAAGTCACTGTGTTGCCATAGCAGAGTGGTCCAGAGGGCTCCACTCCAAGTATGGGTGATGGAGGAATGAGGAGGTAGAGACACCAAACTAGCAATACCTGAGGGGTTCATGACACCTGGAAAGGCTCTCTGGGCAAGAAGTGGTAGTGGTCATGTGTGTAGGAGCTGAGGAGACAGCCCTAGAGAGACACTACACTACACTACACTACACTACACTACACTACACTACACTACACTACACTTGAGAGACACTGCCCAAAACAGAAATACAGAAAGAAACACTGTCCAAGATGGAAATGCAGGCTTGGTGAGGACTCAACATCAATGCCGTCTCATCCATCTGAGTTCCTTCAAAAACAACTGCTCTGTCCTCCCTGTTGCCACAGCAAATTTCACAGCTCTCTGCCTAGCCTATGGGAGGAAAACACAGCTCTGCATATCTGCCACATCAAGATAAAAATGAACCACCTTCTCTTTCAACACCACCACCACCACCACCACCATCATCATCAGGGCCTTCTCCTGCCTCATTTCCCTCTCTTCCATATTCCCATCTGTGGGAGCTGGAGGCAGCCCCATGTGGAGAACATTGTCCTGGGACAATGTGTGGGACTCACTATGACTGTAGACTCACACTGTTACTCAGTGTGACTGTAGGATTCGGATCCTCTACACACACAAGCTGTGGGCTGTAGAGTTTTCACCAGGGATACAGCCACAACTCCGAAGGATGGATGCAAACAGGCACCTGGGGGAAGACAGTGTACTGCTTCTTGTGCCACAGGCATCTGTCCTGTTCAGTGACCTTCCTACATTCCCTGCCTGTGGGCCCCCATTCAAGGCCAGTGGTCTTTTTGAGCCTCCAGTTGCTAGGGTTTGAAGCTCAGTTCCCCCAGCTTCTCTCCTGACTAACTGTGCACTACAGAAAGTCCCCTCCGTGGCTCCCCAGGGCTACAGTGAAGACGCTGCACCACAGCTGGTTCACAGCAGGTGCTCAGCCAACAGTCCCTTGCTGACTCCCAGAAAGCATTTTGTGCTGGAAAATGTTGTTTCTCCAATATGAAGGCGCTTCAGAGTCACTGAGGATGGTGATTAAAAATGCAAATTCCATGACTGCACCTCAGGGAAATTCTAATTCACTGAGACCACATGAGACTCAGAAAACTGCCTTTCATCCCACTTTCCAGGTGGGCGATTCTGACTCAGGAGATCCACAAAGCACAACCTTTTGAAGAAAAGATGCTCAGGAAAGCTACAAGAAGGAAAAGAAGCAGAATGGGTGTTTCTTCCCCCAGGAGTGCCAGGCCATTGCCCACTAGAGTTCAACCAGAACCTCAGGTTTCTGGGGATGTATTAGGCATGGGAAAAAAGTATTTTGCAATTTCGTCTCCCACCTGAGCTGTCTGAACCTAAAGCAAGACTGAAGACTTGTGCATTCCACCTTCGAGCCTTCGGCCTAAGCAATGGCTGCAGCAGGAAGCTTACAGACACAGGTAGCATGCTGTGACTATGCTCCCATGAAAGTCCCTACAGAATGGAGGAGGACAGCATGGCCAGCTCCCTTGCCCTGGCAGCAGCTGTCCAGAAGCACATAGGCTCCTTCCACATGATGCGGCTAGAGAGCTCCTGACAGAATACCAGTGACAGGAAGATCCACCCCTCCCCAGCAACCCCAAGGGGCTCCCACCGGGCCATATGCATACTGAGCAGGACATGTGCCAACCACCAAGATATGTGAAGGCTACAAGGACCCAGCTTCTGTCCATACTTGACATCCATCTACGGATAGTTTTGAGAACACTGTGCTCTCTGTGTTCCTCAAAATGCTACTTCATCCAGGTTATTCCAGTTCACCTTTCAAATGTCAGGTTCATTATCACCTCCTCCAGGAAGCCTTTCCTGGCTGGTTCAGGCTGGGTAAAATATCTTTCAATCGGCAGTTATTTATTAAACCCCTTTTCTATGTCAGCAACCGGCTCCTCTGCTTTTTCAAAGCCTTCAGCACAGAACTCCTTCTATCTCTATTCTCCCATGCCTAATGCACGCCCTGCAACACAGTTGGAATGAGATGATTATGGAATGAATTAATAAATTGATTCTCTAGTTGCCAGGAGATGAGTGTGCTCCGATGGGTAAAAATCGTTGCCAGGCGTTGTCAGGCACACCACAAGATGGAAAATACCCTGTTTCTTCCAGAGCAGAACAAAGCTTTTGCCCCATATGGCAGCAGCAGCAGATTCACCGCCTCCATTTGCAGAAGCTGAGGTTTCCTCCAGCCCGTCTCCTCCAAGAAGCAGGGCTTCCTCGGTGTCTGTGTCACGCTGTCTGCAGGCACACGTGACTGGGGAATCCCATCTGCTCGAGAATGCACGCCCACCCATGACAAATGAATTCATCTGCAGTGCTTGCCAGGAGCAGCTTCAGGAGCAAGGAGACTGGTGATGAATTATTCATTTGGGGAGAGGCAGGTCCCAGCCTTCACGGGCAGGCAGTAGGGAGAAGCACCCCTCCATCCCAGCCTCGGTCCCATTACACGCAGTAATACAGTAATAATTAACAGCAGGCGCGTCCACCAAGCACTGAATGCCTATTGCATGTTCCGCTGGGAGCATAGCTTACAGTGCACTGTTCAATTTCATTTTGGCAGCAGCCCCTTGGGAAAGAAGAGACCATCATGCCCACTTACAGATAAGGTAGGGGAGGTCTCCAGCCCTGGCCCCCAAATTTCCTTGGTCCCCAGGAGCCGTGCTTTCCCCTGTACAGCACGGGGAGAAAGGGAAGCCCAGGGAAGCCCAGGGATCCCCTCAGGCATTGCCAGGAAATGCCTGGCCTCTCCTCATCCTGCTGGCTTTAGCATTCAGAGCACCACAAGCATCAGGCAGGATGACTGTTGGGAGCCTCGCCTGCTCGGCCATAATGCAGCTGCTATTTCCAGCAGATTCTGTACCAGAAAAGCCTTGTCACATTTGATATGGCTCAATCAATGATTCTGGAGGTGTGCAGCTGGATACGGTGAAAGAACAAATTGGAGGAGGGGAGAGGGGCCAGGGCAGGAATAGGAAGAAAGAGTAGATGCCCAGGAATTTAAATCCAAGTGATATGATTGCTAATGTCCAATCCTATGCACTGATCACTGCAAAGATGAAAGGACCCCTGGCATAATCCTTTTAAGAGAAGAATAAAAAAAGAGGTGGGTGTGAAGAAAAAAAGAAAAAGAAATCAAAGCAGAACACTCACACATGCACACGCACACACACACACACACACACACACACACACAAACGTGTGTGCGCACTGCAGTGTATCCAGGAAGCAGCAAGAATTTTTTACTTGTTAGGAGCTGATGAACATCCTGGTTTCACAGGGATGCGGAGTCACCTAGGAAACTGCATAGACTGTGGCAAAAACAGTTACAGGCAGAGAGGACACAGAGCAAGGATAAATCGTGAAGGAGCAACAGTGAGTCTGGAAGAAGCGGGGATGGAGAGTAGGCTGAGTCAGGCTCCAAGCCCTGAAATACTAACCAGGGCACACTCCAGGCAGTGTGCTAGAGACACTTGGCTGAGTCGCTGAATCACCATGGCATTCTCTGGCCAGACTGCGTCACCTCCCTAGTGCAAAGGAAATGAACCACTGCAAGCTCCAGGCTCTGCAGTCATCTCTGGGTGAGGCCTCCGGGCCAGTTCTTAGCCTTCCTGTTTCATGTGCTGCCCCAGCCAACCCCAAGCTGTGTTCTATTTCCGCTGGACCTTCCCTGTAGCCTGAGTTTGCTTCCAGCTCTGCGCCTCATCTGAATGCCTCTGTCAGCTTGGGTACAGCAGATGTGATGATTCAATGGCTTCCAGTACAGTTTGGGCTAGTGCAGCGGCACAGAGAAACTCTGCTGCCACTATGGCTGGTGTGGGTCCTGGGCATTTGGAATGCTGGTCCCTGTTGCTGGTTCCTCTGTCTCTCACAAGCTTAGGAGTTACCTTCCACAGTGAATGAGTCACCTCCATCCACCTTCCCAGGACCTGGCTGCTGGCCACTGCACCAAACGCTAGTGACATTCCCACCTTAAGACTGGAGTCTCTGCAGTGACTGCAGACTTAAGGCTACTCAGGACTGGGAACACCAGCTGCTCTGCAGACCAAGGACTGGGATGGGCTCCCTCCTTCTTTTTTTTCTCTCCTGCCCTCCCCTTCCTTTCCTTTCTTGTACCAGGGATTGATCCCAGGGCCTTCACACCAAGCTGCATTCCTAACCCTTTTATTTTTCTATTTTTGATTTTGAGACAGGGTCTCCTTAAGTCTCTAAATTTCCCAGGCTGTGGATGAGCCACAGCATTAGCCTCCCAGGGTGCTGGGAACACAGGTGTCAGCCACCACGCCCAGGTAAGGATAGCGAACTGCCAATTTTATTAAGCTTCTTAGTAAATTTTAGATATATGTCATGATCCTACCCTTCAAACTCTGGAGCTATCCATGGTCTGGACAATTCTGTTGGCTACCAAGGAAGAAGGAATCCCCAAAACCATAGATTCTCAGTGGAGTAAAAGCTGTTAGTGGGAGTGAACAGGATATCTTAAGCTTGTGAGTATGTGTCCCTTTCAAGGATCACAGTAGGTACCCAGTGTATCTGGAACACGAGACAGTCCTGGGCAGAGGAAGACAGCTGACGAAGGCTCATGAGGGTGATGGTCTTGGGCAAAACAGGCAGAAGCACTGATGTGGAATGCTCACGCACAGCTGGCCCATCGATAGCACCTCCCAGCCACCCCTGACCACTCGGCAGAGGAACCAGAGGCTCTGGGAAGCTGTGGGACTCCACTCACACCACAGTGGCAGACCGAAATAGGATTCTGCCTGGTGCACAGGTTCTGCTCCCAGACACCTTTTGTCTATGGGAACCACATGCCTATCTTGAAACACTCTATGTTATTTATTTTTAATTAGATGTTTCTAAGTAAGGAAGGATTTTCCTTTAAAAAAAAAAAAAAGGAAAAGAAAAAGAAGTTACCATCTATCTTTCTGCAAGATGATGTTTCTCTCAACACATCTTACTCTCTCTTTGATTTCCAAACTGGACCTCCTCTTACAAATGTTACAGTTGGTTTTCTTGGAGCTCCAAGTTTGACCAGTACTTAGTACAAATTCACTTTAGTGATATAAGCCCCGAGTGGTTGGGAGGGAGGCAAGGGGCATGGAGGTTGCAGAGAGACAGACAACAGAGCCAGCCCTCAAGGGATGGTCTTGAGAAGGCCGGGTCCATAGGGAGGACAAGTAGCTCAAAGCTGCAGGGAGGCTGGGAGCTGCACAAGGCTTGGTAAGCAGAGTTACTCCTGTGCTGGCACTTGAAAGCAGGATCCCTATGGAACGGGACAGAATGGGGCTCTGAACAGAAGGACTGCCAGGTGCAAGGGTGCATGTGGGAGGGAGCCTGGAGGAGGTGGAGCTCACAGCTCTCTGGGAAACAAGTCTTAGAAGCCATCATCAGTATCTGATGCTCATTCTTCTACCCAAAGAAACTGCGAATAAACAGACACTTATAAAAGTGGGGCAAGGCATAGGGAGGCCAACAAGGAATGCTGAAGACCCCTGGATTTGGCACTAGCAGAGAGCCGTCATCAACTCTGAACCCAATGAAGGGGTTCGCATCAGAAACCAGGAATGCCTTTCCACTTTGCAGAGGGCTCCAGAGAAGAGCTGGGGCCACACCAGCCCAGGAGGGGGGCACAAAATCCTCTTCATCCTCCCAGATGCCACTTCCCCTTTTCTGCTGCGACCTGCCATGGTTTCATGACACGAGCGTGAGTATATTCATTCATACATTCCTTCATTCATCCCAGGGACTGTACTCAGCAAGAAGGATTTGTCTCTGAACAAAACAGCCATGCTTTCTCATATAGCCTAAGCAAGATAGATGAGCAGCTAGGGCTGCAGCTTAAGTCAGGCCACCCAGAAACTCAGCGTGGAATCACCGCGGACAGTGCAAAAGAAACACTGTCTTTCTATCAGCCTTGGAGCTGAGAAGACACAGGTCTGCATCCAGATGAGCCAGCTGGAGGGCGCAGGATGGGGCGCTGGAGCCCGAGGTGAGCTGAGACCCGCACAAGGGCAGTGATGCACCAGCATCTTGATTCGTAGACAAGGAGACTATTTCTCTACTGCGCCCCTCTTTCTCCTCTCCCAGAACTTCCCAGAAGCCCCAGGGATCTAGGTTAAGACTGTCAGCCTCTCTGCCCACTGTGGTTGGTAATAAATAGCTAATGCTGGGATTTCTCTGAGTAAGCACCTTACTACCCACACAAAGTGACCCACAGGAACATGAGGAGGAAACAATTACTCTGAAGCCTGAGGATAAGACAAATACAAGCTCAGATCACTGGTTTCGGAGGAAAACCAACATTAACTGGCGGCAGGGATAGGAAGCTGTGACATGCTGAGGACCAGCTCTGGCTTCCGAGAGGGAATAAGGAGGCATGGGGGAGGCAGAGCAGGAGAGCAGGGGGACAGCAGGTGAGGGTGTGGGACCCTGGGGAGTCCTTTATTCCCCACTCTTGTGAGTCTACTCTTCTGAGTGAACTCTCCAGAACTGTAGATGGCAGTGAGAGGCTGGCAGCACCACGAGGCCTTGGTTCTCCATGAATTTAACCTTTAAAACCAAGTTACCTATAGAAAGTCCATCCCTGAGCCTTGCTTTTCTCATCTGTGAAATGGGCGTGACTGCACTGTCACAGAGCATCGTCTAGGAATGCAGCTCAGTGCAAAGGACTTGGGTTCAATCCCCAATATCACCTTTCCCCAACATACACACAAGAGCCAACATGGAAGCTGAGAGGGGCTGGTCCAGAGAGGGCTGTGAAATGCTCCTGAACCCAAACCCTCCTGCTCTGGGGTGGGGTATGTGGTGCTCTGGGGCAGGAGAGGGTCCATTCTCTGCAGAGTGTCCTGTGTGCCCTACAGTGGGGCGTTCTCAAGCACCTTCACCTAAACACAGTACTTTTTATTCTCACACTTTTAGGCTGTCCACACCTTAAAATTACAGTGTTTGTCTGGACTGCTGAACTTATAGGCCACAGTGATAGCTAAGAAAGAAGCGCAGTGAAGAACTGCCTGTCTCCTGCACAGCGGTGTGAAGAGCTCTGTCTCCCTCATCTTCTCATGCTGGCACCAGCAGTTACAAAGGAAGCCCAGCACCTTGAGGCCTCGGCCTGGGCTAAGTTCTTCTCAGCCTCCAGGTACTTGCCTAGAAAACCATGGAACCCAGGGAGACGATGGCACAGGATCTCACCCACTTCTCACAGCAGCCTCTGGTGCCTTCAGAGATTTCTCTCTGCAGATAAAAATGATGGAACCCATCTTCCAAATGGAAAGCATGTTCAAGAGATTCCTCTAGATGTTGTGCAAGCTGCATTGCTAAACCTCAGAACAAACTGATGGCCAATATTATCAGCTCACTTGAGAGATGAGAAAACCAAGGCTCAGAAGTCCTTACGCATCTTGCCTGGGTGGTACAGAAAGACAAATCACTATCAACAACTGGAGAGAGCTCAACACCGTCTAATAAAGAACCTGTGTTGCTCCAAACCTGCCATTCTCCCCTCAAAGAATAGAAGCACCTGGAGCCGACAGATTGAAACATGTAGTTTTCGTCTCAGGCAGTCCAAGCCCTGCTGTGATTTCAGTGTGTCTCCCCAAGTTGCTCTGCTGCAAACTTCACAGCCAGGTTCATATACAGATGGTGCTTGGAAGTGGGGCCTTGGGGAGACCATTAGGATTAGGTGATGTCACAGGGTGGGACACTGCTGATGGCATTAATGGCTTTCTAAGAAGAGAGAGAAGCTGACACACTTGATCTGCCTCTCTGTGGGATGCCCTTGGCCATGGTATGCTGCAGTCAGAAGTCTTTACCAGATGACAATGCCATGCTCAGACTTACTAATCTCTGGAATTGTGAGCTAATTGAGCCTCTTTTCTTTATAAACTTCCTGGTCTCAGGCTATGTTAGAGAGCAAACAGAAAAGGAGCACCATAGTCTGGACAGCTTATAACTAATAGAAAGTTCTTTCTCACAGTTCTAAAGTTTAGAAGTCGGCTTTGGCCACCAGCATGTTTGGTGTCTGGTGAGGACCCTCTCCTGGGCTGCACACTGCTGACTTCTCCCTGTATCCTCACAAGGCAGAAAGAAGGTGAGCGAGCTCTCAGGGGCCACAAGCTGCCAGAGGATTAATCCTGTGCACAGGGGCTCTGCCTCCATGACCTGACCACTATGGGTCAGGATTTCAACATATGAAGTTTTATTTCAACATCTAGTCCATAGCTGGAGTCCTCACTAGGAGATGAATATTGTGCTGGGTAAGTCTAAGAGAACATCAATCACCACAGTGTCATGAACACAGATGATGGAGGCCCTTCAGCCCTCCAGGCTGCTGCAGCCGCGACACCAGCCCAGTGACAACTGCAGCTTGTCCTCTCTGGAGGCAGACGAGTGAAGCACCAGGACTGGATGCTTCCCCAGCCGACACTGGATATGTGTGGGTTGTGTTCTTTATTCAGGAGGCGAGGCAAGAGATGAAGCAGAGCCCAGTAACCCAAGCAGGGGGTCACTGTGGTTAGAACAGACTTGGGGGACGGGGGTGGAGATGCTCTGGGCAAGCACAAGTGTTAACTGCTTTCTGCATCAGTGAGTAAGTAACCTCTGACCAACAATGCCAGAGATAAAAACACCGTTTCTGAGCCAGCAGTGTGTTCTGTGTTACCCGAGTCTGTGAGGACAGTGCCTGTTCCTCCAGCTAGGACTTTGGATGCCTTGAAACAGCACAGAAGCCCCTGTGCTTCTGCAGGGTGACTTGTCTGTTCCCTTCGCCCAGGAAAGCACACAGTAGGTGTTTAAAAGAAAATGCTGGTTGAGCTCACATAGAATACACTTAAATTTTAATGCAAAAGGTAAATATGATGCTTGAAAGGTAAACTATTGAAACGTAAGAGCTATTATTTATACCTAAATCCGCCCCACAAGCTTCATGTGCTTAGAGGCAGGCACTTGTGGAAGATGATTAGATGCGTCTAATGTGTGTAAGATGATCAGCCTGTCTGTGCTATAGTCGTCTTAGTGTTGGGAGGCAGGGTCTGGTTGGAAGAGGTAGATCACTGGCTTCATGATCAGGGAGAGTCTCTTTTCATTCTCTGCTTCCTGGCTGCCATGACAAGAGCCACTTTCCTCTGCCAAATCCTTCCACCATGCCCTCTGACTATGGAAGAACTGAAATGTAAACCTCTCCTTCTTTAATAAGTACACACTTCAGGTCGTGGGCGTGGGGTATTGTGTTCCAGAGATGAGACGAGAAGATGACTAAGACAGCAAGAAAGACTGTTCACACCAATGGGAAGCCTAAGGACAGAAATGGGACCAGGGAGTGTTTGTAAAACTTATATAATCAACTCAGCTATTAAGGAGACTTCACTACACTTCCTAACTTTTCTGCTTAGATGTACATGTCTGTGTGGATATAATGCATGGTCTTAATGCCCCAGGTATCTGGTTAGGTGTAATCATATATTTTAGATGTTTGGAGACTAAATATATTCATGCACATGATTGACAGAAAAGCTCTCTGCACAACAGTAGCTTCCCTAGCCCCCAACCAGCTCTAAGGAAATGAAATTCCCACAGTATAATCACAAATTGTTTGATAAGAAGTCTCAAGAAACCAGTATTGGGAAATGGGAAATGCTCTCTTGTAACAGAACAGGTGATGAAAAGATGTGAGATGCAAGATAGACTTTTAAGAGTATTTCAGATCTGCAGTGAGAAGACAGGAGATGTGCAAACATGGAGGAGAAGCAGCATGAGGGCTGCCACAGGGAGCAGCCTGGTCTGCGGCAGAGTGGGACCCGGAACCAGGTCAGCCTGGACAGACTGAAAGAGAAGCAGTGTTTTCCACCTCCGTTGGTGGTTCTATTTATGCAGCAAAAGGCAGGTTTGACAACTCAGAAAATGAACAACAAACCTAAATAAGCTGGACAAATAGAGATACAGATAAACTGCAGTCGTGATAGGAGACACTGGTGACAGATATAGATTCCATCTGGAACTGATGGCAGAATCACAAGGGAAAAATTTTGGTACTCGGGATGAACCCAGAGCCTTCGTGTTGAGCTACATTCCTAGACTGTTTGTTTGTTTGTTTGTTTTGTTTTGTTTTTAAGAAAAATTCTTGCTAAGTTGCCCAGGCTGAGTTGAACCTACCATCCTGCCTCAGCCTCCCTGAGTGCTGGGATTACAGCTGTGTGTCACTGTGATGAATAGAACTTATTTTTTAAAAAGGAAGAAGTGTGTGTGTGTGTGTGTGTGCGCGCGCCCACGCACATAGTGGTTCGCAGCCTGGGTCCTGAAGGTGCGCACATGCAGACTCTGTGTTCCAAAGGGTAGTTAGGATGGGCTGAGTTTCAAATCATCCTGCTGGTCTTGTATCCCATCTTCTATCACTCCGTCTCCTCCAGTAGGACATGAGGCCTACGGTTGCACCCCCAGCATTAAGAAGGGGAGTTAAGGCCGTAGCCTCACTCAGAGCTGCCCTTTCTACCCTAGTTCCTACTCAGGGTCTCTACCAGCCAACAGCAACAGACAATGAGCTGGGGTGAACACCCATCACACACACACTGCAACCTGAAAGGTACCTGCCTCCACAGGGCCTTTCCCAGGACCACCCTTCTCAGGTGATGGTACCACCTTCTGTATTAGACAAAATACCCAACACCCACAGCTTAAAGGAAGGGAGGTTTAACCTGGTTCACAGGTCAGGGAAGCCAACTCACGGTTAGCTGGCTCCAAGGCAAAAACGTCACGGTAGAAGGGCATGGGGGATGAAAGCTGTTCCCCTTCTTGCAGGCAGGGAGCAGAAAGAGCAGATGGAAGCGGGGAAACATACCCTCCAAAGTCACACCCATAGTGACACACCTATTCCAACTAAGGCCTGTCTCCTAACAGCACATTTAGCTACATACTTATCAATGGGTCAACCCACGGGTGAGTATAGCGTCCTCATGAGCCAGTAACCTTCCAAAAGCCTCACTTCAGAATATATGAGACTTTGCAGGGGGCATTGTAGAGCTATACCATAATAACTTCCAATCCAGGTGCTTTAGAGACCCATCAGACATCCCAGATTCTCCCTATTCCTTTACTTCTGCATCTACTTACAGAATAAATCTGGCAAGCTCTGGCCTCCTTTCACTGCTACTCCCAGCACTCAAGTCCCAGGTAACATCACTTCCCACCTGCATCGCCCCAGTGACCTCTCATCTGGTCCCCAGACATGGCCATGTGTGTTCTTAGCACAGCAGCAGGAGGGGAAAGATCATCCCAAATCATACATTTGCATGCCCATTTAAGTCTAACATCCCTATTCTGCAAGTGCACTTAGGCACACTCATGTTGTACTGTTCTCCCACCATGCCTGGTGCTTTAGCTCCTCAGATACTTGAAGCTCCTGAAACTCAGGCTGCTAAATATACAGTGGTTTTAGGATGTTAGCCCAACTCCCAGGAGCTAAAGCACTTCCCAACAATTTCTCTCCCCTCTCACCCTGAGTGGCCTGGACTCAGTGTCTTTGGTCAAATGGCAGCTCCTGACTGAACACCTATCAGGAAAGACTTAACAGGGCAGCAGTGAAAAGCATGGACTCCAGCAGTCTTCTGGTTCACCATTCCTTCCAGGAGACATTTTTGGGAGTTCCCCACGGTGCCAAGCCTTCTCATGTAGCATGGGGTCACAGCAGCTCCCACCCCACGGGTTTGCTATGAAGGCTAGAGGAATAAACCCGCAGGGAAGGAAGGCATATTGTCTCCCCATTTTGATACTGAGAAAATAGGTTTGGCCAGGTTAGTAACTTAGCCAAGGTCACTCCGATACAAGTGACTGAAAGAGCTACTCAGTCTGGAGCTCACACCTCCACCTCTGAGCCACAGTGACCTACTCATATTCCAGGTCCAGCCCTGCACTGAGCCACGCAGGCTGTCAACACTGAGCACCAAGCAGGCAAGCAGCTCTGAAGAACTGGGGACATGCGACAACAGGCAGTGCTCCAGCCCAGTTAACGATAAGTGCATCCTGAGCACGACCAAACCTAGGTCAAAAGAAGTATTTCTGGGATTTATGAAAGCCCTGCATGACTATTCTAAATGTGTCTCCTCTTGTCTACAGCCCAATGGCTTTACCTGAAGGGTTTGCTATTATTCTTCATCTTTCTCGCCATGTCCAGTGGCTGCTCCTGAGTAGAACAAGCTGGTTATGGTTAGCAAGCTGTGCACTTCCATGTAACTGTCCCCAGGCCTGGTGACATGCGAAAGGAGCAGGATTAGATACTGACACCCATGGGTGCTGACACTCTGTCATTCTGCCTCAGCAACACGATCAAGAGAGCACATGTGTCCTGGCCACCCCTTCCCCATCCACTGCCTGCAGGACCTTCCTCATCTCACAACTGCTGATGACTCCTGTTCCAACAGCTCCAAGAATTCAGACTTCTTCTCGGGTCACCTCATGCTGTTCCAAAATGCCTTCCCTCCAATTCTTTCCACAATTTAAAGATGGGAAAATCGAGACCCAGGGAACAAACCAGATTGTCCCAAGCCCCACAGTCTGGTAATGGCACAGGAGGGTTGCAGTCCAGGGCTTTGGTTCTTGGGCTGGTCATCTTCTTTATCTACCACAGAGGAGTTCTGGGGCTACTGAAGTATATATACTTCTAGAGTTAGCATAACAAACTTAATGTCTAAGAGCATAACAAACTTAATGTCTAAGATACACACACACACACACACACACACACACACATGCTTTCCCAATTCTGGCAGCCATAAGTCTGGGGTCAAAGTGTAGAGTGTGAAAATCCTCTGTAGGTGCTGGAAACAATCGTTTCTCACCTGTGCTAACTCCTGTTGACTTTAGGTGTTCCTTGGCTTGTGACTGCCAGTCCCTGTCTTCCATGTGTCTCTCCAATGACTAGAGCACTTGTTTTGGATCTATAGCCCACCCACATAGACCCAGAGTATTCTCTTCTCAAAATCTTAAACTTAATCACATCTGCAAAGACCCTTTTTCTAAGTAACTTCTTATTAGTGGTTTCCAGACGTTAGGATATATTTGTGGGGTGTGGAACATCAATCAACCCACTATAGTGAACTTCTTGGGGATTCCAGGTGTATTAGGAAGTTAGAATTCTGTGAGGGAATTATGGGTAAAGACCATCAGTTCCAAGTTACACCTATCCCCAAAGTAGAGCTCATGGACCCTCAGCCTGTCCTCTTCAGGATAACAACATGTGTCATAATCATGAGTGATACTATGATATATAAAGTCAGAAAGGAGACAACAGCTATGATTGTAGAAGGCATACTGCATACAGGGCACTATGGTTAGTCATTGTGCACATTGTCTTTCATCTTTTTACTTATTTTATAAGGTAAATAGCAAGCAACTGCAGCAAGTACTAGCTGGGAGATGTTTTTCAACTAATTCTCTGGGCCTCTATTTCCTTGCCTTTAAATGATAATCACAACTCATCAGAAATTATTACCCCCGTCCCATTGACCTCTGTAGCCTCTGACCAATGTGTCCTCTTCCCCCAACCCCCCCCCACCATTGGTAACCACCACAGTGCTCTTCACTTCCATGAATTTGAGGTTTCCAAATTTTACAACTTGTAAGGGAAATCACAAAGTATTTGTCTCTTTGTGCCTGACTTATTTCACTTAGCATAATGTCACTGTATCCTTCCAAGTTGTAGCAAATCATAATACTGCCTCCTTCTTAAGGCTGAATAGTATTCTTGGTATATACAAACCATATTTTAAATTCTGCTCATCTAGTAATTAGTGCTTTGGTTCTTTCCATCTCTTGGCTATTGTGAATAGTGCTACAATAAACATGGGTATCCAAACAGGTTTCAACATAATGATTTCAATTCTGTTGGGCATTTACTCAGAAGTGGGATTGCTGGATCATATGGAGTTCTATTTTTAGTTTTTGAGGAACCACCTTCCTGTTTTCCACAATGACTGTACTAATTTACATTCTCACCAACAGTGTGCAAAGATTCTCTTTGCTCCATGTCTCTGTCACCACGTGTTACCTTACATTTCTTGTATAACAGCCAGTCTAACAGGTGTAATGTGAGAGCTTATGGTGCCTTTAATGATTCATTGCATAGCACAGTGACTACAGTCAATAATAATAATAACAATAACATGTTGTATAGTTTTAAATAATTAAGAGAGTGGATTTTAAATGCTTTCACATTTAAAAAGAAAAGGTAAGTATTTCAGGTAATGAGTATGTTAATTGGCCTAATTTGATTTTTCTACAATGTATACCTATAAAGAACTTGAGACTGTGTCCCAAAGATATGTACAACTATTAGTTGTCAATTACAAGTAAAATAAAAACTTTAACAATTATAATAATGTCTGTTTCAAGAGAGCCTCATGAAGACAAAAGATAATGTTTAGGAAATGCCCAGAGCAATGGCACACACAAACACACTTAATGCAGACTTTCATCATCACCACTGTCATCACCATCAACATCACCATTACTGCTCACTTCATTCGATGGCTACATCTGACCATTAGACAAAGGCCAATTCTTTATCTGCTTTCATACAGCTGTGTCCTGAAGCTTTATAGGGTACAAACAATACTTCTACATTTGGAGTGTTATTTTAACTGCATGCAGTAAATTAGTTGTTTAAAGCAATCCCTGGGCACTCCTAAACGCTTCAGATCCCTGGCAGTATTAATATTCATTTGAAAAGGTTTCTGATCTACTCATTTGAATTCGTGGCTGTGTTCTAATTACTATGTTAAGTGGGGTACAATTCCCGTCAGCTCAATGAATCCGTGTTTTTCAGCCTTGAATGTATCTGGTTGCACTGACTAGGTGTCTCATTTTCTGATTTGTAGACACTGTCTGGATTAATTCAGAATGTTTTAGTTCTCTCAACAACCAAATGTGACAACATAAAGAGAAATTGAAAAGCAAATGGATTCTATCCTTAGACAGTGTCCAAGTGCAATGAAATACGGACACGGACTCAGCAGGGAGAACGGCTGACAGGACTGGGAAGAACCACTGCCTCACCCTGGATTCCACCTGAGCTTTGACAGAAGCCCTTGGTTGAGATGGAAAGGACATGGCTTTGGAGCTGAGTGGCTCTGGTTCCAATTTCAGTTCTACTTATCCAAGTTGCCTAAAATGAAGGTTCAATACATGTATTATATGATGTTCTGACAACCAGTGAAACTGGGAGCACCTTCAGTGATCCAATCAGAAGGCTCCCACCCCTGCCCCACTGTGCTCCTGGAGATAATGTGCCTTGGACAAACAGCCTTACTTATCAGGGGAGCCAGGCACAGTCCTGCTTATCTCTGAAGACTGGGTGTGACAGTTTTGGATGTGAAATGTCCCTAAAGGCTCATGTGTTAAAGGCTTGGTATCCAGGCAGCAGTAGATACCTCGGAGTTTAAGTGTTTGAGAAGTCACTTGATCATGAAGGTTCTGACCTCATCACTGAGTGAACAATTAGGAGGTGTTGGAGATGGTAAGGAGGCAACCCTAATTGGAAGTAGGTCAGTGGGGGTATACCCAGGAATGATGTGATCCTTCAATCTCTCTTTCTCTTTTTCTGTCTTGCTCCACCTTCTGTCCTCTTTCTCTCCTCTCTGCTCTTTCTCCCTCTGTTTCCTTCCCTTCCATTTGCCATGACTCTAGCTCCTATGCTGTACTATATGCTCCCTACTATGATGTTCTGCTTCACAACAGACCCAAAAGCAACAGAGCCAAATGACTATGAACTGAACCCTCTGGAACTGTGGTCAAAATAAACCTTTCCTTCCTTTAAGCTTTTATCTTCAGGAGTTTGATATGCTAACGCAGTAGGTTTCATTGCCCCTAGCCCACAGGTTTTAAAACTAGCCAATGACATCCTCTCATAGGACTGGCCCATTCCACCCGCTACATACTATAAACCTTTGCCTCCCAGTTCCCTCACTCTTCACCTGGTCCCACATGCAGTCTTCATGTTATTCTGCATGGTGCATAGTGTCTTCCTCCCTGGCTGTGAGTATACATAAATAATAACTTGCTGTGGATCTTTTCCACCAGTGTTGATGTTGCCATTCCAGTCATTCCAATGTCCCACAACCTCAACTTTGGGATGATTAAAGCACCAATTGTGTAAATTTGTCAAGCTTTCAGCAATGCCTTCAGCAACTTCCGAGGAAAAATAAGATCTTTCTTGCCAAAAACCAAAACACAAATAACTACAGTAGAACTGCAGATTCTTTTGCAATATCAACATAAAAGCAAGGAAATAGTGCATTAGTCACTTTTCCATCACTGGAACAAAATACCCAACACCCACAATTTAAAGGAGAGTTTTATTTTGGCTCACAATTTCCATTAGGTTCTGTTTGTGACTGCATAGCTCAAAGGCAGAAATGGCCCAGTAGACAAACATGGCAGAGGACAGCCATAGCAGGCAAGAAGCAGAAAGAGAAGAAAGGAGCCAGGTACATGAATATAGCTTTCCCAGTTACACCACATTACCCACCTCTCCCAGCTAGTTCTTACCTCTGAACAATAAGACTTATGGGTGACATCTAAACTACATCAAATATCCATTGAGCTGGATACTTCCTCACTTCTATGCATAAATAACACCTAGATTCCTTGGGAGGGATTAACATTTTTTCTAATGTTGACGTTATATGTTACACAGAGTAGAACTATAATGCTATCTACCCAAGGGAGGGGAGAGCATCACATAGCACAGGGAAGGCAAAGACATTTCTTGCTTCATGCGGGATCGAAAGAATTCATGGTGCTCCCCAAAGACCACTGTGACAAAGTCCAAGGCTCTGGTAGCAGCAGGTCATGATTAGTCACTGAAGCGCTACAGTTTGCATATGATTTAAGAGTGACTTCTAAGAGTTCAAGTGCTGGGAGCTCAAACACCTGTGTGATGCTGCTAAGAGGTGGGAGAACCTTGATGAAGTTGAACCTAATGTGTGGTAATTAGGTCATGAGGACTTGATGCTCACAGGGATTAATGCTGACCTCAACATCACGACAACAGCAAGTTGTTAATGGTGGTTAAACTAAAATGTGCCAACTTGATTGGCTTGGAAGCTGCCTAGGGGGTTAGAAAAACACACTTTTAGGTGAGTCTGGCTGGGTCACGGAGGTATAGTCTTGCATACTATAAATGGCAACTTACCCCTTCCTTTCTGGTACTGTTCCCCTTCTTTGCTTTCTAGCTACGATGAACTAACCAGCTTCCCCATCACACCCTTCCATCATGCTGAAAGTCATCCATTAGTGGCTTCAGAACTGAATGGACAAATGGGAGGTGGAGGTCTAGATCCACTGAAACCGTGAGCCAAAGTAAACCTCTCCTCTTCTAGTAGTGAATGTTGGATACTGTGTCTCAGTAACCAGAAAGCTGACTGATACATTATTACAGAAGAGCAAACTTGGCCCCAGAGTATTTCTGGCTTCCTGTCTAGCAGGTGATCATTCCCTCTCATGTAAACGCCTGCTACGCTGCCATCTGCCATGCTGTGATACAGCCAGGGGCTTCACCAAGATGCTGCAACCATGCTCCAACACCTCTAAACAGTCTCTTTTCTTTATAAAGTACCCACTCTGTGGCACTTCATTATATCAACAGAAAACAAACTAATACAGAAGTCTGTGACTGATTAATGCAGTCTGTCATGGATAGGGGAATAAATCAAGCCAGCACTTTGAGGGCATAGATGCCCTCCTTCCCCAACAGAAAAAAAGCACAAAGACCTCAAACACGGGGCTCTGGGATTCTAAGTAGGCCTTACCTCAGGCCTCAGTCTTTGGATCTGTAAAATAAAATAATGGAACCTGAGATCCTCTGAGAGTCCACCCTCCTTTCACTCTTGCCAGGTCCCTGGAACCGATTATCACATTATAATGATGGCCAGGATCTGACAGAGGGAAACCAGCCTGACCACCTTGCTAATTATAGTTTTCTCTGGTTAGCTTTAAACTCTTGGCAGGTCTGATTCCAAAGGAAGCCTTAAAATGTTAGTAGGTCTTATTCCAAAGGACTGCTGCAAGCTGCATTTGCTATCTGAAACAGCAATTTAAAATACAAAAATAACACCTTTTGTTCCAGCAAAGCTTAGGAACTGAGCAGCAAAACCAAATAATCTAGGGCCTGTGCTTCCCCTGAATGGCCTGGGGAGGGGCAGACCCTCGCTCTACCACAAGCAACAGGAAGATGGGGAAGGGAAGTGGCAAATTCACATACCCTGCCCCAAACAGCTATTAAAACAGCAACTGAGCAGAGGGGAGAAATCAGTCCAGGTTGGTCTCTCTTTAGCAAAGAGCCCCAGATCTCTTTTCAATAAAATGCCTCTAATCGCTCTAAACATTTTATTAAAAATCCCCCATGGGCCAATTATAGGCAATGCTTCCAGCCACAATCTATCCAGCAATCATGCCCAACCTCCTCTCATGTCTCAGACAGTGGGTACTTCCTGGGCCTGCAGTCTCTCTTGATCTCCCCCACAGCCTTTGTCTCTGTGTCTCTGGCTCACAGTGTATGTGTGTCCACACCCTGGTGTCTGTCCTTCTGCAGCTCCATCTCTTACCTCTCCATCTCTGCATCTCCACCCCTTTCATTCCTACCTATCTTCCCATTTGCTGCTTTCTTCTTCTCAGTGTGTCTGCCTCTTTTTGCCAATATCCATCCTCCCCTTTGAGATCTTCTTTCCCTTCTCTACATCAGAGTTCTCCAGGATCTGTTTTCCTTCAGGGAACTTTTCCAACACAGGCTGTTGTGGCTAATCAGAAATTCCTTGGAACTCTCCAAACTACTTTTTGCATGCGACAATTTATTTATAAGACATTATTACCATAATTTACACAAACAATTTAAAATAGTAATCAGACCTCTGGTTCCTGGAAACCAGCACACAGAAAGGAGTTAGCATTATCCCAAAGGAACACACACACACACACACACACACACACACACATGCATGCACACACACATACACACACACTCCACAGCTTTTTGATATATCTAAAAAATGGAAAACACAGCAAGGAAAACCACCTTAAATTGTATATGTAAATGTCCATTTTGTAAAACTAACACATGCCTTACCAGGATCATTAAATACATTTTAGAACATCTCTCCAATTGACACAAACAGTATTCATTCAGTTAACAAGTAGATATTACACACATATTGTTTCCATGATACCTGATACATGAGTAGGAGACCATACTTCTCTAGAGAGTACTTAGACAGTGATGGATAAAAAGGCATTCAAACAGAATTATCACTCCATGTATGATAAAGGCAGTAACAAAAAGGACACCTGGGGGGCCTGGAAGGACCTACTTCATGATGTCTTTTAATTCTTGAAGTACTAGGTGCCGTCCATCTAATAGAGACATCTGCATTTGGTTTAATGCTTTATATTTTTCAAGACATTAGTTGAAAGAACTTCACTTAGGATCCAACTATCTAGATCCTCACAAGCACAGTGCTAGATACACTGTGGGTCCTTTAGGTACATTTGTCAGTGGACTAGACAGTGCAAATGCCTCTAAGTGAGTAGGCCTCTTTCCAGGTGGCCTTTTCAATCTCAGTACTCAGCCCACCTCTGGCCCCTAGCAGATGTGCTATACAGGTACATTGAATGAATGAATATCTGGGTGAGGCAGGAGGTAGAGGCACATACCCTAATTTAATAGACAACAAAATTAACATAAAAACCATCATCTCGTGATTACGGTCACTCAGCCAATAGTTGAAGGCATGAGTAGTCGTTTTACTATAGGACTCCATTTATCTAGTGCATACCTTTTTCTCTTATTAAACATATACATGCCTTTACTTATCCAAGGAACCAAAGTTTCCAGATCCATTGTAAAAGATTTGTATCAGTGTCATGCCATGAAATAGAAGCAGAAAGTGAGAATTTTCCAATCACTCCACCCAAACAGCTCTTCTACATACACCTGGGATGGCTTTTGGAATCAAATCTTCCAGTTTATCCATCCATCCATCCATCCATCCATCCATCCATCCACCCATCCATTCCACAAGCTCTTACCCATGCTAGAACCCTTTACATGCAAGGCACTGTCCCATGGGACACATTAGGACTTACCTTGCTATGAACAGTCAACAGTCATTCAGAGTCCATGTCAACTAGAGGCCTCTTGCCTCTTTCGTGAACTGTTTCTTCACAGAAATCACATTTAGTGTATGTTTTGGTTGGATTTCCACCCACCTCTTCCTTTAGAAGCATCATTTGCAATGATTTTAGCTGAGCCAATGTTTCTCAGCCCTAGCTACATATTAAAATCATCCTAAAAGACTTAAAAAGAGATACTAATCTCAGTCCTCATCTCTGATCAAGTTAATGAAAATCTTCAAAGTAAAGAAGAAGTACTACAAGTTTTAAAATTGCCCAAGCAACTATAACATGCAGCCCTGTTAGAAATATGGAACCAACTGCTTTTAAAGCACCTTCTCCATAGCACAGAATAGAAATATCGCTGAACTAGTGGTCCCAATGTCAGCCTTTGGTGTTCACCTGGCTGCACATATGACTCTGGGTAACTAATTTCCTTCTGAGAAATCAAGTAAGAGTTCTACTGAGGCCTTTCCCTACAGCCTGGTCTGTGTCAGTGGGACTTACACACCTCTCCTCTCCAAAATACGGGTGTGTGAAGCAGTGAGGAAGCTCAGTGGAGAAACTTCCATCACAACCATGAGTCACTTGAGAGCAAAGGCACTTGTTCATCACAGCTCATCTCTCCTCACAGCACAGAAATGGAAAACTCCATCCACCATCCACTGAAACTTCGAAAGCTAATAACGAACACTTCTCAGAGGTGCTCAAATTTTCCCTCTCCTCCTTGCAATCTCAATAGGCTGGCCCCTGCAGCATCCTCAGAGATCAGTAAGGGGTGCTCAGGCTTCCTGCTCCTCACATGCCAGAGACCCGCTTCCTCCAGCTCCCAAATTTGGCATTCACACATCGCTTCCCTTCTCCTCTTAGCCCATGAATATGCTGCACAACAGTCATCTACTGACTGGGGCCCTGGCTTCTCATCCTCTGTTCACAGTTGGACCAAGCTCTGGAACCATTTTTTCTCAAGCTGTCTCTAGGTAGTGCCAAATCCAGCTCCGTCTGAGCTCTCATAGGTCTTCCACATCTTTGAATCTCCAAATACGACATGTCAGGATTTTCCCATCCCATGAAAACCCATGCACTCCATATGCCCTGAGCATCATGCCTTCATCCTGATGTGGGCCATCTCCAGGCCCTGTTGGCTCAGGGAAAGCTCCTATGTCTGCTCCTGAAAGTACATTTTACCTCAGGATCTGAAAGGATGCAGGACAGTAAAGTTTAGTCTTTTAGTTCCAGGGCTAACTCACCTATGTTAAACATCTATGCTACTCAGCATTCAACTGCAATGATAAAATACCTGAAATGATCAACTTCTAAAGACAGGCTTATTTGGTTCACATTTCCTGAAGTTTCAATTCATAGTGAATTGGCCCCATGACACTGGCCCTGGGGGGAGACAGTACATCATGGCAGAAGCACATGGTGGAGAAGGCCTGTTCACCTCACAGCAGCCAGGAGACAAAGAAGAAGAGGAAGGGCTAGGATCTCAGTATCCCCTTCCAAGGCAGACCCTTCCAAACGAGCTAACTTCCTCCCATTAGGCTCTACCTTCTAAAAGTTACACCTCCTCCCAGTAGCTCCAGGGGTTAGAGGTCAAGCTCTCCACATATGAGCCTTTGGAGAACAATCCAAACCCAACATCCTTCCATGTTCCACCTCCTCAGAATTGGTGGACACATAGGGCTCACTGGTCAGCACTTAACTTAGCAAGGCTACCATCATCCTACATGTCCTGGCCCAGTCCCTCAGACTGTTCCATCTAACAGGACAATGGAACCCAGCTTACCTGTGGGAGGATCTCCTTGCAAGTGCACATACAGATTCAGCTATGAGTGTGGTCCTCACCAAGTGACCTCCATGCTCCCAGAGTGGGAGGAGAGAGAGATAAATGATGCTTTCAGGGTACATCTAGGGACACCTCGCTTCCATATCCCTAGTGAAAATGTTGCCATAAGTCCTGGCGAGGATCACATAAGCACCAACCTGGGCGGGGTCCTACTTTCCCTGGAAATACAAAAGGGAAGATGATGGTGGTCAGCTCCACACTGTCAATCCAGACACATGCTAAGCCTTTTCTGCCAACAGTCCTTAACCAGAGCCAGGGACTTGGGTTCATATCTCATTTAGTTAACCACTAAGAGTGCCAGTTTGAACAAGTGATTTCACATCTTTAGGCATGAATTTTGCTTTCTCTAAAGTGATTTTAATAACGTCTACCTCATGGGGTTGTTGGGAGAAATCACTAAAAACTGTAAGTAACACACATTGATTTCATTTAACTTGACTCATGTCCAGTGTTTTCCTGTTAATTCTCTATTGACTCAAAACAGAAATCCAAGTTTCCAAGGGGGCCATATCACACTTACTATTAAATCTGCAGCACCTAGGACAGGTGGCCGCTTGGCATGCCTTTACTGAATGTTTGTAGAGTGACTGGAATTGAATTAATCAGGGTCAGGGTGAGACTCCATGGCAATTTAACCTTCAGTAGGAGAGATGTGACCAGCTAAGACATCTAGAGCCTAAGGCAGAAAATGAATATGACAAAAACCTGAGACACAACAAACTACAATCTGTCAAAATATTGGGCATGTTGTTCCCAACTCCAGAGTATAAATCAATCAATTTATTTAAATACATTAAGGTTGGACACTAACACATACACAGCTTCTTGCATTGTGATATGATTTCAGTAAGATTTTCACCATGGGTAGATGGTAAGGTCAATTGGATTGGATGAAGGACTGCCCGGTGTTATAGTCGAGACTTGGCACATCCTGAAAAGGCTTACTGAGTTGAAGGCTTGGTTGCTGATGGGGTTTGAGGAAGAGAATGGATCATGAAGGCTCTAAGGTCATCAGTAATCTAGCAAAGAGATCATCACTTGATTGCATTATTGGGAAGTAATGGAAACAAAAGTAGGGCCTAGTTGAAGCGAATGGAGACTATGTCACTCGACTGTTCCTCTCTGCCTCTCTCTCTTCTTGTTTTTATTTTGAAAAGAGTAAAACCAAATAAGAAAGAAAATAAAATGGGGTCATTCAAAACAAAAGGCATGACAGCACAAGATTAAAACCACAATACAAGGCGACCTACAATGGTTACCATGATATCCCCTGTCATCTTCAATAGAATTGTCTATATCATCAGGCATAGCATAATTGAACATAGCAGTACATAACAATATTAATAAAAACAAAACATTGGAGACATTATAAGACTTCAAAAGCAGGTAATAGTCAGAATAGGTATCCTAGTGAACTGGTCATCTTCATAGTAGTTGCCTATACTCTCAGACTTGATATTTTCAAACATAACAGATTCAAATAAAATCAGTCAAGACAAGACAATGATTGAACAAAATAGACTCAAATAAGATCAGTCATAATAAGACAGTGTAAGTAATACAGGGCTTCAGATTAAGTTAATAGGAAATTAAGGGTGGTGACCACAGTATATCCTGCTATTTTTGGAATAGCTGTCTGTGTCCTCAGGTCTAGTACAAGTAGACAGATTGGAACAGAATATAATCAAACTAAACAGAGTGATGAGAATAATGTGGGTTTTAAATCTTGATACACTATTAACAATGTCCTCTGCCTTCCTTTTTTAGACAGTTCCTCCCCTTTCACTTTCACAAGGTGCATTGTACCTTTTGGGTGCCACCAACTCCTTTAGTTTTTAGACTGGAGGGGCAACCTGCTATTTACCTAAGTGGTTCTGAACCTTTTTACCCCTGGGCTTGATATTAAGTTTTATTCCTTTACCTACAAAAGCCTCAAGGTTTTCCTTTGTTATAACTGAGTAGTTCTCTACTGCACAAAAGTATCATGTCTTTCCAACCTATCTGTAGGTTTCCAACCTATCTGTAGGACAAATTGCCCCTATTTCTCTCTGGTTCCCTGTCACATAGAGCATTGTTTTCTCATATTTGATTTTCAGCCCATAAACCCTCTTTCAGGTTAATTATATTTCCTATACAGAGCATCTTGATGGACCCTATTCCTGATCTACTCTTCCTGTGTTTCTTTTTGTTAGTGTATCAAGGCCATGTATGTTAGAGATTATAGCCAATCTTCTCTGCCTCATCTCTGCTCTGCTATTTTTCTGCCATTGTTTGTCTACTTTTCTCCTTCACTCCACTGTCTACCCCATTCATTGAGGCCTCTTTGCCATTGTTCCTGGAATCCTGATATTTCTCTCTCTCTCTCTCTCTCTCTCTCTCTCTCTCTCTCTCTCTCTCACGTGTCCTTTAGTATTTTTTGTAGGGTTGGATTGGTGGTCACAAACTCCCCCAGTTCCTCTTTGTCATGGAAGTATCTTATTTCTCCATTAATTTTGAGAGTTAGTTTTGCAGGGTAAATCAATCTGGGTTGGAGGTTATTTTCTTTCCTGGGTTGGAGGTTATTTTCTTTCAGGGTTTGGAATATTTCACTCCAAGCTTTTCTTGATTTGATGGTTTGTGTCGAGAAATCTGTTGTGATTTTGATGAGTTTGCCTTTATACATAATCTGTTTTTTTTTTCTCTGACAGCTTTTAATATTCTGTTCTTGTGATGGATTTCTGGGATCTTGATTATTATGTCTGGATGTAGATCTGTTTTGGTTGTAGCTGGCTGGAGTTCTGTATGCCTCATATATCTGAATATCATTTCCTTTTCCTATGCTTGGGAAGTTTTCCTTAATTATTTTTGTGAATAGCTTTTGTATTTTATTTGCCTTTGCTCCTGCTTCTTCACTCATATTTTTTTCATAGGTTATAGATCCTCTTATGGTCTTCTAGCCTTTGTATTGTTACTTCTTGGTTCCTTGTTATTTTTAAGAGATCTTTCCTTTCGTGATCACACATTGCAAACCTATCTTCAAGTTTTGATAGTCTAGTTTCTTTCAAGCAATTTTGCAAGCTTTCAATGGAGTTTTTAATTTCCTGGTAATCTCTTTAAACCTGTTTCATGTATTCCAGATTTTGTTTATATTCTTCATTGAAGGTTCCCCTCCTTTTTCTGTGTTTCTCCATTCTTCCATCTGTGTCTTCCTGAGAGATGTTTGGCATTTCTTTTCTTAATCTTCTTATATCTTGCTTTATTTGTATTAGTATTTCTGTTTTCAGTTCTTCTATAATGTCACAAAGATATTCCTTTATGTCAGCTGATGCTATTTCTGATATTGCATATTTGCTGCCCTCAATCTCTTCTGTGTTTACCTCTCTGGGACCCATATTCCCTGGGTTGGCAGCTGGAGATGCTCTTGTTTCTTTCTCTTGTCAAGTTTCTGGTTCTTCCAGACAGGTGTATAGTGGAGGTCCCAGGCCCTTTCTGTATTGGTATGGTTACTCTGAAGTGTACTGGCTAGGGATTGCTGCCCTCTCCAGTTTGCTGTTGATCACTGAGTTACAAGCAGGGGTGGTGCAGGCTGGTCCATCCCTTCCAAGCCAGTCAATCACTGGGGCTTATACGCTAATCACATTAGTGTATGCTGCTCAGACAGAACCAGTTCAGGACAGCTTCAGGGACAACTTTGTCCCTGGCTATTGGGTCCCACTCAGGGGCATGATTCAGCCCAAACAGTTCCCACCAATCTGCTCTGCACCAGGAGCAGCCAACTGAAACTGCTGTGGTTCTGGGTTCAGGCCTGTCCTGCCTGAATCCAATCTGTCATCCAGCCAGTCATCCCCTTCCGCGGGAGGACCAAATTCTGAGCACTCACTGTGAGCTAGTGAATATCTCCACACAGGCCCCATTCTCCATTGCAACAGGTCCTCAGGCTGAAGGACTCAGGCTCACAAACCACCACCCCCCTCAGACTTCAGCACGACCATGAGTCTTCTGATTCCAGGTGCCTAGAACAGCATGGGACCAGCTCCAGTGGGAGCATGTCTGGCTCCCGCCTTCCATCCACGTTTTTCTTTTTCTCTTTCTCTTTTTCTTTTTTTTTTTCTTGTTCTTTTTCCTTAGTTTCTTCCTGGGTTGTGAGAATCCCTCTCCTTTTGTCTGGTCTTCTCCATGATATTAAACTCTAGCATCTGAGCTGTTTCTCTCAGAGAGGTTCTTTACCTTGCCACTTATTGATCTGCCATCTTCCAGTAATAGCCTGAATGGGAACTTCTCTGAGTTTTCCAGTTATGCTATTTTCCAATTCTTGTAGCATCGGATGGCAGCAGCAGCAACTGTCCATGGTACTGTGAAGGAGGGAGAGGAGAGTGGCCCCTTCACATGCCCTGGTCCTGGCACAGGAGGCAGCCACCAGGGTTGGAAGGACATGGGGCGCACGCCACGCCAGACACAGCAGGTGAGGGAGAGCCCTCTCTGCCTCACTTGAGCTTTCTCTCCCCTTCCCAGCTACCATGAGGTGAGCATTTTTGCTTCACCATGTCCTTCCACCATGATGTTTTGCCTCACCACACACCCACAGGAATGGAAAGAGCTAGAGTGAAACCTCAGATGCCATGATCTAAAATAAACCTCTCCTCTTTGAAGTTGTTATCCTCAGGTGCAATGAAATAGCAACCAAAATATGACTAACACATCTAAGGAACTGGGAAAGCATTATTCCTGGATGTGTCTCTGAGTGTGTTTCTTCCACTCTCCTCCTCCCAGCTAAGATGCACTCTCTTTCTGCCTTTGAACATAGAAACTCTAGGCTCTCCAACATTCACAATCCAGGATTGGCATTGGCAGCCACCTGGGTTCTCAGACATTTGGTCAGTGTGAGAGTTACATCACTGGCCTCCCTAATTCTGAGGCCTCCAGATTTAGACTGAGATACACTGCCATTGTCCCAGGTTCGAGCCTGCAGGTAGGCTAGTGTGGAACTTCTCAGCCTCCATAATCACATGCAACAATCCTACTAATGAACCCCTTTCATATGTAGTATCTACATCTATACCTCTGGAGACCCCTAATACATATGGTGACCCTTTTAATGCAAATCCACTGACCTCATTTTAATATTCCTAATTCTGTTAACATGAATTAGGGTTACACAAATCATCTAAGCCCTGCCTGCCTCTCCCTACCTCTGTCATTCACTCTAGACATATTACCCTTATAACTGCTTATTTAAATGCCTGCTTTCCCCTGCAGTCTAAAAGCACCATGAGGTCAAGAATTAGTCTGTGTTATTTGTATCCCTAGTGATTGTCATGATGCCAGATGTTGATAAAGACCTCAATAAGTAATGTTTGAATAAATAGACCAGTTCATACAAATAATAATTTATTATCATTTGGAAAGAATTCACCAACAGATATAGAAGATACTGAACCCCAAATTCTGGTTTAAATTCATAGTCTTTTCCACATGGTAGATGGAGAGTCCTCATTTTGGGCTGCTATAATTATTGACTTTTTCAATACCTAAAGTGCAGTCATGTACCACATGCTTGACATAATGATGGGCCACATATATGACAGTGGTCCCATAAAATCGCATTCCCTTGTTACAACATAAATATCTTAGTCTGTGTAACTACACTGTTTGATCATTGTTCAAAAAACAAAACCACCTATAGCACATTTCTCAGAACATAAAACCATTGTTAAGTGATGCATGACTGTCCTCAGGATTGAAATATCTCATCATATTGGCAAAAATCTGAGTAGGCATCCTGAATTCCCCAGAAAGTTATCTCAGGTTCTACTGTGGGTTTCTGGATAGAACTGTCCTAGAAGTCAGCCCCATTCATCTGGGCTTAGCTGCTACCAGTTTCCAATGCACAGAAGTCATTCCGTGACTCTGCACTGAGGAATGGGCCACAACAAGAGGCTTCTGCATTTCCTTTCTGATCTGTTTTCTTTTCCAGCCCACAAATGTGTGTTCACTGCTGACTACAGAAACAGCATTCTAACTTCTGAAGATCACAGGAGAGAAACCAAGATTGATACATGGGGGGGTGCTGCCTTTGGGAGATGAAAAGAGTGTGTTAAACAGATTGTTTTACTTTTATTAGTATAATCTTTTAAAACTAAACTAGTATTTTATGATACTTTAAGAATGCTACTTTGTGGTCAATCTTTTTACCACCCTTATTCTATTGTGATTTTCTCCAGAGTACTGGTTATTATTTAAAATACTATAAAATTTTCTTATGTTTATCACAAGATCCTCCCTCCATTACTTGAACATAGTGATAATTTTACTTTTTGCTCACAGATATATCCTAAGCCCCTATTGGTACATGGCAGGTGTTGGGTAACTGAATGGGTCAGTTCATGTGGCTACCACAACCTTCTATGTTAGGCATTTTTATTCCCATTATATAAAAGAGAAAATGAAAGTCTGAAAGTGTTTATTTCTTGAGACTACCCTTCAAACTCACATGTGGTTTACTTTTATTCAATCAACATTTTAAGTCAAACCAAAACAATGTGAATTCAGGAAACTTCCATGTGCCTGCTCACAGAAGATCAAAGAGCTGTTACAGGATTAAATATCCCAATGGAGCAATACTTAGACATAGACAAGGAGGAACTGTTCATGGTTAATATCAAATGTTGCCTGTTACTGACAATAGGTGCTACAAGAGTGAAGGAAAAAATGGGCTATCAGGCCATGCAAGGGCTTCAGAAAGGATATTAGCCCAGGTACCAGTAGGCTCTTGGGGACTAGGTAGAAGCCAGAATTCCGTGCAACCAGCATGAAGTAAATGTGTTTTCTGAGTCTGAATAGTTTCTCATTCCAAAGTTCATACTTTTGGACCTTCAGTCTACCGTGGATGGGAATCATTCATTCCATAAAAACAAACTGAGTGCTGAGTTTCAGGGCTCTATCTCAGTGCTGGATATGCAAGAACAGAACAGTTCGGGGCCAAGGAGGGGATACAGGCCAATAATACCATAATTAAGAAAGGATATGGAAAGATCCAAGTGTATACACAGAGTATCCTAGCCCCCGACCCAATGTTTTCATGATACTTGTTTATTTGATTTGACTTAGTATTTGATTTTTTTCTTCATTAGTATATCCATATTTTCAGCAATAATAGATGTTCAAATATTCTGTGAATAAACAAACAAGGCCATGACTATGTGTGGGGTTCTTCAGAGAAATAAAAAGGAGAACAAATCAAGCTAACTTTGATCTTCACAAGGCAGTCCGAGGTGGAGACAATTCTTCCTACAGGTGAAGAACCTAAAGCTCAGAGAGCTCAGGAATTACAGCAATTACAGACAATCTCTGCAATTTGAGAGCTTTATCCTGGTGCATAAACAATACATGCTGAGTAGATATGGTAATTATAATTTTAAAACGTCACCTGTTCATGAACTAGTGATCCACAGCCCATTCCCTTCTCATGATGCTGGGCAGCAACAGAAAGCAGACACTCCCAATGAGCCATGCAATCATGACAGGAAGCAGTCAGTGCTCTACCATGAACTGTGTTCCTAAGCTGTGATGTTCAGTAGATTAGATGCACTGAGTGCATTTCAGACTAGAGGTATTTTCAGTGCATGATGGGTTTATCACAATATAACCCCCATAAAATGTCAAGGAACATTGTAGGGGACCAGGAAGTCTTCTGAGCTCTGAGACTTTAACTCCTATAGGCTACCTACAGTGCATCAAATTTTCACAGTGGCTTTGGGGAAGGCTTGATGTTATCTCTGTTTTATGGACAATAGAATTGATAATAATTTGGTTAAGCTAAAAATGGTTTTAAACTCAGATAAAGAATTCCAAGGAATTAAAGAGTGTATTAGCCACTTTTCTGTCACTGATGCCTGCCAATTAAAGGAGTGGTGTCCTTTGGTTCATGGTTGCAGTGGGTTCAGTGCATGGCTGGCTGGGTGCAAACCAGAAACAGCATGACAGAGGAAAGCTGCTCACCCCATAGTGGCCAGGAAACAGAGAGAGATGTGAGAAGCTGGAGACAAGAACACATTCTGTGTTAGTTACTTTTCTCATTGCTGAGACAAAAATACCTAATGCCCACAAGTTAAGGGATGAAATATATATTTAGGTCAGGGTTTATAGTGGCTTTAGTACATCATTGGCTGGCTCCAAGGTAGGATGGTATGGCAGACAGGCATCACAGAGGAGAAACAGTTCATGGCAGGCAGAAGTTAACAACACAAGCAAGAAGCTTTAATAGCATCTTCGTGTCCGTTTATTTTATCTGGGATACTCAGGGTGGGTAGCACTCATACCCTTAAACCTAGGCTTAAGGCTTAGCACTTAGGCTTAGCACAGCACTATGAATCAATCCCATGGCCACATACTCTAGATCCAGCCATCTCTGCAAAATCCCCACCTATGAACACATGAGACTTTCAGGGGAGATCTAAGCACAAGCCATAACACATCCTTCCAGGTCCCACTTCCAGTGATACACCTGTTTCAACTAGGGCCCAGTTACCAACATCACATTAGCTGTGAACCCATCAGTAGATCAATCCACTGATGAATATTGTACTCTCAAGATCCAAACACCTTCAACAAGTACCACCTACAATCACAGGAGATTTTAGAGGGAAATTTTAGATACAAATCATATCGTAGAGGGAAAATGAATGCAGACCACTTTTTCAAGGACCTTCACAGGGGAGGGCTTTTGATTTTATTCATGCCCTATTCATGTTCTTCTCACCAGGCACTATGGTCAAGTCAGTATGGGCTCCTTCAGCTTCTGTGCTCTGTTCAACCCTGCCAGGGTCAGACCCTGGAAGTGGGCCAGAGTCTAAATTTATTGAATGGTTTTATTTGAACAACTAGTAGTTATTGTGTGTTTGTTTCATAAAATTTCCTAGCCTTCATTCCAAAAGCATCAATTATGTTCTCTAATCAAGACTGTCATAGAATATGCATGCTATTGGCAAAGTGCCAAATAAGACAACTCTTCTCAATTCAATGTTACAGTTTCTGATAGTTTTTACTTAGTTTAAATCTGGAGAATCTTCACCGTGCTGAGGCAGAAACCAACAGAATTATCATTGAAGCTTCTGGAATGAGACTTCGATTGGAAATGACCATCGATGTCCCACATTCACACACTGGGAGAGGAACACATAACTCTGATCACACAAGACTTTCATTTTAAAATTAAAAATATCTTTATTTGATCATACAAATCAACATTACTGATTGTTCATTTCCAGCATGTTTTTAAGCAGGATGTGGATGCACACAGAATGTCTTCACCTTTTCTTTCAAATTTTAATGCTGATACTCATGAAGAAAACTGAAAATACATGTGTGTTGCTCAATTTTGTTTCAATCTTTCTTCACATAATGCTATACCTTTGCTTATAATGAAAGGAAATTTAGGCTATTATAGATTTGGAGTTCATTTGTACATATATCTTCTACCAGCCAGGCAATTGTTTTTGTTCCTCTGTTTTAATGTCCTTATATTTTATTGAAATGCCATTTTATTGCATATATTACATGTGGTTTTTTTCATTTCTTTAAGCTTTTAAAAATACATTTAAAAGGGAAGTATTTTCTCCTTACTATAATTTTTAAAAATGTATTACAGAGTTTCAATAAAAGACCTGAGAAGAACCAGAAGTAGCGGAAAACTGCCCTGAATCAACCGGGAACATTCTCAGCCTCACCAGTAGCAGTTATCACCAAGAAATTCAGTGCCTTAAAACATTATAAGAGGGTTTCTTTGCAAATAAGAAACTGCTAATGCTAAGCACCCCAGCTTTGAGGCAAACACGGACAGTGCTGGTTCTGGATGCAGTTAGAATACAGACTCACCGGAGGCAGCCACAGGTGAGTGAGGACCAGGGACAGGCCTGGGAGGAAGCGTGCTGGGAGCTACAAGCTTCCACCTATTGGCCCTAATCACACAAGCTTCCCTCCTCTAAAGGTAGGGGTATGAAAGACAAGCCCTGGAATGGGACCAGTCGCCCCAGAGACTGGTTTGGTGTCTGTGTTGGGTCTGACTCCGTGCTTTGGGTTTCCAGTAAGAGAAGTGAGTATAGCAAGTCTTCTCCTGCCTACGTTATAGGCAAGCCTGGGGACACTGGACATGCATGTCTTTTGAAAAGTCAAATGTCAATTTGCAAAAATGTATTAATTTAGTTACACATACAAATATAGCATTGTTTATATGTGTTCATTTCAAAATATTTGATTTTCATGCTTATCTTGTGAAGCAACTTTTACTCTTGATGTCCTTAAAAATTTTTTTTTGATTCCTCCAGATGAGCTCTCCAGAATATATCACCCTCATCTGTATGAAGCCCCTTGGGAGAGAGATCTGCTTTGATAGTGTCACCACATAGACATTGGACACCGCCTGGAGTCCTAAACCCATTAGCTCTTTGTGGACATTTTCAATCACTTACTCTTCTCCAGCTTCTCTTTTGGAGCTCTTTAAGATGATGATTTAAGACAGTTTAACTTGTATTTGTGAGAGCACAGTACCAGAAAAAAGACTAAGTCCATTAAATAGTTTTGTGAGTGTGCACACACATGTGTGTGCATGCATGTGTGCGCAGACATGTATGTTAAGCCAGTTCCATGGACTGAACTCCACAGCTCTCAAAAACTAGCCCTGATTGCAGTAATGTCACCCATAGATATTCCTTCTTCAGATAGTAATTGGTTGTCATAAAATAAAATCACTGAGCTAGTGAACCATAACACAAAATTTGTTCAGGACTCAATCAATCCTTGGATATACTGAAGTCTTCTCTTGTTACTTGGCAAAACTGTCCCCATCTGGGAGACCCTGAGCTGCCTCCAATGCAGGAGAAAGCAGCAGTGGAACTGGAGGCCTCTGCCCTGTCCCCACCTTGGTCATTCTTCCTTTCATCTGAGCCAGTGAAGTACAAGGGCTATGGTGGCCCTCAATTCTTTTCCCAGAAAGATCCCTGCCTGAGTTCTCTGTGGTCCTTTTGGTCCAGTGAGGATTATAAACAGGAGATGAGCTGGGACTGAGAAGCATTGGTCATTCTCCCTATAGAGGTAAGAATCCCCATGATGTGGTGGCAGGGCTGCTTGGTGACTCTCAGCACCATGCCTAGGAGTTTGGGGAACCATGGTTTACTAGTCAGACAGCCTTGAGTTATGATGGGCACAGGTCAGTGCAAGCATGATGATGAAGCTTAATTTTGCCCACTAGATTGGCTTAAAAATTATTAGGAAATTAGTAGAGCACACTTCTACATGTGTCTGCATGGGTCATGGGGGTGTGACCTTGATGTCCACATATCTGACCTCTGGTCCCTTCCTCTCTTTCTCTTCCCTTACTGTCTTTCCTCACCACCATGAACTGAGCTGTTTTGCTACACAGTGCCTTTCCTCCATGATGTTTCTGCCTTGGAGCCAGCCAACCACGGACCAAACCCTCTGAAACCATGAGCTAAAGCAAACCTTGCCTCCTTTAAATTGTGAGTGTCAGGTATTTTAACCAGCAATAAGAAAGTTCATCAATATATGGGGGGCGGTGGATCATAGATAGGTTGGGTCATAGATAGGTCATAGATATAGGTTGGACAAACAGCCCTGGATTCATCAGTCTGGTTGCTTTCTGGGTAGCTCATGGAGAAAAATTAAAAATACCAGAAAAAAGAGAGGGAAACTGAGCTCAATTCAATGAATGGGCATGTGGGCACAGATTTTCTAAAGATATCTCCCTCGCCTTGTTTATGTCATGAGAACATTCAAGAAAGATCTAGGCTTCAAGTTTTGGGGTGTAAAGAAGAGATTCAGCATTGCATATCAAGTTCTAGTCTACATAGACATGAGATGCCACTTAACACTCTCTGGCCTTGCTGAACGTACTACTGTCTCAGGCAGCCTTCAGTCACCCAGCAGTGAAGTAAAATATGGTTTCTCTTGGTATCATCTTTGTAACACTGGACTTCCCAAACACCTGCCTGCCCCACTACTCCATTTCTCCATCACCATCATACTCCATGCCAAGTTTCACACTGCATCTATTTTTCTAGGTCTAGATTCCCTATGTTTTTGGTCTTTTCAGACAAGGTCTCCCTGTGTGGTTCAGCTTCGCCTTGGGCTCACTCTGTAGCCCAGGCTGATCTTGAACTTGAAATGATCCACCTGTCTTAGCCTCTCAAGTGCTGGGAGTGCGTCACCACACCTGGCTCTCCTAACCCATTTTTGCAAAGTCAGAATTCATCTAAACTGAGTAAGGTTACTTCTATACTGAGTGTCAAAGAATTATCAGGACATAGTAGACCCACAGAATGCAATTCATTTTATTGTATATGTGGAAGGCAACCACAAAATCATAGATCTAAGTTTCTGTACTCATTTTAAGGATGCAGAACCAGGGTTCGGGGAATAAATACAAATCCTCCCAACAATTTGGCACTGGATCTGCTGGATCTGCTGTCATGAATGGATTAATGTAGTTCCTAATACAGCGGATTAGTTACCTTACTGGTTATCAGGCAGGGTCACCCCTTGCTGTTCTCTCTTGTATCATCTCTCACCATGTGATCACTTTCAAGCATATGTACTTCTACTTTTTGTTAATGAAATTTTTATGACGTCACCACCAGATACCATGCTCTTGGACTTCAAAAAATTGTGAGCGAAAACTAAGTGTCTTTTCCTTATGAGTTACCTAGCCTGAGGTATTTGTCATGGTGACAGAAAAATAGACAAAGAGAGTGACAACAGGGTAACGAAGCTATGGATGGAACAAAGCATGCTCATCAGCTCATGTGAAAATCAATAAATCATCTCAGGTTATCCAGATGGGCCAGATGTGATGCAAGGCATTCAGAAAGAGCAGAAGCAAGCAGAAGAGCAAGTCAGGGTCAAAGACAGACCTGAAGGTGACATGCTGTGGGTGTTAAAGAAAGTGAAAGAGCTATGAGCAGAGAGATGGGGGACGTTTCCAAAACGGGTAAAGGCAAGGCAACAACTCTCAAGAGCCTCCAGAGGTAGCATGGCTCTGCTGACACCTTATTCTTGTCCAGTGAGACCGATATTACATTTCTGACCTCCAGAGCTGTACGAAAATCAATCTGGGTTGTCTAAGTTTGTGGTGATTTGATATGCAATAATAAGAAACCAACATATGCACAGAGCTCTCTAATCGTTCAAATCTCTGCTCAAACTCATTTCAGACGAGATAACTCACCTGAAGCACAGGTCAAATGGCCTGCATTCCCTCTGGCTGCCCCTTCCTGTCATTCTTCACCAAACCCTCACCCCTGTCCTATCACACATCTGCTTACTTTCTTATCTGCATCTGTCCTTCCCACTAAAGTGTAGCCCTGGAAAGAGGCATTTGAATTCCTGCTCACCTTTGTGTACTCACACCCAAGGCCTTGTCAAGCAGTGAGTCATGTACAGATGTCTTAGTTACTTTTTATTCGTCGCTGAGACAAAATACCTGATGCCCAAAGTTGGAAAGGAAAGGTTTATTTCTTACAGTTTTTGGAGGTTTCAGTCCATACTCAGTTGGCTCCAAGGCAGGGTGGCATGGCGGGGCCGCAGTTCATGGCGGCTGCAAACCGCAAGGCAGGAAACCGGCAAGAGAGAGAGAGACCCCTTCTTCCTGCCATTACATCACATCCTTGCTCCACCCCCTAGGAGGGTGTAGCACTGACACCATCAATTCAAGCACTAGACAATGAACCAATCACAAATGCACAATGCAAATACATGAGGCCTGGGGGCCACCGACATAAACCATGACATTCCACCCCTGGCCCCCAAAGACTCATGTACAACCTTTATACAAAAGACATTTATCGCCAAGAGTTGCCAAAGTCCTAACATTTTCAGTGTTGCTGAGAAGTCCAAATCCCAAGTCTCCTCCAATATCTATGGCAAACTCTTAACTGTAACCCCCTATACAAGTGAAACAAGGTTAAACCTTTCTGAAATACAAAGGCACAAAATAAACATTACCATTCCAAAAGTTACAAATGGGGGAATATAAAGCACTGAGAACAAAGCAAGTCTAACATCCAGCAGGGCGAACATTAAGTCCCAAAGTTCCATGCTCAGCATTTGAAGCAATCTGGTTGCAAGCTCCAAAAGGCTTGGGTGATTCCACCCTCACAGCACGTCCAGGGATTTCAGCTCCCGCAGCTTCTCTCTTAAGCCCCCTTTGCTCGGTTTTTGCAGCTTTCCTTGGATGATCCACATTCTTGGCTTTTCCAAACTTCTGGGGTCTCCACTGCACCTTTGGCTTCACCCTTACATCTTTACATATTGCACTCTCAGGGGCACACTGCTTGGCCTCCCAGGCCCTTTGCAATCAAGGTGGAAGCCTTCTTACCCTCAGAATTTGTGCATTTTCCTTGCACCTAAAATCAGCACCATATGGATGCTGCCAAGGTCTGCTGCCAGCTGGAGCAGTAGCCAGGCTTTTCTCTTTCTTGGCTATAGGGGTCAATTGCCTAAATCGCTGGGTCTGTGAACCTGATTGTGAAGAAAAGCTTTTTTTATGTTGCTGCCATTCTGGAAACTCATGTGGCTGCCGCCATTCTGGAACCTCATGTGGCCTTCCGTGCCATTCTGGAGCATGGTGCTCTGAAGCTTTCTCATCTGAGAAAATTCTTTCACTTTTGCAGTTTGGGGGCTGCAAAGGGTGGAGACCCACTGCTCCCTGGGATGCCCCCTGGCCATCTTTCTTATCTCTCTGTTTCTTCTCAGCAATCAAAGTCTCAGCACTATCTTTACAATCCACAGCTTTACTGGAGTTTTCCTTCTGGCCAAACTCACAGTGTTTTAAATTATTCTGCTGGGCTCTTTGCTCTTGATTTGCAACATAGATCTGGCTAAAAGCCCCCAACAATAGCCATTCCACAGCCTCAACATTTGACTGCCTTGAAATTTCCTTTGCCAGATTAATCAGTCCATTACCCTTAATCTCAGGCAAAGTCTCTGAGCATGAACAAAATGCAGACAAACTTTCTGCCAAGCTATAACACACATCATAGGGAGTCCAACAAGCAATGCAGTCCTTCTTCCCAGCAGAAACCTCCCAAGCCTGGTCTTTACCATCAGGCTTTCTATCAGCCTTCTGGTCTCCTGAGCTCTGATCAGAATCTCCTCTACAGAACAAACTAAGTTGCTCCAGCTCTGTGCACCCAAGTGACATGTCCGAACCTTTCCAAACTCTGCTCACAAGCCATTTCCAAAGCCTCTCAAAAAACATGGTCAGGTATAGTCACAACAATGACCCCACTCCTCTGTACCAAATTCTGTCTTGGTTACTTTTTATTCATCGCTGAGACAAAATACCTGATGCCCAAAGTTGGGAAAGGAAAAGCTTATCTCTTACAGTTTTGGAGGTTTCAGTCCATACTCAGTTGGCTCCAAGGCAGGGTGGCATGACGGGGCCGCAGTTCATGGAGGCTGCAAACCGCAAGGCGGAAACCGGCAAGAGAGAGAGACACCCCTTCTTCCTGCCATTACATCACATCCTGGCTCCATCCCCTAGGAGGATGTAGCACTGACACCACCAATTCAAGCACTAGATAATGAACCAATCACAAATGCACAATGCAAATACATGAGGCCTGGGGGCCACCGGCATAAAACCATGACAACAGAGAAGACACTGCTGGTCACCCCACAGCAGGATGCAGATCACCACCCCACTATGGTACAGTAGGGTTTAGAGATGTTATGAGAATTTTCCTTTGCAACAGGAGAAACAGTGTTAGCTTTGGATGCCACTGATCTGGGTTTGGACCTGCCTTGGCCACTTAACCACGACCAGACCTGGGGATCATCTCACTCCTGGTATCAGATTCTTCCTGTGCAACACAGAAACACCAGCCTCACAGAATGTGAAAGGGTCTCATGCCATTGTCTGTTCTGACCTCATCCTCAGTGCAGCCACCTGGGTAGGCCTGATGAGTGCCACACACAGGTAATGTCACTGGAGGTTCCAGAGGGAACAGACTTGCCAAAAGCCACAGCCATGAAATAGCCCAGGCAAGAGAGAGGTAGCAAAGGAGTTGCCCAGCACCCTCTTTCCATCCCAACACCTAGGTGACCCTGGTCATATGGAAAGCATGCCAGAGTCTTTCTCTGCATCTTGGTCCCAAAACTCTGCACGGCCACAGTAAGAATCCCAAATGATGTCATGCTTTACATAGCAGACATCTGGAGAGACACCATGGAGGGGATTGCACATGTTATTCTGAGGATTACTTGAATAACACCTGTCTTCCCCACCAGTCATAACCAATGTAGTGTCAAAGAACCATTCGATATGGGGTCCCCGTTGGCTCCTTGGTACCTGGAGCAGAGCCTGACATGCAACTGGTTCCTGCACATTTGTGGCACATATCACAAGCTGCAAAGCCTGGACTCTGACTGCCAACACCAAAGCTCTGGAAAGCTGGCTTCACCACGATGGGCCAGGTGCCCTCCTCCATTCCCCCACCAGCTACCAGGAAGCAGCACTGTCTTTCAGCTTGAAGACCTGGCCGTATGTGCTCCCAAAAGGCCCTTCAACTGACCCCACAAAGTCAAAGCCTCCTTCCTCCAAAGAAATATCCAGGGCAGGAAGCCCACGACCCCATACATACACACAAGCACTGAAAGCGCCTCACTCTGTTCAACATTTTCTGCTTATTTTATTCATAACCAGGCAACCTGAAGCTTTAGCAGGATACATTCTTTTTCTCTCTCTCAAGACTTAGGGAAAAAAATATTTGAGATATTTTTAACTGTGAACACCCATCCCCACCCCCGACACCCTCTCCAGCATGAATCTATGTTCAGACATCATATCTCTGCTTCCAGAGACGAGCGGGCTCCTGTCCTGGGAGGCTGATGCATTCAGGCCATAAATCCTCATCTGAGGCTGGTAATCCACATGGAGAGGAATGACAAATGCTCTATTTAGCCCTATTTCCAAGGAAATTAGAATTACAAATCGGAGCTATCGCTAAGGCCTGCTTGAGCATAACCTTTGGAAATAAAGGTGGGGGAGCAGTCCTGGCATCAGATTGGCCAGGCTCATTGTCAAGTTTGCTTTCTGGAAATCTGTCCCCACAAGAGAAATTGCCCCTTCCCCTCCCTTTAGAACCCTGCCTCTGCTGTAGGGCTCTGGCTTTGTTTCCTGCTAAAGAGACTACAAGACCAGGTGAGCCATTGCTTTCCTGGAAAGTACGGAAAATCACCTCTTTAATTAAGAAGATTCTTGGGCTAGGAATAATGTAATTGAAAAACAACAATAATGAAAATCAATGAGGTTTGAAAAGGGGCTGGGACAGAGATGCCAACATGTCAGAAATGAGTGAGAGCCAGATTCTCTAAAGGAACGTGGGGAAAAGGTTCTATCAAAACTCCAGCACCCTACACTCCTCCCCAATCTCCCGACCCAAACATTCCCAGGTATACAAGTCTAACTGGACTTCTACTTTGAAAACCATCACGTCCTCTCCAAACCACTGAGAACCAGAGGGGAAGATGTCTGGGTGGCATTTGTTTCCTTTGGTTTAATTTTGCAGTAGGCAGTGACATGCAAGGTGCACTACAGATTCGAATGGACTGGATTCCAGGACCCCTGGGTTTCGGTGCTATTCCTGTTTCCCATGGCCCTGGTGAAGTCACCAACCAGTCCCTCCTGTGATGCTGATAAAGCCACCAGCCCCTTGAAAATATTCAGCTCCTATTTCTTTTCTTGATTTATTTAACTATTCTTTTCATAGCTAAGTGCTCGATTCTGTGCGCAGTACCTCATAAATACCAAGCAATGTAATCTTTATATCAAGCCTGTGAGATGACAATGATTTGGTTTTCTTTTCTTCAGAAACTGGGAAGACACAGAGTTCAGAAACTTGCCTAAAATGACAGTCAGCTATCCAGGAGCCAGGATTCACATTCTGACAATCTGTCAATGGTATAGGGATGACACTGTCACACCGCAAGCTCCTCTTTCCAGAAGTGCCCTTTGGGAGATCAGAGAGGGTAGAATACAGCCCGCTCAGTGTGCCTGCTCTTGGTTCAGGCTGTGCCCTTCGGGGCTGCTCTCATCTGCCCCTGTGTGCTTCCTGCTGCCCTCCTCACTCAGCTGCCATGCTGTTTCTGCACTCTGCATGAGGAGGTGAGGGACCAGAGCATACATCTCCCTCTCACAGCCAGGTCAGGTGCCCTGCCCCTGTGGGAGAGTCTCCAAGGAACGAAATGACCATTTACACCACTGCACTGCTGAGGCAGAGACTCCTAACAATAATGCTCTACACAGGACAGAAGCTAGGATGCTACAGTCCCATGGACTGGGTGATACTCTGGGCCAGTCTTGTAACTTTGTTGTGTCTGCTTGCCTTATTTGTAAAACTGAATAATGGAACCTGTCTTGGTGACTTTGTTTGATGACTTTGGGTGTCTTGCTGAGACAAAATACCTGACACTCAAAATGAAGGCAGGAAAGGTTTATTTAGCTCAAAGTTTATGGAGGTTTCAGTCCATAATCAGCTGGCTCCAAGGCAGGCAGCCTCAGCACCAGTGCAACACCTCAAGGCAGAAGACAGCAAAGCAACAAGAGCAAAAGCAAGGAAGAGCAAGCCGCTTTTCCTCCCTTATATTGTAAGCAGGCTACAACCCTTGGATGGGTAGAGCACTCCCACCATCTCCATGCCCTCCTCTTGCACAGGCTGAGGATGTTTACAAAGTAAGGACCCTGGCCAGCTGAGTCACTTAGTTAACCTTCTGCGCTTGTCAAATTGACACAATGGACAATCACCTAGAGAGGTAAGTACTCCTTTACACACCAGGAAGGAGAGCTGCCAAGTTACTTAGTTAAGCTTCTAGACTTCTCAACTTGAGACAATGGATCACTCATAACAGAACCTGCTAGACATGGCAGTACATGGCTGTAATCCTACTGGGAGGGTGAGGCCAGAGAATCACACCTTTGGGCCCAGTCTGGGCAAAGTACAAACTCAGTGGGGCACTGTCTTTAAAAAACAAACAAAAACAAACAAAAAAACAAAAAAAAAACCAAGGTTGAGGATGTAGCTCAGTGTGAAGGCTCTGGGTTCAATTCCAGTACCATTAAATAAAGAAACAAACCAACAGTGACTGGGCAAGCTAAGTATATTTAAATAAGTAGAGTTAAATTAGGTACCTGGAAAGCATCATTGGATACTGGGGCAACATGGCTGATGATGGAGCTCCTCTGCTCCATGGAACAGCAGATGGCAAAAGGAAGAGAATTTGCTGACAATGAACTCGAATTCAATTAAACAAGGGCTCCTGGTCACATCACTTGATTGCCACTGTTTATTAAAAACAGCTTTTGCCCATCTCTCCTGGTTATGAGGTCAAGAGACAAGGTAGATGGAAGTATTTGGAAACTCCAGAGTAATCTAAAATCTTTGAGCTTTGTTATTCAAATAAGACTATATTCTTATTATATGCTCTTATATTCTTACTACTGTCACTTCATGAGGAAGCCAAAACTGTTCTTTCAAAAAGGAAGAGAATGGGACCCATGGTCAAGAGGATGAGACAACCTTTGGCATAGCTCACAGGAAGAAAATGGAGGGAAAGTAGGCGGCTCCCCAAGCAGATGGCTGCCTCATATCTTCCCAAACCAGCCACCCCACAACAGTCCCTGGGCTCTCCTGTTGCCTCCACCAGACTCAGCTTCTGACGAGCAGAGACAGGTAATCTCCCATTGTTTTATCCCACACATCTAGCCCCATGCCCAACATAAATATGTCTGAGTAAAAACAGCTGAATGAAAGAACTGATCACTAACTGAAACTCCAGGGACAAGCTCAGAAGCAACCACACAGGCTCTGGGTGAGCAGAGAAACTGGGAAAAACCTTCTCAACTCCCAAATGCAATCATCTGTTCCCTCCTTGGGGTCTCCTTGGTAGTGTACTACTGTAAGTATGATTAACCTAACAAACAAAATTGTTACTATTAACATCATGTATTGAGCTCTTACTATGAGTCAAGCACTTCCCATCCAACTGTCCATTTATGCCTCACCACCACCCCATTTTATAGATGAGTGGGCTAAGACTCCTAGAGCTGCCGAATTCGCCCAAGGTCATACAGTTCCTAAAAGGTTGATTTAACCCCTAGTTTCTTTCTGAGGCCAAGACTTGACTATTTTCCCACATTCTTCCTTCCTGACACATTCCATAATTTTCCAGACAGAAGTCTGTCCTAGAGGCTCTGGAGTTTCTGGGGCTTTGCACCATGCTGGACAATTAGCATACTCCACAGACACCTGTGGATGTGAAGCTCCAATGCTGAGGTCCCTACAGAGGAGGGTCTAAAAAAAGCCAGGTTATTTTCTCCTTTCCAAAGGTCCCCCCATGAACTTCTGGAACATGTTTAGTCCTAAAAGCTTGCAGCAGTATCAATCCTCCAACCTTAAGATCCTGTCAAGACAATGCTTAACTGCGGCCAACTAGATGAATACCCAATTAGTACTATGAAAAGTAGCTTGACAAACTGTACCACAAGACACATTTCCTGACCTACAGACACCCTTCCTGGAAACAGAGCAAGGGGGCTGAAAAGACAGGACTTGGGAGGGCCAAGATCTCTGCTCCTCTGCCACTAGTAAACTGTGTCTCCTCAGCCAAGACTCCTGTGTTAGTTACTTTTCTCTCCTTGCTGAGGCAAAATACTTGACACCCAAAGTTAAAGGAAGGTTTATTTATCTCATGGTTTGTAGAGGTTTCAGTCCATAATCAGCCAGCTCCAAGGCAGCGTAACACATGGCACAGGGGCAAGAGTTCATGGCAGCAGAAGGTAGCAGAAGGCAGCAAAAGCAACAAGAGGCCTTAAGAGCATCTTTCTGCCCCTTATAGTTTATCCAGACTGCTGGGATTAGGGCAGTGCCAAAGAAATCAGTAGACTGATTAGTAATCACACACCCTTAATTCCAGCATCATGCACTTTAGATTCAGCCACCTCTGAAAAAGCCCTATGACTACATGAGGCTTTGGGGAGCATCTAGACACAAACCATAAAGCTCTCGCCCCTCTCTAGGCTCAGGTTCTTCATCCATTAAGCTAAAAAACAGAGCTACATTGTGCAGGCCTCTTCTAGGTCCAAAATTCTATAGTTCTAGAATGTGACTAAAGCCAAACAAGGAAATAGGATGAGTCCACATGTCAGCAGAAATTCCCAGGGAGTGCATAATTACTGGCACTTAACCAACCCATAGTTAACTCCAGGTAATTTCCAAAGGATTTACTGCAACTCTGAAAGCTATTTTGTGAGGGAAGTGATGTATATTTAATACGAACTGCACAGGACTTGTCGATCTCCAAGCCCATAAATTTCCCCAGGTGTCGGGAGGACAAAACTGCCAAAGGCTTGTTACAAACAAGCTGCCTCCCAAACAGAAGCCAGGATTTATGGAAAGCTGCAGAAAAGATGTAGGAGGAGATGGATTTAAACACAGAAGTATGTGAGAGCTCGCGTGCATGTGTGTGCGTGTACACAGAGGGCCTCAGGAAGTCAGGGAGGAATGTCCTGTGTCCCATTTCTCATGAGGGCAGCTTTTTAAAGCTAAATCTCACCCAACAATCATTTCCTGAGCTTTTTGCGCACCAGGCATCTGCTGAAGGGAAATGAGGGGGAGTCACAGGCAATCTGACTATGAAATAAGTCACATAGGGAGCATGAGGAGCTCCTCCCCCTTGTAGATCTGAGCCTACCTAAGAATCCTTCTGATGCTCATGTTTTTCATCCCCAAGAGGAGAATCCAAAACATATGCCATGAGGTCTGTTGCAGGCTTCAAAAGGTGACATATGCAAAAGAGATGTTTAACAATTAGTGACAGTGTGACTGTGCATAACTAATTCAGAGCCAAGCAGACAGGCAAAGGTACAAAGGAAAGAGGCTGGAAGTCTCTAGGAGAGGGACAGGGAGATGTCGCTGTAAGAAAAAAGAAGAGAAACATAGTGGCTGGATATGTGTGAAGTGCAGAGAGATGCAGAGAAAACAAAAAAGAGAAGTAACCAAAAGAGACAAAGAAAGAGGCATTGTGGGTGAGGTAAGGGGGCACAGAGAGGGAGAGAAGAGCAAGGAGAAGATAAATCATAACGAAGAGAAGAAAGCACAGGAAATCGATAGAAATGCCTACAGTTGATTCATCAAGAGCTGGCAGCACAAGCACATGATTTAGAGATTCAGCTGTAAAAGTAGTTCCCCAGGGAGGGTCCTGACATGGGACAGGAGGGGTGGACTGTGGCTTTGCACTTGAACCCTGCCTGTACAGTGCAGGGCTTGAATTATATGCATGTATACTTTTGACAAAAACCAAAATGGCTAAACACATTTTTACAGTCTGGAAAGGAAATGTAGGTTACCACTGAGTGATTGGTAAATGCTACCTATTATGCATTATCTCCATAGCCCCCAAGCTGTAAACACTTCACGTTCTTTATAAGAGCTTTGGGGAAGCTTCAAGGCCCAGGCAGCAGAGAAAACACAGCTGCCAAGGCCAGTGCCCACTGGATGCCAATTGCTGCTGTCTCAGATTCTGACAAGCACTTGCTCTTCTCCCAGGAGTCTCTCTGCCCATTTTGCAGTAGCTGCATGCTGTCTTAAAATCCCTGAAAATGTGCTGGGAAGGCGTCCAGCAGTGGACCCAACCCTGGCTAGGTCAGTGAGTCTCTAGCCTGGAAACCAAAAAGATTGGGTTAGTGCCTGTCTAGGAGTGGAGAAAGAAAGCTCAGATATTGTGGGCAACCATGGTTCCCAACATAAATGAAGAGGATACAGAAGCAGGTGATAGCTGGTATCCAGGCAGCCCTCCAGCTTAGGCTTCTGGTTCCTCAAACCCCCAAGTAAAGCCCTATATCTCTCTCTAGCCCATTCCTGGTCTGCTTTAAGGTCCAAGAGCCTACAAGTTCCATGGACTCCTTAGATACTTTGATTCGGGCTTCTGCCACCAGCCTCCAAAAGCGTCAAGAAGGATCAAACACCAACATCGTGCAGATGTAGGTCTTCCCAAGAGCATGACGTTGAGTCCTGATGAGGAAAAGGGACAGATACGAGGCAAAAGGATGTACATCCAGGGGATTCTGCATTTTCAGTGCCACTGTTTTCCAGCTAAGGAAAAAATCTCAGGCAAAAGCAATCTCCGGTCACAGCTAGCAAACCATTCTTTGCATTTCCATGTGTCCAACCCACGATCTGTGCCATTTGGATTTTATCATCTAAAAATGTCTCCCAAACTTCCAAGTGTGCTGGCATGGGCTGGTGGACTCACATGTTTAATCCATTTGCAAATGTTTTCACACAGCTCCCCCACCCCCACCTCAAATTCTATTTCTTGCTGAATCACTTCCATCATTCAGTCTGGCATTGATTGTGAGCAGGAAGGAATCATCTTGAGCACAAATGTCAGCCCTGCCCTGGAGGCTCTTAAGGCTGCAGAGAGGGAGAGCGAGAAGGACTTGTACTGGATGGAGAGGGGTTTGTTGCTATGGTGCCCAAGGAAGAACATAGAGTTTGGGGTCGATGTGTGGCTATGTGACCCAGAGCCAATTACTGGACCTCACTGAAGGTGTTTCCTCACCCACAATGCGGCAGTGATGAAATTCAGTTCAGCAGATCTGCAGAGACTCAGTGGGTGACAGCACCACGTGAACCTCCTGGCACATGCACAAGGCAGGAACTTCCTAAACAGCTCCATTCTGAATGTTAGCTGCCATCCTGGGATGCATTGTGTAATGGCCACATGTCTTCATAACCCCCATCCCTTCCCCCAGCCTGTGGCAAAGTCATCCTTACAAAACACAAATCTGATGGTGCCACTCTGAGCAGGGAGCTGGAGAGACAAAGCTGAGAAATACAGAGCCAGGAGAGAAGGCAGGAAACAGTCTGCACGGGTTGACAGGGGTTTGTCCAGGGTTAACAGGCATCATGTGAAGACCACCAGGCACATACACGTCACTTAAGTCACACTAGAGGAAGACAGCCCTGGTTGTCCAGGGTACAGGATGACAGGCTAGAGCAGAAGAGATACTGTGGGAGAGGAGGCCAGAGATAAGGGGCTACCCGGAATCCTTAGCTGGGGCTCCTGGAGCAGGACTGTGACACCAACAGCTTGTATTCTCTAGATCTTCCTGCAAGGGGCTATGCTGTTGTGCGCTGCAGGCTCCTTCAAACCTATGGTGTTCCCAGCCCCAGGTTTAGAGGTCAGCAGCTCCTTCGTGGTTTCCTGGAAAATCTACCACTTCCCTTTCTGTGAATGTGACTGTCAGTTTCTGTTCCTATGGTGCAAGACCTGTGCCGACCCCAAAAGTGGCGTGATAGCCACACGCTGCACACAGGCTAATGCCACTGACTGGCGAAGCTGTCAGTGAAGACACTGCCAAGGATGTGGCCGTGAACAGGCCTGGCCCAGCCAGGGCTCAGAGCCCCTCGTCCAGCTACGCATTCCTGCAAGGAGCCTGTCGGTGCAGACCCCACGGAAGTCAGCGCACTCAGGCTTCCAAGAGAAACTTTCAGTGCCAAGTGCAGATTCTGGGTTCTGTCTTGAACTCAGTTTGGACATCGCAATACCAAAGGACTTACTAGTCCACAGCATTTGTTCAGCAAGGACAAATCACATGCCCAAATCATGGCCGGCACTCTGGAGGATCGGAAAACATTCCATGCCTGGCTCCTGCCTGCAACAGAGCTGAGATCTGGATAAGATACTTGTGGCAAACCCTGCCAAGGCAGCCTAACCTGGGAGGAATCTGAGTTATCAGGCCCGCTGGCCATCAGGAAGAGACTCCACAGCCTATGAGGAGGAGACCATATCCTTGTCATCAGGCCCACCTGGGTCCTGCCTCAGCTCCCCAGCCTACTAGCTGTGTGTTCCGGGCAAGTCATTCAAGCTCTCTGAGCCTCTGTGTTCTCACTGCCACACTGGATTATCTAATGAGATTACAGTCATGCATAATGTACCTGCAGTGATATTCTTAGTCATAGTTTCCAGGGCTTGTGACTTGTCACTGCTATACCGTGTGCTTTATGCAAGTGAATCCTTTATTCTCTACGACGGCGGGAACAGGAGCACCCCCAGGTTGCTGATGGAATGGGAACAAGAGGAATAAAGGAATTGTCCACAGTCAACCAGCTAGCAAGTAACCACTGGTACCCAAAATGCACATGGCCTTTCCTCCCTATTGCTCCCATAGGGCAATGAGTGAAATTGCTCAAGGAGCCAGAGAAAATTGGAGAGGGGCTAGGATGCAGCTAAAGCAATAAGGTGTTCCATACAGCCACATTCACTGCAGTGTTCATCACAACAGCTAAAAGAGAAAGCCCAAGTGCCCAGTGATAGACAAAAATAGCGCATGTGTACAATGGACTATTTTACTGCCATGAAACGGAAGGGCTTTTAACACACACTACAGCAGGGAGGAACCCCAAGGACATAAGGCTCAGACGGTTACAGGAAGACAGCATCATGTGTGGTACTTCCTGTAATCAGAATCACGAAAGTGAAAAGCAGAATGGCAGGCAATGAGGAGTCATGGTTTATCAGTGTGTAGTTTCAGTTTAGAAAGATGAAAAGAATGGTGTGGAATGATGGATGGACGGATGGATATGGCAATGACTGTATGGCACTGCAAGTGGACTTAGTGCTTCTGAACTGTACCCATAAAAGTTAAAATATTAAACATTTTTTTAAATATGAAAAAAGGGACCTGTGCTTCTCCTTGGGGCTCCCACTCTGAGCTTTGAACCCCTACCTGGATTTAGTCATCTTTCAGCTGGTTTACTTTACAGCCAGATGCCTAGAGGCTGTGATTCGTCCTCACCATTGTCATCATTGTCACCAGAATCACAGCAGATTCACTTTGTGCCAAGGGCTCTCACATGTTTTACCTTCACTAACTCATTCAATCCTCACAACCACCCTGGGATCACCTATGAACATTCCCAGTTTATGGATGAGGAAACAAGTCCAGGGCAATGACATAACATGCTCATGGTCACACTGGTGGGAGTTGAATACACCATGAAGTCTGCTGCAGCCCCAGACTCCCCTCCCTCCCTCATCAAACCCAAGGGCCAAGACTCCTAGATCAGTGAGTCCTGCAGCCCAGGGAGGGTCTCTATCATGGTAGTATCCCAGGAGCAGGTGCGAGGTTTCTGCATTTCCAAAGTCAGCACTTCCCTTTGCTATTTTTTCCAGATGGAAGCAAAAAGGTCCCCAGCTTAATTTGTTTCATTCAGTGACACTAATTAATGCTCCATACACCAGAGCTTGGGGATTGAGCTGTGTGTGTGCGTGTGTGCTCTTGTCTGTGTTTTCTGTTTAGGTAACTATTATTTTCTCCAAGTTTTGAAATGACATATGTAGATATTTTATCTTCGCCTAACTGTTTACAGAGTTCAGAAAACAACTTAGTTTTCCTAGAAATAATAAGAAAAAAACCACTGCAGTCTGCACGCTGACGCCACAGGTGTGATCAGCCTTTCAGCCTCCTTCCTGTGTTTTTGTCTGACTCATATCTCCTACAGTGCGAACACTGGGAATCTGGCCTGGGAGCATTAGCCAGAGTCATGGCCTTTGGACAAGAAGTCCCACAGAGCACAGAGGCTAATGGTTCTCAAACAACCCTGCTACCCCTCTGGTCAGAACCTCTGGGAAGAACAGGGTGACATGACCTGGCACAGCTGAGAAGCTCTGAGGGCAGCAGTGGACAAGGGACCGGGATACTGTACACCCTGGAAAGTGTGTGACATTCTGAAGTCGAGCCTTCTGACCAGCTCCCTCCCCCGCTTGCTGAGCCTGAATCCACACTTACATAACTTCGCCTGACCATGGTCTCTCTAGTAATCAGTAACTTCTATCGCCATGAGCTGGTGATTGACAACAGGGTGTCTGAGCAACTCCCCCTCTCCCCGGGAAGCACACTGGAGCCAAAGGGTCAGTGGTGAGAACAGCCCAAGGAAGTAATGTTTGGTGACAAAACTAGTCAATACTTCTTTTCTCTTTTGAGATCTATGGAACTGAAAAACATTTCATGAGCGGGCAATTAGGATCAGATGTGCATTATCTTGGCACAAGCGTCCACCTGGGAAAAGGTGGCCTCCAGTTTGTGATCACTCATGGCCCATATGAACCACTCCTAAGTCAGCAATGCAGCAAGCTGGCCCTAGTGGAAGACCTCTGTAGTCTTATTTGCGAGTTCACTGCTTAACACCTTCTTTCTCTGCCTTCTTTCAACTCGCCTCTGTTGGTTGGCTTCTTTTGTGCCCTGAGCAGACCAAACCCTTGTAGTAACAATTCTTGCCTGGAAAGGAAGGGCCTATCTGTAATGTTAATTTTTTCTCACTGAGAAACCCTAAAAAAGTATCCAATCACCTAATTTTTCTGGGCAAAGGAAAAGGCACAGTCCTCAAGTGAAATGTCTTGTCCAAGGTCACCGGCAATCTCACAGTTAAGTCATTCTGCTCTCACTCCGTCTCTTGTTCCATGCTCCGACTTTCCCCACTGCTGCAGTCCATCGCCACCAAGCTTTGCCACTTACTGCCTCTGCCTTCACCCCTGACGCAGACCGGGACTCCATTTCTCTGTCTCAATCCTAGATCAATAGCTGCCTCCTCCAGGAAGCTTGCCTAGTCTCTACCTCAGAACCAGCCCCCAACAGTCTGCCTGCAATTTGCCAGCTTGCCTTTGTATGACAGTTTTTACCATTGCCATCAACAGCATGATGCCAGCCACTTCACAGCCATCATGCCATCCTATGGTCACTGCTGTCTAGGGGAGCCAGTCACATTGTCCATTTTACCAACAAAGAATTGAGGCTCTGAAAAGTTAGACAATGCTGGGTGGACATCTAACAGCACAGCCATACTCTGTGTCGCCCATTACTCCCTGTCTGGACAGAGATGCCTCTGAAGGCAGGAGCTGTGTCTCTTCAGCCACACTTTCTTTATGCCAAGTCCTCCATCAGTGGTGCCACCATCTGGCATGCTGCCTCCTGGGCCAGGACTCACAGGCCTCCTGCTTCTTGGTGCAGGTTCACTCCATAGATCACTCCTGGCCCAGCATGGTCTTGCTCAAGGTAGACAGTGAGGGTCGCAGTAAGAAGTCCCCTGTGGTTTCCTCTCTCCCGTCCTACTCCTAAACAAGCAACTACCACTAATTAACTACAGTAGCTGCCATCAAACAAATAAGTAACTCTTGGTCATTTCCTTGTAGCTTAGTAGGCTGCTTGGCCATCCCAGTGGGAAGGCCTCATGAGCACCCCCACACTCTGGACTCCTGGTGAGAAAGGTGATGAGAAGACAGCTCAAAAGCACTATCTACAGAGGGCCAAGCCCACAGGCACTCAGGCAGAGCCTCAGACTAACAGTGATATCATCAAACTCAGCTTCTGCCATGGTCTTCTGCTGACAAGAACACAGCAGAGGCATGGACTACCCATCCAAAGCCACCGTCCATCTCGCTCCTCCTAATGTACCCCATTCTGGCTGCCTGCCAGTGTCCCCAGGGCAGACAGGTTTTAGACCAACACGTGATCCTTGTGGCTTTGCCAAGGTCGAGAGTGCTGACAACACAATTCTGGTCAATGACACATAAGGGAAAACCTATGTCTCTTCCTGCCACAGCCACAGGAGTGTGGCTCTGGTGAACCTACCTGGCTGACAGCACACCAAGGTGACCTGAACATCTTCTCTTCATGGGGCCATCACACAGTCAACCATGGGCAGACAAAAGGGTGCTAGAGAAACCCAGACTGATTCTGAAACTGTGGCTTGGGTCCTGACCTCAATCAACCCTGCAACTCAGTAATCGTGGGACATGGGGTGCAAATTTTCACATGCCTGAAGCTGAGCCCCGACATTTACATCACGGGTCTGAGAACTTATCTGTATGCCAAGCCTAAATTCAAAATCCACCAGTTACCTTCTTAAAAATTACAGTTTATTTCTAGAACAATTTTTGATTTACAGAAATATTAAAAATAGAGTTCCCACATAAACTGCGCCCCTTTTCCCTTAACATTACTATGTTATATTAGCATGGCAAATTACTTACAATGAATGAATCAATACTAATGCTTTATTATTATCAAAATTCACAGTTTACTTGTATTTCCTTATTTTTTACAGAATACCTTTTCTTTCAACCAGGATGCCATCCAGTTTACCACAGACCATTTACGTATCACATTTCCGGAGGCCTCTCCTGCCTGTGACAGTTTCTCCATCTTTCCTTCTTTTAGAAGACCTTACCCTGACAGTTTTGAGGAGCATGGTTTAGGTATTTTATAGAATGTTCTTCTGTTGGAATGTGTATGATTCTCCAGCCCCATGATCAAATGGAGGTTATAGGGTTTGGGGAGGAAAACCACAGAAAAATGCCATTTTTGTCCCACCACCTCAAAGGTTGCATTATGAGCATGACTAATCACAGCCGCTGCTATCCTGGATCACCTGGCTGGAGGCAGCATTTGTCAGCCTTCCAAAGAAAGTTAGACTTGTAAACACTCCTTTCCACATCTACCCCTTTGAAGAACTTGTTGCCTGTCTCCCACATTATACTGCTTCTCCCTGAGGTCAGAGTATTTACTTAAATTACTTGGAATTCTTCTATACAGATTTATTTTTCTTCCTCCTATTATTCACTTATAATTTATTTCTACCAGTGTGCACTCATGGGTATTTACTTTATACTTTGGTTGTATTTCAGTGTTACTCTGTCAAATTTTTCAAGCTCTGGACATTAGAAGGCCATGTTAGTTGGCTCCTATGTCCCTTGAATCCCCTCACAATAATATAGAATTTTAAAACAGCACTTTCTTTACTTTCTGGGGCTTCAGCTGCCTTGGTTCATCTTATGTTCTCTCCTGCTCATGTCTTAGAGTCAGCTACTTCTTTGGGGATCTCAGCTCGTACAGAAAAGAGTTAGAAACGAAGACCTGGGTGCTAGGTGCTTGCTGCTTCCTGCAGACTGATCTTCTAGGCTTTCTGTGCTGACAGCACAAGGAATGTATGTGTGTATCCCAGCCCATGCATACGCACATATTTATAAATGTTTTCATACATAACCATCTGTATTTACATTCAGTTTAACACAAGTTTATATGCGTATCTCCAACTCTAATCCATTGCTGCATGGCTATTCCAGACTCCTCTTGCTTTTTTGTAAACTCTCACTCCAACAATAAGAAAATTAGACCCAACCATCACCATCTTCTGCTAAACTGTTCCAATGAAGAACGCACATATAGAGGATTTTATCTTTTTACCTGAATCTCCATGGGAAGCAATTTTATCCACTACAGCACAGTACTTAGATACTATTCCTTTGCCTTTGGTGTTAGAGACTCACTCAGTGCCAAAGTTTCTTAAGGCTGCACCTCCCTCCCCCAACAACTTCAACAAGGCTGTTTCATTTGTTTGTTACCCTGAAAGATTCTCTTGTCACCATCTGTGCTCCTCCCAGGGTTCCTATGTCCCACTGGTAAACATCCAACAAAGTGAGATTTACTTTAAATGCTCCCTTACTGAGCTTCTAGGTTTTTCTTTTTTACTTCACTAACATCAGATTACTTTTGGTGTAGTACAGTACTATGAACTTAGAAAAATGTATTAAGTCGTGTATCCAACAATATAGTATAACACAGTGGCAGTGCGTTTTGCCATCCAAAAATGTCAACCGAGCTTCATCAACTCAATCCTCCTATCTAGTCCTTGCCAAGAATTGAACTTTTATAGTCTCTATAGTTTTACTTTTTCCACACTTGATCTGGCTTTTAATACTAAGCAATATGCATCTGAGGTTCCTTCATACCTTTTGTGTCTCAATAGCTCATTTTTTCTTATCAATGAATAACAAATAGTTCATTATATGGATGTACAGGTTTATCCAGTCTCCTACTGAAGGACATCTTGGTTGCATTATTTGCTGATTATTAACAAAACTACTGAAAACATTTGCATAAAGATTTTGGTGTAGATATAAGATTTCAAATGAGTTGAGTACCTGTACAGGAGAATCATTGCAGGACACTGTAATGGCACTATACTTAGCTTTGTAACAAACTATATATCTTCCTATATGGCTTTACCATTTCTCATTTCCACTAGCAATAAATTAAGGTTCCTGTTGTTTCACATTCTTGTAAATATTTGTTATTGTAGTTGTTTTGGATTTTAGCCACACTCATTCTAATATTTCAGTGTTGTTTTAATTTACAATCGTTTAATTAAATTGCTTTGAGAACCATTTCAAATGCTTATTCACCATCTATATATCTTCTTTGGTGAGCTGTCCAGATATTTTGTTAATTTTTAATATAATTGTTTTTCTTATTGTTGAGTTTTAGAAGTTTTTGACTAATGTCATTCTAATCCTACATCCAAGATGTGTTTTGCAAATGTTTCTCCTAGTCAGTGATTTGTCTTTCACCTCTTTTAATGATGCTTTTTACTCATTAAATCTCACAGTTCCTCTTTCACTGATGAGAAAATCAAGAATAATGTTATTTTTATAGCAATCTAGTAGTCCTTAGCCTTTATTAACATTTAGCAAGTGTAAACTATAAAAAAATCAACTAGCTGTTGTATGGCCTTGTAAGTATACTAAAAACCACTAACTTGTATATTTGTAAGTGGTGAGTTTTCTTGGCAGGTAAATTGTGTATCCATTATAAAACAATTAGCCAAAAAGAAATTATCAGGGCTGGGGATTTAGCTCAGTGGCTTAAGCACCTGCCTTGCAAGAACGCAGTCATGAGTTCAATCCCCAATACCAATAAATAAATAAATAAATAAATAAATAAATAATAAGAGAAGCTACTCTTCTACTAAAAAAAAAGAGAAAGAAAGAAATCGTCAGCCAGGAATGATGAGAGCTGAAGTAAGAATTCAGGACCTTTGCCCACCTCAAGTCCCAGAGTTGCCCTAATGGAACCAGCCCCAAGACAGTCAGAAAACTATTCTGAACCTCAGTGTCCCAGTGGTGAAACAGGGGCTAATTACAAAGATCTGACAATGCTGTCATAGCACCCAATGGTGCAGAGTTTTTAGTGGGTACCTGTGTGTCTTGACCAAAGCTAGTCAATAAAAAATAAAAGCAGTGATCATTATTATTAACGCTATTGTTAATGTCTGAAAATTGAAGAATATTCTCTTTCTTTCTACATACAAACACACACACACACACACACACACATACACACACACAGAGCACACACCTAGTTCAAAACACATAATAACACAATATTTTAGCCTTTGAGGAAAACACAAAACATAACCTTTACATTTCATCTGATGTTTACTATCTGAAACAGCTGTATTTTTGAAGACACAACTTGGATCATAACATATTCATGTCTATAAATTAACTCAGATTTTTTTTTTTAAATCGGTACCAGGGATCGAACTCACGACTGCCTGCTTGCAAGGCAGGCGCTTATGCCGCTGAGCTAAATCCCCAGCCCCAAATTAACTCAGATTAATTTGGTGGATAAAAAAGATGAGTTTATGTAGCTTAGCTCTGCAAATTCGTTTACAGTATTTCCTGAGCTCCTATTATATGCCACCAGGCTCTGCCCTCATATAAGGGTAGCCTCTTCTGACAGAGAATTAGAGGCAAAATGGGAGAAATAAATAAAATACAATGACAAATACAGAAAAGAAAGAGAATCAAATAACAATATGTATATAGAATAAGAAGTACATTCCAACAACACATGAGAGGGAAAACTGGAAGTACCTGATGAATTCTAGAAGGTAAAAACAAAATTTGACCCTGGCAGCTAAAGCAAAAAGAGAAAGCAGAGTGTTCTACACAATTCACCTTCTATCAGATAAAGATGCAGCAACTCATTTAGTGAATAAATGTGTTATATACTCACCAAAATGCATCCCAGATCTCCTAAATACATTTTTCCCTTCACTGCAGAAAAAGCAGTGTGTGCAGGTATCTAGCATGATTGTATAAAGTTAGTTCTGGGCCATCTGGAGGTTAGAGAGCCTGGGTAAGTATTTTGATCAGTATTTTTGACTTCGTAGGAAACCTAGGTCAGGCATAGCATCTTTTCTCTATGTACTTTGTTATTGTTTCTGTCTAGATGTCCCCCCAGTACCTCATGCAGTCACGGGGGAGGCTGGCTTTTGAGAGGTGGCTGAATCTAGAGTTCATGATCAATTTATGATCCAATGCTTGGATTAAGATGTGAGTGCTATACCAACCCTAGGGCAGATAACCTAGATACAACATAAGGAACAGAAAGAGGCTTGTCTCCTCTCTTTCTTCTTGCTTTTGCTGTCTTCTGCTGCCATGTGTCATTCTGCCTTGGAGCCAGTCAATTATGGGCTGAAACCTCTACAAACTGAGAGCTAAATAAACCTTTTTGCCTTTAGCTTTGGGTGTCAAGTGTATTGTTTCTGTAATGAGAAAAGTCACTAAAACAGAATTTGATACCACAGAAGGAAGGTCTTTGTTGTGACTATACCTAACCATGTGGTTCAGAAACTTTTGGGAATGGCTGTAGGAAAAATTTAGAAAGATTTGGAGATGCTGTCTGAAAAAGTAGCACTGGAATACCTTAGGCTATACTATGTGGGAGATTCTGGTCAGAGCTCAGAAGACTAGAAGGCTGATAGAAATTCTTCAGTAAAGAATAGGCTTAGGAGGTTTCTACTGGGAAGAAGGACTGCACTGGCTGTTGGACTCCAGACAATCTGTGTTTGGCAGAAAGCTTGTCTGCATTTTGCTCATGTCCACACACTTTGCCTGAGACTGAGACTAATTACTCTGGAAGAAGAAATTTCAAGGAAGTTGAATATTGAGGTAGTGTCATGGTTACCTTTGGGAGTTTTAAACCAAGTTTATGTTGAGAATCAAGAGCAGAGAACCTCTAAGAATGACTTAAAAGGATAAGTTGGCCAGAAGAAAAGTCCAGTAAAGCTGTGGACTGCAAAGATAGAGAAGAGATCTTGATTTCTGAGAAGGAACAGGAAAATGAAAAGATGGCCTGAAGGCATCACAAGAAGCAGAAAGGCACCACCCTTGAAGTGTCAAAATTGCAAACATGAAAGATTTTTCTTTGAGAAAAAGTCCCTGAGCACCATGCTCCAGAATGGTTATGGACTAGAGAAGTTGTTACTCAGAACTGGACTAAGAGTGCTCAGAAATCCAGGCACTCAATTCCCAGTGCCAAGAGAAAAGCACCTGGCTACTGCTCCAGCTGATAGCAGACCTTGGCTTCATCCACGAGGTGCCAACTTTAGGTGGGTGCAAAACAGAGAGTTGTGGGGTCAGGAAGGCTTCTACCCAGATTTCAGAAGAAGGCCTGAGAGGCCAGGCAGTGTGCTCCAGAGAGGGCAGTGTGTAAAGCTGTGAGTGCGAGTCCAAAGGTGCAGTGGAGACCCAAAAGTTTGGAGAAGCCAGGAGCATGAATTATCTGAGGAAAACATCAATGAGGGAGAAGAGTGGGCCTGAGACAGAAGCCATGGGAGCTACAACAACAGACAATACCATCAGGCCAGAGCCAGCCCAGCCCTTTGGAGTCCAAATCTCGCCACAGAATTCTTTGGATGTTGCACATGATACTCCAGGACTTAATTCTTTCCCTGCTGGATTTTGGGTTTGCTTTGGTTCCATTCCTTTGTATCTCCCTACATGTAACTTTTGGAATGGAGATTTCTATCTTGTGCCATCACATATTGGAAGTGTTTAACTTTCCTTTCATTTGTACTCTTAGCACACAGCTAAGAGTTTGCTGTGGATCTCAGAGGAGATTTGGAACTTGGGCTTTTTATTAATGCTGAAACTGTTAGGACTTTGGAAACTCTTAGAAATGGAATAAATGCCTTTTGTATAAAGGAATGTTTATGAGTCTTTGAGGGGCCAGGGATGTTAAATTTGTGTCTAGATGTCTCTCTAAAGCCTCATAGAGTCTTGGGGTGGGCTTTTCAGAGGTTGTTAAACCTAGAGTTTGTGATTGATTCATGATGCAATGCTAAGTTTAAGGGTGTTACATCCACTCTCAGGTAGGTACACGAGATACATATAAGGACCAGAAAGACACTGTGAGATACAATATAAGGACCAGAAAGACACTGTGTCCTCACACTCTGGTTGCTTTTGCTGTCTTTCATTTCTATATGCCAACCTGCTTTGGAGCCAGCTGATTATGGGCTGAAACCTCTACAAACTGTGAGCTAAATAAACCTTTCCCCCTTTAGTTTTGGCTGCCATGCATTTTGTCTCAGCAACAGAAAAGTAACTAAGATACACTTCTCTTTCCTTTTCAATCTAAATTTCTTCCTTTTACCACAACGGCAAATTGAGCAGAACTTCATCCTTAGGCAGGAATCATGATGTTGACTTCAAGATTACTTTTATTAACTGAAATAATTCTTATCTTAGCTGAACTGAAAAAGGACAGGAAAGTAACAGCAACTTATCCAGTGCCTACCCAAGTATAAACTAGGCTCCGTTCCACTAGCTCCACTTCACCACATCCCTACCATGTGGATAGGAGTCTCTGTGCTACAGACAAGGAAACAGCTGTAGGCTTCTTGGTGGCTTACTCAAGGTTACTCAGCTAAAGGATGACTCAGCCAAGACTGAAAGCCAGTATTTAATCCATGCCCATGTCTGTGCCTGTCCCTAGTGCTGCACACCCACCATGAACTGATAATGTGTTCATTTATCCATGGAGTACCTGGACAGCCATTTGTTGCCACAGACTCTGGACTGGGAAGAATAGATGCTTGCATTTAGGATATATACAGCTAAGAACCAAATGTTCAACCTCTTTAGATAGCTCAACTCAAGGTTCACCTAGTTTTTGGTGATGACTGCACTTTCCCTTGAGCCATTTCAGCCCCTTTCCTTCAAAGGTCTGAGAACAAATCAGACCTTTGATTTAGAATACATAACACAGTCAAGGCTGGTCAAAAATAACAGAGGAGAATGTCAACCCCATGCTCATGACAAAATCAGCATCTTGCTGAGGGAAGCCTTCCCTGATCCATCTAAACTGTAGACAACTTAGCCTGAACACCAAGTAGGCTCGGCCTATGCGTATGTTAGAGTGACTGTCACACCACAGTGCAATTACTTACCTACTCCACCACAAGCTTCTAAAGTGAAGAAACTGACACTCAACCCTTATTCCCAGCCTAAGGTCTGGTGTCTATGAGGCCAGAGATCAGTGTGACAGTTTATCTGCATTTAGAATTTAGTCAGCAGGTATCTGAGTACATGTATGGCAAAGCCAAAAATAAGATTTTTCTTAAGTTAGAATACTGGAAAAGAATTTAAAAAAGAAGCCTTAACATTATCTTTGGTAATCCGGAACTGTGAAGAACAATGCTAATTATCTCCCAGAAAACCAAAACCAGGCAAAGGACAGACATCACAGCACCACAGTTTATAAGTAGAATGCTGCTATCTTCTCCACAAAATATGGGTAAAACAATCAAAATATCTACTTCAGCTCTGTTTGGGAAACGCTAATGTATCTCACCTTATAAATTAGATGCCTCATTCCTTTAAAGTATTGCAAAACCTCTCAGATTTAGAGTCAGCAGGACTGAAGTTGTCCATGCTTATTTAAAATGTTCCTCCTGCTTTATTTGGTGAAAATTAGTAATATGTGGACATACTAGTATCTCAACAAGAAAACTGCTTCCCACCTTCAGGAATAAAGTAGGCAGTAACCAGTTTTCATAGAGGTCAAGGATCATGTGGGGCTGTTTTATTCCACACCCCTGGGTCAAAAGGAAGACTGAGCCTCAGTTGCTCCTTTTGGTGACCTGTCTGATAACTCATTCTTTTAGCCTACTTTTTCTTTCCTGCTGTACTTTCTTCACATCCTTCAATGTTACTTATTTCTCAAATACTTCTTAACATCACTTCCTAAATTGTACGTTCTCAATAAAAAGGTTGGTGATGTAGCTCAGTGATAAAGCACTATTTGCTCAGCGTATATGAAGCCATGGATGGGTTCAATCCTCAGCATCACAAAAATAGTAATAGTCAACAAAGATGTTATTGTCTTAGAGGAGGAAGATTTCTTCCTGAGGGATGTGGTGAAAAAGTCTTACTGTTCTTACACAGCAAGCCCAGAAACACAGTCCTGGTTGGGGTGATTAGTGAGGAATGTCTAAAAAGACTCCTCAAAGGGGAGACAGTGAAACAAGAGTTCAATGTTTTGTTAAACAAACCACTTGCACTAATTTTCCTGTAGTTTTTAGGGAACACACAAACCAAGATTCAGATCAGCAAAGGACAGCATTACTGCTGAGTACCACCATCTCTCCATTTAGTCCTTTCAGCAAGCCGGAAGGCAGAGGATATCAGGGTTATTTTTCAGATGAGGAAAACTAAGGCTATGAGAAGCAAAATGACATATAGGGAAACTGCAAAGCAAGTCAGCTGAAGTCTCTCGATGAAATCTTGAGTTTCCTGGTATCTGGGGTCCCCACTGTACCTTAGGAGAAATTCAGAATGACTAACCAAAGGCACAAAAAATTACCCTAAATGCCAAGCACTATTACTAATGGCAATATATTAGGTGTCTATGGATGGAACAAAAGGGAGGTGCTGCTCACAGGGGACTATAAATGACCTAAGCTGTCATTTGCATGATGTTTTCAGAGGCCGAGTTCAGCTGAACTCGGCAGACGTTAGACACTGGCTAATAGGACTCTTGGTGCAGGGCAGGATTGGGGGAAGTGAGTAGAGAAGAGAGGATCTCAGCACTAGGAGTACAGCAGTAAGGAAGACTCTTTCTGGCAGGAGGCCCCTGAAGCCTGGAGCTGGATATGCAATTTGCCAGCCTGGGCCTCCTCCCTCTATTTTCTGCTTGTTCATAAACCACCTGCAGGAGTCCAGAAGCAAGTGTGGCCCTGAGCAATAACCCATCTTGCTCTTGAAAAAAACATTCTGAACAAAACACCTGTTCTTAAATAAAGTAAAATATAATCTTATCTAGCAAAACCACAGTTGGGATAGCATTTGATTCCAATCCAAAGGCAACTAACTGCAAAGGCAGAGGAAACAGGCTTTGGGAGGGCAGTTCACTGACCCACAGCTGCTGGCAGGCTGGCCTTGCAAGAAGACCTTGTATGTCTTGCTGTTGCCAGCAGCAGGACCTTAGGTAAGTTCTTGACTGCCCAGGCCTTAGTTTTCTGTTTTCAGCATGGTGCCCAACTCTGAAGGCTCCTGCCTATTGTAAGAGACTCTCTCCATGCTGAACCCATAAATCCCATAAACTCCTGCTCAGTAACTGTGTGCTGGTTAACTGCATCAGGTTTGCTGATTATTAAGCGCTGCTGACTTCATGCTTTTTTTCAGACTGGCATCAGTAGAAAGAGATGCATCAGAGCGAGAGAGTGGAATCTGTGAGCTGAGGAAAGGACAGGAGTCGGGAGATGGGTAGTTTCCCAGCACTAGATGCTTTTCCATTTGGGACAGATGGCCAGGCTGAATGAGCTTAGAGCCTAGTATTTTCAAGTCTTCTTGGACAAGATTTTACCCCAGGCCCCCAAGAAGACATCACGAAGGTACGAATGAGGTTAAACGCCTGTGATGAGTTTACCAAGAGCCAAGGGGGTCAATGGCAAAGAAGTGCTAAGCTTGCCCAGTCTTCTGGTTACAAGGCTGGCTTTAGAAAGCCAGATTCGGTGACTTGTGTGCAGGAACCTGCGGGAACTCTGTGGCTACTGAAATACAGAAAGCAGGTTACCCTGACACGGAACAGATAGTGGTGCTGCTCAAGATATGGTATCATAAACTACAGGACAAAGTAAAGATGCTATTTATTATTAAAATGCTGGTTAGTTATTTTAATATACTCAAAAAGTTCTTGAAAAAAGGAGTAGAGAAGAGGGAAGAAACAGGAAAACCAGCCCAGTGGTATGCAGCAAGAAGATGCAAACTAGAGCCTACATAGAGGGTATTCCACAAACCCATTGAGAAAGGACTTGCTCTTCACTCTTACAAGTTATAGGAAAGAAGAGACCTTGTTCCTGACTTATTCTTTGAAGAAAACAGTTCAAACTCCTCTATTGTTTCTGTGGCAGAATGAAAAGTCTCACCCAGCAGGGCTACAGGGGATGGAATCTGTTTTTTATTCTTCCATGCTGTGGTTTAAATGGTCCCTCCCAAAACTGGCAAGGCCATTAAGAGGTGATTGTGCCAGGGGACCTTGTCCCTGTGTGAGTGGGATTATGGTCCCTGTAAAAGAGGCTTCTCATTCTCTGTCCTTTTGCCCTCCACCTTCTGCCACAAGGTTGAACAGTGTTACTCCGGCTGGGAGGATTTAGCATTCAAGGTACAGTCTTGGAAGAAGACAAGGAATCTGCCAGCAACTTCATCTTCCTGGCTCCCGGAAGTGAGAGAAATAAGTTTCTGTTTTTTATAAGTTACCTGCTCTGCAGTAATTTATTTTTAGAAACACAGACAACTAAGCTACACGACATCTACGAAACTAGATCTGGCCGCAAAACATACAGATTTCCATCATATTATTTCCAGATTCTTTATTCTTCTTATTTTTTCCAAAAGCCAATCACCTTAGGGAAACTCAAAGCCCTGCAGACATAGTGCTAAGATATATAATGATAGATTCCCAATATTTTTTAAAAAAAAAATTCAGTGATGCACAGGCAGAAATATGGCAAATCCTTACAAAAGCAAATGCTTAAGTCTGACAGAGAAATGGTCCCAACTATGGTGCATCCCTGAAGCTTGTAGATCTATAGGAAAATGCTATCTTTGAACGCTGTCCTCTCAGTCATGTTTAAAAACCCTCTTATGGACTCCTCCACCAACCCCATGCAGCAGGCACTGTGACATCCATTTTGCAGATGGGGGGATTAAGTGAGATATCCAAATCACATCATAAGTGCAGCACTCCTGAAGGTTCATTAAATGCATGGCCAACAAGCCCACAGCTGCCTGGGGTCACCCAAATCAGAATCACAGAGCACAGAAGCAGCAGAAAGTGTTTTCACTCAGCTCACATATGAAGACTGACTTTGAAGCAAGACTCTTGCCTCCCCGACAGTAGCGCAGTAGTGAGAAGACTGAACAGATCTTGTTTGCATTATGCAAGACCAAGACAAAAAAGAAAAAAGGAGTAGCACACTGACCCTCAGGAAAACTCCACAGGATCACAGTTGATTTATGAAACTTGGAAATGTTTGTGGAATTTTTAACAAGGAGTCAGAGGTATAGCTCAGTGGTGGCAGGCTTGTCTAGCATAAGTGAGGCCCTGGGTTCTATCCCCAGCACCATAAACTAACTGAAAATGAGGGCGGGGTTTTCCAAATAATGCAAGAATAAATTAGCATTGAATTGAACTGAACTGAGCACTCAGTTGTCCAAGCAGGGGAATGGTCATCAACTGGACACACAACACATGGCTGCATTGCATCCCTTGCTGCTTAAAGCTGCCTTGGAGAAGTTTCCATTGACACTGCCCACAAAGGAGGGGTGAGAGTGCCTTCTGTGTTAGTTCGCTTCATGTCACTAGTGCAAATATCTAATACAACCGGCTTACAAAGAGGTGAGATTTACTTGGCTCACAGTTTTGGGGTTTCAGTCCACAATCAAGTGGCCTCTTTGCTTTGGGCTTGTGACAAGACAGCACTTCATGGTGGAAGTGTGTGATGGAGCAAGGCAGAAACAAAAGAGAGTGTGTTCCACTATTCAAGGGTGTACCCCCAATGACCCAAAGACCTTCTGATAGGCCTCACCTCTTAATCCCATAGCCTCCCCAAAGCACCACTCTGAGTAACAAACCTTCAACACTTGGGCCCCTGGAGACATTTTAGACTCAAATGATAGCAATGTTCTGCTTTCTTGGGTTCCTCATCTGCATTCCGGCATGCCATTTGCTAGAGTAATAGCTGATCAATTTTGTTGTTCCAAGTCTTGTTCTCTCCAGAGAGGAAGAGCTAAGGCTCATCTCCCTCTGCTCATCTCACTCAGCATGCATTCCATGGGACTCAGCATGTACCACTTTTGAAGCCGCAAGTGGAGCACTCCAAGCTGCACCTTTTTTGCCACACATTTCTTACTGTGTGGAAAAACTGTGGCTGTGGAGGACATTGTCACATGATCAGTGTACAGGACTCATGGAGTTAAGAAAGCTGCCCAGCTCAGTCAGGCATTCGGACCAGCTTCCGGTTGGGATCACCTGACAATGCCTGTCATCCATATTTGTGACTGAACATCATGGGTTTGTATTCAGTTTTCTTCTGTTTTTAAAGTTATTTTAACCTTTTAAATTTTTTAAAATTTTAAAATCAAAAGAGTAATGTAATGCATACAAACATTCTCTTTGGATTTGAAATTATTAATATTTCTGCCATCTTCGTTTCTTTCCTTCTCTACTCTGGGTGTGTGCATTGTACATACACACACACACAATCCCATTCTCGAACCCCTTAAAAGATGCGAATGCCATGACTCCTCACCACTAACTACTGTACCATATAGCTCTCCAAAAAATGGAGCAAAAAGAGAACAGAAAAGGAACATCCCCCTACATAACTGCAATGCAATTATCACATTCAAGAAATTTGCTTTTGATACAATAATGTTATCTAATTTGGAGCCCATATTCAAATTTCTTAAATATCCCCATAATAATATCCTTCCTTCACTGTTATCTCAGTTTTTCAACCCAGGAGCCAACAAAGGATCAGACATTGCATTTGATTGTTATACAGTCCTCACCTTTCATCAGTTGGTTTCTTGACTGGTTCTTGACACAGACCCTTTGAAACAGACCATACTATGTGCTTGACAAGATGTCTTAGAGTTTGAATTTATCTACTATTTCCTCATAGTAGGTCATGTGGAACACTATGGCAGGTATGTTGTACATATGCACTGAATTACAGTAAGATAAAGGTAAGGTTAGTTTGTCTCATTAAACATAAGTGTGGTAGCTTAAGTTCAAGTGGAATCTGCCAGATTTCTCACTTTCTGCCTAGATGATTCTCATATATGTCCAAGTTTTGAGTCTTGCTACTCCAAATACAATCTGCTGACCAGCAAACGGTGATTTCCCCAGGGAACTTGTCCAAAATGCAACTAGAACTCCTGACCTGACAGGGGGCATTTTCAGTCCTCCTCTATTTTGTACAACCATGACAAAGTGAAGCGAGTCCCATGAGTGGCTGAGGGCTCCTGTGTGAGCCCAGCTCTGCCACTTTAGGAGCTCCTGAGAAAATCTCCTCACTTCCTAGAACCTCAGGTTCCCTTGTAGAGGAAGCACTGCTTAATCTCACAGCCAGCACCGATGGCCCTGTGCTGCGAGTCCATTTCCTAGACAGCGAAATTGCATGCACATGGGGTCACAGTCCCAGCATGGCTTCACTATGTGACATCCAGAGGCTGCTGATGTCAACCTCTTGCTTGGCTGATTCCTCTTGAGTGGCTTGACCATGACATGAAGAAGAAAGGCAGGAGGAAGAGAGAGCATTCTGAAAAATGAAGACAAAAATAAAAGGAGTTTATGGCAAAAGGCAGGGGGCATGGATTGCAGGAAGGATGCAAGAACATGGCAGATTGAATATGCTCAAGAAGAGAAGCAAAAGAGAGAAAACACTGTGTGCCCACAGAGATGTGTCTAGGTATTTTCATATCCATAGATATCTGCATAAAACTCTCTTGCGAAGTTCACTAGCCAGGTCCTTTAGATAAGATAGCTGTGAGGTCAATGTGTCTCATCATCTAGAGCTGCTAGATATCCCTGGAACCAGCCAACCCCAGCAAGCAGTCAGTGGGTATTTCTTGCAATCATTTCCCTTTGGTTTGTCAACCTCTATGGATGCAAGAGAGATGGTTAGGGAAGCAGAATGTACTGTGACAAGCCAGCAACAGCGCCAAGGTACGGTCAGCATCTCCCCACTAATAGGAAGACAGAGTCCCAGATAGCGTCAGGACAGTCACAGAGCCAGATGTAGGTGACTTTTAAGGAGACCCCAATTCACAGTCCACTAATGATTACTGAGCATCTCACGCTTGGCTCATTGCATTCACATGTAATGTTTGCATTAAACCCGCAAACCACTCCTTGACATGGCAGTTTTATCATTGCCAACTTCTAGGTCCCAACTCAGCTCCTGCAAAATCACAGAGACTTTGGTAAAGTCTAGACGTGAATTCCAAGTGCAGCACACTTTGCATTACATCGGTACCTCTTTCACCAAAGGGTAAAAGGAGCAGAACTGTAATTAGCCTCACCAGAGTTAATAATTCTGATGGCTCCTACATAATTCCTTTCCCCACAGCCCAACACTACCAAGGACTGCTCTCCTCATTAACGTCTTATAATGCTGACTTTAGCTACTTACTATTGTGATAATGGCAGAGCTATAGCAGCACAGTGTTGATTAACCAGGATCCTAAGAGAATCCTCTCATGCGTTCATGCAGCAAATGCTTACTTAGTACCTACCATGGGCGCCACAGCCTGAGGGTGTCTGAGAATGCTAAAAACACCAGAGCTCCTGCTCTCAAAAAGCTCTCGGCTCAATGGGGCAGATAGGCAAACACATCCATCCAAATGCAAAATTCTACAGCCAGGCAGTTGCAGTGCTGGGCCAAGTCTAGCCCGGGCTGCACTATCAGGGAAAGACTTCCTGGAGGTGGTAAGAGCAGAGCTGGGCGAAAGTGACGATGGACAGATAGGAGAAAGTAGGGGATCTGCCTTTAATACAAAGGGAGCAGAGCAATGTTGTGATCGATCTCCCCATTTCCTGTATTCTATCTTTAGGAAAGAGAAAAAAAAAATCTTATCTCATAGGCCTGATTCATTTAAGAAAGAACAAGTATGCACTAGGCTGTGAGCCCAGGGGTCAGCCCAATTTCCTGGCCCCCTCCAGCCATTAGCCACAGCCCTGAGCTGGGTAATGGATGCTTTAAAGTATGAATTTCAATGCCTTGCAAAATCCTGAATCATCAATGAAAGTTTCAGTCCTGTTTATCTGATTGGACCTTCTCCTGAGGTGGAAAAAGGGCATAGGATCCAGCTATTATGCACTAAGCAGGCTTTGACATTAAGATCTCAAACCCAAACCAGTGTGAGCTCTCCTGCATGACCCCGAATTTAGCAGAATCCACAATCCCAGCAGCCACCCATGTCATGTTTACGTGGTTCCTTAGCTTCTGACAAGCCCTGGCTTTGATTCAAAGACCCCTTTTCCTACTGTGCATTAAGAAGGAGGGTGGGCGGAAGTCTTCCTAGGGCCCTGTGTTACCAGTGGGGAATGAAGCACCCAAAAACATCTAGAAAAACACCAAAAGCCCCCCAGTTATTGACAGAAGGCCTGGGTTAGGATCTGGACTCAGCTAGGAGCACACTCACGGGACTCCAGCGTAAGCTCTGGAGCACTGGATCTTAGGTCAGTGGCTATCTCTTTAATTTTTCCTGTCTTTATCTATAAAATGGAGAGATAGCAACTATCTCATAAGATCCTGGGAGAATTAACCAAAATGAGTTTATGTGCATATGTGACTATGCCTGCGTAGTTATGACTCTTTCCCCTCACAGTCTCCTAGGTCCTCCCAGGGAAGCTACAGGCTTTAGCGTTCTGACACCTGCTTCCAGGTGATGCAATAATGCTAGCAGAGAATAACATCAAGGCTCTGTCCATAGAGGTCTTACCTTTTCCTTTCTCAGAATGGAAAAAGTGTTGCTTTGAATTCTGACTGGGAGAGGTAACAGAAGGGGAAGTCCTCAAGCTCCAGAGGGACCTCAGCTTTGGGAACCAACCAATAAGCACGTGTTTGTGTGCATGCAAACAGTTTGTTGTGCTTTGGTTCCCTATCACATATTCCAGTGTTCACTTCAACTTAACTGAACACTGTGCCAGAGACAGAGTAGAATGTACTTTGAATCTCCTATTTACCACTTAACCAGAGCAAAGGAAAGCCTGACTGCTAAGCCCTCTGTCTAGCCAGACGCTTCCAACATCTGAAAATACACATGCACGCAGACGCTGAAGGCCTGAACACCCCAAATCCATCTTCCTCCTTCTGGTTCCTCAGTTTCCCGGGAAGCAACTTCTCCAGATTTGGTAACCTCTGAAGAAACCTGTTGCCCAGTCTGCGGGCCTGTGCGGACGCCCCACCTGGTGGCCAAATCAGGAAAAGCACTTCCAACCAAGGAGCCCAGCAGTTTAGCATAACTAACTCCAAGCTTCCCTGAACCCTTGGACCTTTTCAGTGGTGGCTCAACAGGAGGAAACCAAAGAGGAGAATCCACTGTTTGGGGCACAAGGGGGGTGGGAACAGTGTCAAAATCATGGCCCATTTTCTGCCAAAATCCTGGCAGCCAAACAACTTTCTAAAAAGCAACCATTAGGATGGCTGAGGCAAGAGCAGGAGGAGGTTGGTAGCCGGATGTTCCCTGCCAACCCAGGAGTGTATGCTGGCAGCTCCAGTCCTTGGGGAGGAATCAGGGCTACCGTCCTCCCACTCTCCTCTATACAGGTGGATTTTCCATTCCTGAGGTCAGGTGTGGGAGGAGGTGCGTGTTTACCTGCAGACTAACAAGGGGCTTGTCTGAAGGGGAGAAGGCTGGAGAGGAACCTCCAGAGCAGGCCGCCCACATCCTCAGTGCCTGGCCAGCCAAAGCAAGAAGAGGCAGCCGCCTAGGCTGAGGGAATGAATATCAGCAGGCAAATCACAGCGAAGCTCCAACCAAAATAATCCCCAAGCCCTCCCTCTGTTAAGCCTCAACCCTTTAGCCTAGGCTTAGAAACCCTTCACCCTCCTGTTCCTAAAAGAAACCCAAAGATGCGCATTTTGGCAAATTCAAGCCCCCAGTTAGTGAAACACGAGGTTCTTTTCTCTACAAGTACAGAGCCCCCGGGAAAGGGAATGCGCGCGCTCACACACACACACACACACACGCACACGCCCCTCACTGTGGGCAATGTGTGGTATTCCCATCCCCAGTTCAGGATGTATTCTCTGAACTCAGCGATGATACCAAGAAAAGGCATCCACCCTAAGGAGAAGGAGCACTCAGGGGAGGGCCGCTTTGTCCGGTCCAACACCCGGATTAACTATGAAAAATCACATCATTCTTTAAAGCTTCCAAACCAACACCCCAGAAGGGGCTATAAACGCGCACCGGCGCGCAGGCACCAAGCTCCAAATCAACCAGGGAACCACGTTTGGTTCTTTTAAGCACTGGTGTCCAGGCACGCAGAAGAGAAAAAAAAAGCCCCGAGGGCAGGTTCGCCCCTCCTGGGCCCGAGGGCAGTTCTGGGTGTTTGAAAGCCCCATAGAATTCCTTGGCTCCAGCCCCCACCCGAACCCCAATAACGCCACCGCCGAGGGGCGCCCGAGCAAGCGAGCAGCCCAGTACTCACACCAGCGCGTGGTAGAGCAGCGCCCAGCCCCGAGGTCTCTCCAGGGCGTCGTAGATCAAAGTTTGGATGCGCCGGTACTTGGCGTTGTTCCTCTTGACCGGGCGGCTCAGAGGTGTCTTGGCCAGGAGTCCGATGCCTTGCGGGGTCCTTCGCTGCCCCTCGTCGCGGCCACCACGCTCCAGCAGCAGAGTTCCGTCTTTGTCAGCTCCAGCCCCCAGCGCCAAGGTGACTTGTTCCGCGTCTCCAGGCGGCAGCCCCACTTTCCGCTCCTCGTCGCCGGCCACCGCTGCGTCCCCTCCGGCTGGGTTAGCAGCACCGCCGCCTCCGCCGCCCCCGTCGCCGCCGCCGCCAGCCGCCCCCGCCGCCCTGCGCGCCTTGAGCCCCATCTGCCTCGCTCCCGCCGGCCGCTTCGCCTTCTCCGCTGCTGCTCCGGGAAGAAGGGGCACTCGCGGTGCGTGGACCAGACGGCGGCAGCGGCTGCAAGCCCGGGAACTCCAATGCCATGATCCGTGCGCCCCTCCCCACCCACCCCCCCAAAAGCAGGCAAAGGTGTGCCTCCTGGGGACCAGGGGAGGCCGGGGTGGGGGCAGAGGTCACATCCCGCGCGGGTCAGCCGGGGACCCCAAGGGGCGCGGGCCGGGGGCCGTCAGGAGCGGGTGAGGGCGCTCGGGGTGGGCGCGGAGGCGCTACGGCGCTTGGCGGCGGGAGCCTGGCACAGGCGCTCCGGGGCGGCGGCGGCGGCGGCGGCACCCGGACCGGAGAGCCTGAGACAGCATCGCAGTTTATTTACAAGGCTGGTGCCAGCCGCCCTCCCGCCCGCCACACGCGCCGCCGCCGCCTCCTCCCTCCTCCGCGCTCCCACCGGCGCCCCTCCCAGCCCGCTCCAGCTCCAGCTCCAGCTCCAGCTCCAGCGCCAGCGCCAGCTCCAGCCCCGCAGCAGCAGCAGCAGAGAGCGCGCGGCGGGCAGAGCGCAGGCAGCCCGCCTCCCTGCCTACTTCCCTCCTTCCTTCCATCGCCGGGTGGGGCCCCATTGTCCCGCCCGGTCGTGGCGGGAGGTCCCGTCGGTGCCCGCCCCTCCCTGCCATCCTACACTGCCTCGACCCCGGGGGAACCGGTATTGCCGGGCCACAGACCCCGCTGGGGGATGCCAAGCCTTGGGCTCTGTGGTCTCGGCGCCCCGCTGCAGGCGCTCCCATGGGCGTTGAGGTTTCCTGGGGCAGGATGCAGAGGAGATGAAGGACGAGAGTGGAAACTCCCGGCCGGGGAGGTGTGGGGTCTCCCTCGTCGTTTGCAGGGAGTTGCACATTTATGATTTCTCCCCAACGCCTCCCCTGCCTCTTGTCTTTGGAGGTAAAATCCAAGTCGCTGGGTTGGCCAAGGCCGAGCACACCGCACTGAGAACCTGTTCCAAGGCAGTAATGCTCCTGGTTATGGTTGCAGGGTCATGGTGAACTCTGCTGTCACCTCTCCTCCCATCCCCTATTGGTCCCTGATCCTGAGATGAGCAGGGCAGAAGAAACAGCATCAGGACAGGAATGTGGTTTCTCACTTTAGCTCCTAACTTGTGCTGTGGGCCAGACATTCCCACTTGCCTGATTCTGCTCCCTCACTAGGCCCACATGAGTGAGTGAGCTTGTCTGCCGAAGCGCACAGAACAGGGTTAGGAAAGTTGCTGTGCATGGAGACCTTGAAGTCTAGTGACAGGTAGAAGACCACAATGAAAAAGCCAACGCCATGAAAATATTTTCCAATACTGAGTAGATTCTATGCTGAAACAACATAGGAGTCTGTGCTAGAGTGACCGGAGGAGTTGTTTTGGCCTAGATCCTGAAAGGCCTCATTGAGGAGGTGACATTTTGAGGTGAGGACCACAGGACATTCTGGTGACAACTATGTAATATGCCCAGAAGAGCAGCCTTGGACAGCAGCCACAGATGTGGCTTGAGCAGCTGGACAAGGAAAAGAGGAAACAGAAGCCACAGGGGCTGGAGCAGGGGTTTTCTGCACTTTCCCGTCACCCATGGCGCCAGGTGCCCTCCCCCATTTCTGCTGCCCCAGAGGACCCAGGGTCTCCTTTAGTTCCACTGTCTCCACTTATGACTGCTGGTGGCAGTGGAGGGCCAGACTGAGGCCAAAGATTTAACCCTAGTGGACAGGTATCCCAAGGCCTGCCCCCTTGCTTTTGGAGGAGAGTGGAGGAGGAAGGGAGTGGAAGAGAGGGGAGAAAGGAGAAAGAGCTCCAAGGGAGAGGGAGGTCGTTGTATCCAAGACTAGCAGAGGGAAGAACCTCAGAGATCCAAGGACCAAGGAGGAAAAAGGAGTTTCCAGAGGCAATTGAAGGATGAAGTCATTAAAACAATGTGGTACTAGTACAGAAATGAATTGCTGGTTTCAACAGAATCGTTTGCTCAGAAACTTACTCTAGGAGGGGAACTTGACTTCTGATAATATTCAATGGAGCAGGGTGTGTGTGGGTCAGTGGGCTGGGCAATGGGTCTGTGAGAACACGTAAAGCAGTATACGTGTGCTCCCTGCGCAATGGGCCTTGGTGTGTACTTACCGGTACACTAATAATCCCACAGAGTAACTGCTCAGTGCAAAACCCAGGAGGAAAAGCCCAAGGCAAGGGGGTTGCCTGGGTTGAAAAACTTCTAGGTAGGAGCTAAACAGCCTAAAGCAAGCACTTGCCCACTTGCTAATGCTCAGCCACAATATGCAAGCCTGGGTGGTCCAGCTGGAGTGGGGCTTCCAGTGTGTCCCCAGGGGTTCCTGTGTTGACAATTAATTCCCACTGTGAGGTATTAAGCAGGTGTAAATAACAGACTGCTATGTTTTCAGATAGGGACTTCAGGAGGTGATTCAGATTAAAGTTGTTGGGGTGGAGCCATAAGAAAAGGGAGAGAGAAAATACACATGCATGCTCCCAGTTTCTTGCCATGGTGTTCCCTGACCTGCTTCAGGAGTATGCCATAGGAAGGCCATCACCAGATTTGGGCCTTCATTTTACAACAATAACCCTGAGCCAAAACCAAACTTTTTTCTTTATAAGCTACTCAGACTTAGGTATTTCATTCTAGTAATGAAAAATTGACTAATATGCTTAAGTATACTTTCTGGCCAATTCCAACTATGTACAAAAGAACCTTCCCTTGAATATCTTTTCTAAATTTACCTTTCCCATTCAGTTCTTTTCCTATTTTATTTCCTCCTACTTATTGATACCTAAAATTATAGTATTTATGTTTGACTTATTTGCTTAATGGCATTTTGTAAACAAGATCAAGGGTAAAGAATCCTAACTGTAAGCCAAGAAGTATTTGTGACTTAGAGTAGGCTCTCAGTACTTGCTCAAGACGTAATTAAGTATGCTATGTTCCAGCACTATGAAAGACAGTTGTATGTTCTGTGTGTGATTGAACACGAAAATTTTGCTTTTTCACTATTGTGAGAGTCTTCATTCTTAAGAAGTCTTAATACTCCTTGCAATTCAAGTAATATGACAACAAAAATATTTTGATGGTGCTTAAAACCCAAAGTCTTGGTCAATAAACATTCAAGGTAAGTCTAGGACCATTAGACCAAAGACACGAGACTCTATGACCGTGCTATTGATCTGAAGTTCTCATTTCTAAAATGACAGGTTGACCCCTCTGGAGCATGAGGAGACTTCCATTGTGATGGGAGTCATACACTGTCAAATATTTGTGTTTTAAGATAAAGTGCAGAGGCTGTTTTCATGTCTTTCATAAGGGATGAGGTAAACTCAATATCAAATTCATAACTCTGATCCAATTAAATCCAGCGATAGGGAAACTGCCAGAGTCTGGGAAATTGATTTCAATGGTTTTGTAATCCAATGGACAGTGTTGTTCAGATTTCTAATAGAGGGTTTTGAAATGTCATGAAAGGGAGGGACGTATATCACAGAGAGGGACTGCAAACACAAAACACCACAGCCCAGTCCTGCATCCCACTGGAATGAATCTTCTCTGAGCCCAAAGTCCTTGAGAGTTTCAAGTGCCCTCCAGACATGGCACTGAGACAGGGTTAGTCACAGAGCATCCAAAGAAGTAGACTGGAGGTGCTGAGTTCCAGCTGACATGTGATGTTATAGACCCGGTCACTTTCTAATCCTAAATCTGCCTCTGGTTTTTCTTCTCAGTTTTTGATTTCTGTTTTAGCCTGTTTCCTATTATTATGTCAAACATAGCTGAGGCTGGGTATTCTATAAAGAAAAGAGTTTTATTTCATTCAGTCTTGTTGAAAGTCAAGAGTGGGTAGCCCCATTGATCGAGTCTCTGGTAAAAGCCCCCCCTGCCCGTGATTGAGTCATATTATCTAGACAGCATCACAATGGCAGGAGAACATGATGAAGGGAATGTGTGGTGAAACCGGAGACAAGAGAGCAATGCGGAGCTTGTCTTGCTGTTTTATGGGACCCTCTCCTAAGAATCAACCAGGGCCCCATAAGAATTACCTCAGTCCCTTCCAGGGCAGTTCCCCCAATGACCTACTGACCTCCCAATAGCCCTGCCTCTTCAAGGTTCCAGCATCTCATAACATCGCCACACAGAGAACCAAACTCCCTACATATGAACCCTACCGTATGTAAACCGTAGTATGTTGGCTATTGCTTTACCTGGTCCTCATCTCAGTGTACAAATGAGATACAGTATACAGATGAAGCCTTTTCTCCCATGCAGGGGAAGTGTTTCCTGGAAATGACTGAGTGAGACAACAGGGCTTTATCTGAGCTTCTGTTTCTGCTTCTATATAAATCCTGCTTTCCATGTCTGTAGAATCTAGCAATGAGATGATGCTCTGGTGATGATCATTATGACTGTAATCAAGTGAGCAGGGCAGAAGGTGAGGTTCACAGTGTCTGGATTGGTAGCCCTGCCTGTCCTCTCACCCTGTCCTCAAAGCATGTCATTATTCCAGACCATTTTAAAATTTATTTTCATTATTTGTTGTACAAGAAATGCAAAGCAGTGGAGGAATTATGCAATATAAATCATCAAAAGGACAATCATCGTCCTCTTCTCACTCGAAAATACTCTCTGTGGTTGTGACTTCTGCCAGTAAAACCACATCATGCCTGACCTGAAAATGAGTCCAGCTCTGAATCCCAAATATGACTCTTTCCCTGAGGAGCAGCTGGCCATCTGGTGGCAGGTTGATTCCACTGGACATTCCAACAAAGGGGTGGCAGTGGAGGACATGGTCCCTGCAGAATTGCTGCTGTATTGAGGGAATATATCTATGCTGCTTCCGACACCCACATACTTAGAAACACCTTACTCACCATTAGAGAATCCCACATAAACCTGTAACTGATGAATAGTCCCTTCCCAAAATGCTTGCTTATTTTGGGTGTTAATTCGCCTCCAAGAGAAGGCAGTCAGAAAGGTGTAGCTTTGCAGCCAGGTAGCATAATCTTGCTTATTTGGAGGAGAAAGGGCAGGCTCCAAGGTTGGGTCTAGTGATAGCTCAGGTTAAAAAGAAATACATTTGGAAAGAAAGGGTCCAACAATGCACTACAGGCTCTGTATTCCTTTTATCAGTTCCTGTGTGTGATACATTCATCCTGGGAATTTGATATATATGCATGTCACACTTCAACCGTTTTTACTTTCCCCCTTTCATCTTCCTTCTTCTGTCTAGGTTCCCTTTCCATTTGCACAAGGCCTATCTCCCTGTTTCCTACAATCTATCTTTTGTTTTGCTCTTTGCATTATTTATACTTTGGGTTTCTCATAGAGGAGAATCCATGTGGAACTTAGGTATCTGCATCTGACTTATGGCCCAGGGTGCATCCATTTTCTGCATGTGACTCAAGTTTACCCTTCTTTATGGCTAAGTAATACCCCACAGTGTGTATGTACCACACTTTATATATCCTTTCATGTGCTGACGAACACGTAGGCTGCTCGCAGCTTTAAGCTATGGTGAGTTATGCTGCTGTACTCAGGCTATGCTTGTATCTCTGCAATTCTGGCTCTTTCAGCCTGGTACCTAGAAGGTGAACATCTGGATCAAGTTAAATGTCTAATTTTTTGTTTTCGAGGAATAGCTGTAGTTTTATAACAGGGTACATTCCCACTAACAATGTAGAAAGTTTCCCTTTTCTCCACAGCCTCACTGCTTTTGCTGTTTTTTGAGTTCTTGAGAAATTTGCTTCATTCTTGAAAACCCACCCTGAGTTTGGTGACTTTAGCCACTAACAGCCACTGGACTTCTACTTGGCCCCAGTTTCCTCATCCAGCCCAGAGGATACTGTTTGCTACTCTCTTCCTCATTCGGTCTTCATATCGTTTCCAAGTCTCAGAAGTACAGCACAGTTTGGCAGCCTGTGATGTGAGGCGCATGTACTATGTTACTTGTTACTCAAAGACGCTGGATGCATCTTCCTGGAAGGCAGCTCCAGCCAGGCCTGATGGGGACGAACGAGTTCAGAGCCAAAGGCACTTACCTTCACTCCCAATGGCAATGATCAAAGGCTTTAACCGAGATCGCTCTCAAGTAGAAAAGGTGCTTCGTTCCCCAGCTATCTTGTGATTTCAACTCCTATATTAACCTATAAGTTGATTTTGCCTGTTCCTTAATTCTGTTTTGGTCTTTTTCCTTTAAATAATTACATTGGGTAAGATGCTAAATCCACCCAATGAATGAATTCATTCATTCATCTTCCAGAGAGCATTTAGTAATCAAATGCCATTTTGTGCATTACTCTCCATCTGTGGTAAACAGAAAGAAAAATAATTTCCATATTTAGTTGCAATGATGAGATAAATAAACGTAAAGTCATTGAGTCATCTGAGTCATTATTGCTTTTCAATGGTCTGGCTCATGGTAGATACTCATCATTAGCATAACATTTATAGGGGTTCTATATAGATCATCCACTTAATCCTTGCAACAAAATTATGAGATAGGTGCTGTGCTTACGATTCTTCGGATTAGCAATGATGAAAATGACACAGAAGCAGAAGAAGTACTCTGCACAAGGTTAGATGGCTAAGAAGTTCCAGCTCGGGTTCCAACTCGGGTTCCAGATTCGGGCTCGGGTTATCTGACCCCAGAGTCCTGGCTTAGCCACTGCATTATCATTGCTTATGGAGAGTGTGGGGAAGTGTCCACCCAGGTGAAGGCTTGGAGGCGTGGTGAAGCAGGGGGCTTCCAACACAGGCAGTGGAGCTGGCGAGAGGAAAGCCGGAGGGAGCAAGGGCTCACAGGGCGGGCTCGCAATCTTACAGACTTAGGAACTCGGGGACCAGTAGATGCGCGAAGCACGGGCTGCCATGATCCTGGGCAACTTCGAAAGGGCTTTCTGAGAATGCGGGGTATAGGATGGGAATAGAAGAAACAGATTCACTGAGAGCACAGCCAGGGCCGATTCCAGCACAGAGCTGCTGCGGGACAGGAAGGAAGTGGTGGGATCCAGAGAGGAGGCTTCAGCTGCAAAAGTATTTGGGAAAGAAAGTCAACTAGAGTTAGCACCTGAGCGAAGGCCGAAGGCCGGGCTGGATGACTGGTCACCTGGCAGTTTAGAGGTGGAAAAACCCATCCATTGTCCCACCCTCCATTCACCCTGGCCGTGGGGCCCCTGCTGAGCTGAGCAGTCCTCCTCTGGCTCCAGTAATTGGCTCCCTGGGCAGTCTGTTCCTTTCTTGCCACCAAATTAAGCTCCTTCTCTTCTGGTCCTGATTGTTAAAATACCCTGTTTGCCCATGCCATTTACATATTCCAATTACCCACCGCCATTTCCCTGCTAATGAGCCCCTGTACCTGCGTTCAAGAGCAGCTGGCCCAGAGTCTGTTTGTGCAAGAGGACTGAACACAACAGACAAAGACACTATTCACATGATGTCTTCAGAAAAGGAGCATTGGAGTTCTTTTCTCACCTCTTCCTATACCTGCTGGACAGACTCTAGAGAGCAGGTCTTTGTGGCTCGTTACCAGCCCCCCAGTCCATGCTCCATTTACCTTGGCAAAACAAGAAAAGCATCAGGCCAACTGGAGAAGTTCTGTGTTTTTGCAATGGCCATAAAGGGCCCATTGTCCCCTTACTCAAACACAAGTGCGGCTCCTATTACATGCAATGCCTGCTTCATTTCCCTCTGAGACTTCTTTGCACAGGGGAAGCCGGTGGTTGAATGCTAAGGAACTGGACAAAGCAGTACCAGGAGCTACACACTGATGCTAAATAGAGAGAATGCAAGCTTTTTCAAAACAGCCTGCACTGGGTAGGAATCATGGTCCTGAAAAACACCAAGGGTTTGGCCCTTGGCAGGTTAAGTAGCCAGTCACAGCCTCACTTGTAAAATAGGAACAGTATTAATGACCTTAAAGAGATGTGTCAAAATTGGGGGAGCTAATATATGCCAAACTAAGGCATGTAGAAGTACTTAACACATATTAAATGATTTAATATGAACATCACTGTATTAATTATTATTATTATTGTGTCCAATTTAGGAGAGAACTTTTGGGAATCAAGTTCAATATTGACTCATCTTTTAATGACAATGACCCACATGTTATATCACAAGCTGGCACACATAATACAATCTGCATGTAACTAACCAAAATAGCATTTTCTATTCCTTATTACATAACGTGCTTATTGCTAGGACTACCATAGCAAAATATCACAGACTATATTCCTTAAACAATGGAAATTTATTTTGTCCCATTTCTGGAAGCTGGAAATCCAAAGGCAAAGTGTCATGGGCTGGCTTCTCGTGAGGGCTCTCTCTTTGGCTTGCGGATTGCCACCTTCCCCTGGTATCTGCATGGTCTTCCCTCTCTGTGCATGTGTATCTCTGGTGTTTCTTCGTGTGCCCAAATTTTCCCTCCTTATGAGGATGCCAGTCAGATTGAATTAGAGACCATGCTATGAGCCTCATTTTAACTCAGTTACCCTTTCAAGTCAACGTACATAGTCCTATTCTGAGTAGTGGGGTTAGAGCTTATGATGCGGATGATCATGACTCAGTCCATAAACAGAACTCACTCCAATGACTTCCTGTTCCTCTGGGAGTCGAGAATCCAGCCTATAAAATGTTAAGCTAATTCATTCTACAGCCAAGTTCTTTGGCTTCTACTTAAATGTCTCCAGCAGCATGGGTAGTGACTTCTTATCTCCCCCAGTCCCATGTTGGAATAACCAGTGAACTTACCACCCACTGGGGGATGCTCTGCGGCCAGGCCCTGTGGTGACTATCATTCCTTACCTCATTTCATTGTGACAGCTGCCCCATAAAGTAGCTATTACCAAATATACTTACTTCCAGGCGTGCTTGATCACCTGAACTCAGGCACAACACTAGAGCAGCTATTTGAACTCGGATTTTTCTCCAACACCCAGAAGATGGTGGCAATTCTTCAAATTAAGGCATTTTAAGAGGTCATGTGAATTTCACAAAATAAATGCTGAAATCCAGTGTTTCTTAGGGGGGCCGTGGAAGCACAGGCTTCGATGTTTGAGGATGAGGGTTCAGTCCCAGCCTTGAGACTCTGTAGGGGCCCACGGGAGTCTCGTGTTTAGTGTCCTCATCTGCAGTATGGGTTTGAGTGACATCTGCCTTTTGTAGGTTGTGGTAACCATAGACACCTGAAGAGTTTCTTCACATCTCCATTGAGTCCTTTGGCCCATGGCTGCTCCATCTGTTATTAACCTTGCTGAACTCATTTGCCATCACTGTTATCCTTGTGTGATCGTGTCTCCCTAATTTAATGATACCTAAGGATCATTAAAAGACAAAAGAGTCTAATATATATGATAGGACTTATTCCAAATTTGTGTGTTAAGTTGATCAAGGAAAAAATACAAAGAATATTTTTCCTTAATGCAAGAACAGAGAAATTTAATGGAGCTTGAGTTAGAGCTCCCTTTTAAACAGCTGTTAATTTTTACATTTTCTGGGACCAGCCCAAACAGGGTTCCTGAGAGCAGGTCCCTAGGCCAAGGGCCAGGCTCAGGGTACTTATGTAAAGTGCTATGTGCAGCATGTGCCACAAGAGGGAGCAATTCATAAGTGGCAGTGACAAGCTGATGGAGGTGATGAGAAAGAACCAGAAGAATTGAGTGAGAGAGGAGGGGAAAGCAACGCTTCCCGAGTCTGTTTCCTCCCACAGGGCCTCACACAGGACCACAACTTGACTCTACACTGCTCTAGGCATGGAGGCCTGTGCCATGATTCGTATATTTCACTGGGCTCTGAGGCTTCCCTGTGGCTATACCCCAAGTGATAGCATACACTGGAAATGGTCGTTCTCCCTTTTCAGTTGTTTATCATAAACTAGCTTTCCTATTACTTCAGGTAAAAATAAAGACGAAGCCAGGCATGGTGCCACATAACTGTAATCCCAGCACTCTAAGAGGCTGAGGCAGGAGGCTCACAAGTTTAAGCCCAGGCTGGGAAACTTAGGAAGACCTTGTCTCAAAAATAAAATGAAACAAAAATTGTAAAAGGTAGTGGGAGATGTAGCTCAATGTGAAGGTCCTGTGTTTAATCCCCAGCACCACATAAATAAATAGACAATAAATAAAATATAAGAAATATTATATAGCATTTATGATCTTCATGTGTCATAGGAAGAACTATCCTTTTTTTCCAATTTAAAATATTTGCTCAAATTAATGCTCGAGATTTGCGCTGTGTCACTTGATATCCTCCCAGACAATTCTGCTGAGTCAGAGTTAGATGTGTCCTAAGAACCATATTCTTTGACTAACTTTTATCGACCAGCAGCTATTTGACGTGCAAATGAGAGTAAAATGTCCCTAAGAAAGTCTTCCCCACTGCTTGAACATTAAATCAGGGAGCCAAAACATCTGAGTGAGCTCATTTCTAAGCCTGACCTTTGGCTGGCTGATCAAATTTTCTACCACTTGGGGGACAAAGGGTCAGGACAAGAACTTTCTGTCTAAAAGCTGCTTGTTCCCGACTGTTTACAGAGTGTTTCTCTGTTCCGATTTTTTGCATCTTTAGCACAACCTAATATGGACTGCAAGTCAGGAGGATGACATTGTTCAGCGAATACTCCCTCTCCGGTGTCCCTCACAGAACCAGATTTCCATTTCGTGCTTGTTCTGCTCCATACCTTTCTCTGGTCAGCAGAATATGGGCAAAGGTGAAAATGAGCCACTTCCAAGTCTCCCCATGAGAACAGAAGCAGAGAGAGCGGGGCTCTCCACTGCCCCGCACACTTGCAGGCGAGTGAGTAGCAAATGCTTAAGGTGGACAGGGATTGAAATTCCTGGGCCGGGGATTTAGCTCAGTGGCTTAAGTGCCTGCCTGGCAGGCGTGAGGTCGTGAATTTGATCCCCGGTACCAAAAAAAAAAAAAAAAAAAGAGAAATTCCTACCATTTCGTGTCTAGGCACAAATTAGAAATTGTCAAAAGACATTATTTGGAGTTCTTTGAGTGGATTGTCAAAATCCTTCCAGGAATCTCAGATTCTATGTCTGTACCTTTGACTGACTTCCTACTGACAATGCAATTTTACAGCTCTGCAGAAATGGAAGTAGTAGAAAACTGATAGCAATGTAACTGAATTTTGTCCACTGCAGATAAAATTGATATGTGCGTGTAGCAAGGATAATACCATAAGTTTTACTATGTGACCTTTGGAGGGTCACCCTGCATGGTATCTTTTAGCAAATTCATTGCAACATTGCCACTGATTTTCTTTCTGTTCTACAAAATTTCCTTTGAATTAAGCTGAATATATCATTGATTCCCTCTTTTCTTGATGACTCAGATATAAAAAATCTGTGAGACATATATTAATTTTTACAAATATGATAGTTATATTTGCAACATTCAATGTAAGCTTAGCATTTTGGGGGAAGTAGAGGCTCATTCAGGGGGTTTTAGTCTTCTCTTTGTCATCATCAAGCAGAATGGGGGAGCTGCCTAGGGGATTTCTGGGTCTTTATCTGTACAGTGTGGATGAGAGATAGATAGTTTTAGATAGTTTACTCACTTCTAAAGTTCTTCCTCCCACGGTTTTATGGCTGGAGAAATGTGTCATAAACCCATTTTATAGTTGGAGATGATGTAAGTGGAAGAGTTTCCATGATTTCCTCAAAGCCATGGGATACTCAGGCCTCCATCAGCAAACCACTGTCTGCTCTGCACAGATGTAATCTTAGTCCACTAGAACTAAGCTAAGGCTGAAGTTCTTACTTTAAAAAAAGAAAAGAAAGGAAACAGTGCAGTGTGTAAAGCCTCAGCAAATGAATTGGAACCTAGGCTTCACTAATTAGTAGTTATTCAACTGTGGGGAAACTATTTAGGATCTGTAAGCCCCATTTTCTGTACATATGAGAGCAAAATACATGCTTTATAATGAGGCTCTAGGATGACTAAGGGGTGTGCAGCACCCAGGGCAGTGTCTGGACACTGTAGCAGCTCTATGCATGCCACTTGGTCTTCTGTCCCTACCAGCAATATCAGAAGAATATCTTTAGAGTCAGAGCAACCCGAAGTTCAAATCTCAGCCCTGCCTTTTTCTAACTGTGGCTTTGAGTAGGTGAAAGGAGCCCAGTGGCTTTGATCTACCATATACAAAGCGGAGATGCTTAGATGCAGATATTACCTCTTAGCAATGTTCTGGAGATTGCACAGGGAAATACTTCTTCTGAAAAAACACAGGGAGCAGAGGGTAAGGGTTAAAGCCATTGTTCTCACCATTAATCGATGATGAAAAACACTTAGGCAGAGGGAAGTTCAGAGAGAAGACCAGCAAGGGCCTTGGTATGGAACACAAGCAGAACCATCCTTAAAAAGACATTAATATAATCAGGGTTTAGACCAAGGACTACAGATTTGGGGAAGCAAATATTCAGCTAAAAGGAACAGAATTATGTAATGAAAAGAGCTCCCACTTAATCAAGGAATTATATGAATCCTAATTTCTAAAAATGTTAATGGGGAGTATCAGATATTCATATGCAATTCGGAAAGATTTATGGCAGTCTTAATAGCTGAAGACGCCCTTCAAATTTTCCATCTGCCCTGGATAGGTCTAATGTGATAATAAACAGGAAATTGACTGGGCCAAGGGACATGCAGTTCTGTTTTTTACCATAAAATATAGGAGGTTGCTGACATTGCATATTAATTAGCTGATCCTTTCCTTTCCAAATTAAGATCTGAGTTTTGTATTACATCCACGGATGTAGAACTTGGCTCTGTGGTTTTGAATGCATGAGATCTCATTCACTAAAATATTTTTGGACTACCTTATAGTTTCTAGGATCTTCCAGGCTTGGCAAAGAATGAGGTAAGACAGAACCTAAACCATGGCAAGTCTCACTATCTAGGAAGATGACGGGGGAGGATTAGAGCAAAAGCGACTGCAGTAAATTGTTCTAGAAACATCTAGGCTGGGGAACATTTAAGATCCAAATCATAACTAGTATGACATTTGGGGAATGGTAAATTAAGGTCTTATTGTGGCTTTTCTAGTTGTGAGAAGTATGTTAGGACTCTGGAGGTAAGTTCCCACTAAGAGTCCATGGGAAGGATGATCAGAGGTGCCCACTATGATGCAGGTGGTTCTTTATTGCAGTCTGCAGGCTAAGAATGGGAAGCTGTCATGATGCTGGTGGTGCCCTTGGTGGTGTCGGTACCTGGTCCTCCAGGAATAGAGGACTGGCCAGCCTTCAGATGCTGCTTATGAGAATAAAATGTCTGGATAATTCTATTCAATAACCACATGGCTGTGTACATGTGTACTACATCCATAGGGAAGTATCCACAAAATATGTACATGGAAACTATATAAATCATGAAAATTTAGAAGTGCAAGAAGTCTCAGGACTTTCATAAAACGTGAGTGAAGAGTAGAAGTCTAGAAAGTCACTTGCTTAAACTGTGAAGTGTGATACTGTTGGGGGGAAGATCTTCCTACTTCCTACTTCCTATGTCCCAGCCCTAGGTTTTATCACAGTCATTCATCTGGGTGACCTTGGGCACACCATTGCACATCTCTTGGCTCAGCTTTCTTGCAAGTTACATGAGGCAGGTGGTGAGCCCTTGGATCCCTCACTTCTCCAGGTTCCCATGGTCTGGATGTGGTGTTTCAGCAGAGCCTTGGCACCCTCTCTTTCATCCCACTCTTAATTCAGCAGTAGGCACAAGACCTTCCCAAGGACACTCCATGTTCTGCTGAATTCCAGTTTATAGGCTTCAGCAGAGAAGGCAAAAGCAAACAGAGAAAGGCAAAATTTGGCTATTAGAAATAAAATTGATGAAGGGAGAAAAATCAATTAGCTTTAGTCTTAAAAAAATCAACTGCAACGTTAATTGATTTCAAATAAAGATGTGTCAAGCTATATTTATGATATATATTCGGTCATGGAAAGTTGTGTTTGCATAAAACATTAGTGTCTATGAGATAAATAAGGAGGCTTCTACAAAAGTTGTGCCTCCTTCCTCTAACCTTGTCCTCTCTGTTTAGCATAGCCAAAGCAATTTCCAAAAGTAGAAATACCATTATGTCACATGTACCTTGTCCCTTAAGCATCTGTGCTTTATAGTGCACTGTAGGTACCACATCCTGGGAGATACAGGCTACAGCCCCCAGACCTGACCTTTGCCTGCCTGCTCTTACTTCTTCCCTGGCTGTTCCTTATTTCCACATGCTTACATCCATCCTTCCCAAATATGTCAGCCTTTCTAAGCCTTTTGTCTTAGTCTGTGATTTGGCATGAAATGACTCCCCATGCCTGCCACATCAGGCAAACATCTCACCTTTTCAAATTCAGCTTTTTTAGCTTCTCCTACCCTGGCTTGATCTGCTGCTCAGTTTCTCATTTGTTAATTATTGCACTGGACACTGCACAGACTGCTATCCTTCCAAGCACAACATTCTATTACACTCATTTGTTTACTGCTCATTTCCTCAATATAGACTAGCAGCTCCCTGCAAACAGAGAGTATGTTATGTCACTTTTAATATCTCCAAAGCTGAACATGAAACTAGCTTTCCATTATTTAGTAAGAAATGTTTAGATCTCCCCTAAGTTTCCTACACTTTAGTAGGTACTACTAATGTAATAGAGTAGCAAAGATTGTTTACCAAAATATCCTTCTATGGTGGCAGATCTTTTTAAAATCTAGATACATGAGAGTCCAACTCAAGATTGTATTTTCCAGCTTCCCTTGTAGTTATGAGGTTATATGATCAAGTTAAAGGTATTTTAGTGTGAATAGAAATTATTTGGGCTGCATTTGGGCTGGATAATTATTTTAAAGGGGAAGTAATCCTTCCATTTCTTTCCAGTTTTCCAACTGGATTGAATGTACATACAAAGGAAAACACTGGAGCACCCATATTGGATCATAGGATATAAGCTATGTGTTGAAGTTTGAAGCACTCTACTTTCCCTTTACCACCAAAGCCTTTGGGCCAATTGTGAATTTTCTCTAAACTTACATGAGAAAGAAAAATTAAGGCACTGCTTGTTCAAACCAACATACTTGGAGAAGTTTTTGTTACAGAAGCTTAATGCCATGGTTTATGTTTGTATGTTCCCTTAAAGCCTCATGCAAACACAGGGACAGGCTTCTAGTGTGTGATTGATTCGTGGTCCAATTCTGGGATTATGGGTGTGAATGCTACACACACCCTGGGGTGGGTAGACTACATACAATATAAAGGTAGGAAAGAGTCTTCATACATTCCTCCATTTTTGCTTATTGTGTTTGCTGTCTTCCTCCACCATGAACTGTTGCTTCTCTGCTATGCCACCCTACGTTGGAGCCAGCTGAGGATGGGTTGAAACCCCCACAAACTGTGAGTTAAATAAACCTTTCCTCCTTTAAAATTGGGTGTCAAGTATTTTGTCCCATCAACAAAAGAAAAGTAACCAACACAGAATTTGGTACCACAGAAGTGAGGTCATTATAATTGTACCTAACCATGAGGTTCAAGAACCTTTGGGAATGGCTTGTGAAAAGAGTTTGGAAAGGTTCAGAAATCTCAAATGAAACAGTAGAGCTATAATACCTTAGGCTGCTCTGTATGGGAATTTTGGTGAGAGTTCAGAAGACTAGAAGGTTGATAGGAACCCTGCTGGTAAAGACCAGGCTCAGGATGTTTCTGCTAGAAAGAAGTACTGCATTGGCTGCTGGAGTCCAGATGACATGTGTTATGTCTTGGCAAAAAGTTTGTCTGCGTTTTGCTCCTCAGAGACTTTGTCTGAGACTGAGATTAAGGGGAGAGGACTAATTAATCTGGCAAAGGAAATTTCAAGGCAGTCAAATTCTGAGGCTGTGGCATGGCTATTGTTGGGGGCTTTTAGCCAGATTTATGTGGAGAATCAAGAGCCTTTAAAGAGCCCAACAGGATGAGTTAAAATATTGTGAGTTTGACCAGAAAAGAAAGCTCTAGTGAAGCTGTGGACTGAAAAGATAAAGCTGAGGAGATCTCAATTGCTGAGAAGGAACAGAGTATAACAGATGGCCCGAGGGCATCACAAGAAGCAGAAAGTTTCTACCCTCTTCAGCCTCAAAACTACAAAAGTGAAAGACTTTACTCTGAGGAGAAAGCGGAAGAGCACTATGTCCCAGAATGGCACCAGCCTAGAGAATTTGTTCCTCAGACTTGGATTCAGAGTGCCTAGCAATTCAGGTACTCAACCCCTGCAGCCAAGAAAGAAGAAAACCTGGCTACTGCTCCAGCTGGCAACAGACTTTGGCATTATCTACATGACACTGTTTTTAGGCACATGTACAATACAACAGTTCTGAATATAAAAAAGCTTCTGTACAAATTTCAGAAGATGACCAGGGAGGTCAGGCGATGTGCTCCTGAGAGGGCAATGTGTGAAGCTGTGAGGGTGAAGCCACAAGTACAGTGGATACCCCAGAAATCTGGAAAAGCCAGAAACATGGATCATATAAGGAAAGTTGCAACAAGGGCAAAGCATGCCTAAGAGAAAAGCTTTGGGAACCAAAAGCACTGAAAGTGTCATAGTTACAGAGCCATATAAGCCCCATGGCGCTCACAATTTACCACAGATTGCCCCTAATGCTGAATATATAACCACAAGACTTAATATTTGCCCAGCTGGATTTTGCACTTGCTTTGATCCCAGTGTTTTGTATCCCCATTTGTATCTTTTGGAATGTAATGTTCATCTTGTGCCATTGAATATTGGAATTTTCATTTGTACAGGGGTTTGCAGCTAAGAGTTTACCTTAGATCTGGGAAGAGACTTGGGACTGGCACTTTCCAGCAAAGCTGTAATTGTTAGGATTTTGGCAAGTCTTAGAGATGGACCAAATGCCTTTTGTATAAAGGATGTGCATGAGTCTTTGGGGATCAGGGACAAAACATTATGGTTTATGTCTGGATCTCCCTGCAAAGCTTCATGTAGTTACGGGGGTAGGCTTCTAAAGTTTGTGACTTATTCATGATCCAATGCTGGGATTATGAGTGTGCTATACCCACCCTCGGGTGAGTAACATACATACAATATAGGGGCCAGAAAGAGTCTTCTCACTCACTCCTCCATTTTTGCTTGTTGCTTTTTCTGTCTTCTGTGGCCATGAATTGTTGCTCCTCTGCCATGCACCACTCTACCTTGCAGCCAGCTGATTATGGACTAAAACCCCCATAAACTGTAAGCTACATAAACCTTGCTTCCTTTAAAATTTGGTGTCATGTATTTTGTCCCAGCAGCAAGAGGAAAACAACTATGACACCTACACTATACCTTGCTAAATGATTGGTATTTAAAGAAGACATAATCTCTTGACTGAATGAACTTGTTTAATATAGACATATGGCTAAGTAGACAAGTAAGTGAATTAATGAATAGCTCAAGTTCTAGTGAAAGTCAGCCAGAAATATTTTATTAATTTGTTACAGTAGTCAGATAGCTTCATATGCTGAGGCTTAAACTATTAGTGGTCTGCTTCAGTTGATGGGTTTAGGTATTCCCGCTTCAGTGCTCCATCTGCCTTTCCTCTGTACACAAAGCCATAGTGATCCTTTAGCTGTTCCTCCACACATTGTCCTTAATTATTTTATCCCAGGCTTGCCCAGAGCCATACGGTAGTTCTAATTTGGACTCTCATTACCTATTACCTCAGCTATGGCACTGGGAAGTGCACTGGCCTCCTCACCTTCCAGTTCTCCTCCAGAGATGTTGCCATGGCAACCTCCCCCTAGCACAGTACTGATGAAAACCTTCAAGGGCTCCCCACTGCCTTCAGGTACAAGGCCATCCTCCCTAAATGATCCCCATGCTTTTGGCCCACCTGCCTTTCCTGCCCTCTTTCTTACTTTCCTCTCACCCAAGGTGCTTGCTTGTCCTGTGACATTCTTCCATTCCTTTTCTTCATGCCTGACTATGAGGTGGTTTCTTTCCTTAGAATAACTTCTTCCTGCAGCCTTACTCCTAATTTTGCCTATTAAAATCCTATGTTTTTTTTTCAAAGTCCATCAAAAACCTTGCTTTTGTGTTTTTTTTGTTTGAAATGATATCTTTTTAAGTTTCAGAGTCAAAAGAATTTTATTCACTCTATGTACATTCCTAGCCATCTGCATTCCTAATATAGCATTTAGCACTATTGGATTACAGTCATATGCATGGGAGAGTGGAAAGACAATATTAATGCTAATAGTAACACATTAGCCATGATAATGTCTTACTACTTGATGAGTGCTTGCCAGGTGTCGGGGCCCTACCCCAGGTGCTTTGACTGTGCTAGCCCATGCATGGCTCTCACCAATCCTGTGAGGACTCACCAGAGCTGAGAAAGTTATCATCACACAGAAGTTAAGTACCCTGCTCAGGACCACTTGCCAGGACTGTGAATATTCACTTAGCATTGACTAAACACATGGACATAGGAAAGTCATTCCATCTTGCTGAGTCTTACTGTCCACATCTCCCATGTGTTGTACTGAGACAAATGTATGACATAATTAGTGAGGTGCGTCCAGGCCCACTGCATGTACACAGTGTGTGCTCCATGTCATGCTAACTCCTTATGTGCACAGCTATGTCTTGTAATTTTATTTACTCACACAGTGTAGATACTTACAAAGGCCTGTTTATGCTGAAGGTAAAGTTTTGTGTTGAATGCCAGCATCTTAGTCATGTGCCCCATGTGCAAGGATTGGCAAGCATAGTAACAGGGAGGTAGAGTTCTTGGTGTCTGCTAATGTGGCCTTTTTTCTTATTATACTGGAATTTTAACTGAAAATACATTTTAACTCTTTCATATGCCTCCCTTATTACTATTTACGCCCACATTTCTCAGTCCTGTCCATGACATGTGAGCAGAGGAAATGAAGGCGTGTTGTGCTTCAGGCACCCAGCGTGAAGATGCAACGGTGCACCCTTGGGAGCCATCAGAGACAGCAACACCCTAGGGATGGCAGAGAGATAAGACCAAAGCAGGCTGATCCCTGGCAGTTTGTATGAAGACCAAAGCAAGAGGGAAAAACAATGGACTTTGGATTAAATCACTGAATCTGAACCTCTGCTGCAGCCTCCAAACTATCCCTGACTACTATCCCAGGTTGCTAATTGAAACACTCTAAAGAGGGCACATCAGCTCACCTTCTCATCTGTAAGAGGAAATAGCAATGGTGCCTATGCTGTAGGCTTTTGCTCTAGGGTAACACAAAGATAAACGACATAAATGTGTATAAGCCACATAGAATTTTGCACATACTTAGGGTTCAATACATTTCATGGCTATTACAAGTCAGGTGAAATTTTAGCTTTGCAGATACCCTGGTATCTAGCTGGGGTACTGACTCTGCTCTTGAAATAGCTGGGACGATGATCTCATCCTCCTGTGTTGACAGAAATCACTGCACAAGAAAGCTTCTCTGCAGGCCCTCATACTGATGTCATCCTTGCTCTCCCTCCCTGGAGCCTGTGCTGCAGCATGGCACGGCTCATTCTGTCCAAGAAGGAAAGTGGAAAGCGGAGAGGAAAGTCACACCACGGTCACAGAGCACAGTTCTGAAATGGCTGGAAGACCTGCAGGAAGCTCACTTTGCTCACCAAGAGGCCTGGGGAGGACACATTTTTACTGAGTGTCACCTGAGCCAGGAGCTCTCATGAGCATTGTGCATCTCACGTAATCCTCACTTGTCCCCTCGGCAATCAGTGATACAACTGAACAGATGTTAAAATGAGGACATGAAACATGAAATTATCAGGCCAGTTCATACAACAGGACAAGGACAAGATGGATGACAAGGACTTCAATCAGACTGGTTTGCTTCTGAGAATGACAGAACTAGCCATGTGCCAAAGCTTTTTGCTTTTGGACTTTGGGGGAATCCCCTCAGAAAGATCTTTCTATTCTTTGCCACATACCTGCTAGTAATGAAGCCCAAGAGGCTCTATGGTCACTGGAACCCCCAGTTCAAAGCACCCAGGGGAGCAGGAAGTCACGAGTCACTCAGTGTCCCATAAAGTTGCTGCTTTTTTTTTAACCACTGTACTCTCTGATACCCTGATTATATATTTTGTAGTCCAATTAAATTTTAGTCTAATGAAGAAAGGATCTTGATTTTAGAATTTTTAAACAAAAAAGTGGGGTTGCGTTGAAAGGGCCTATTGTTTGAAAGCTCTTGTCACAGGGCCCCATGGAGGGTCTCAGGCCTGCAGCAGGTGAAAACAGGACAGTGTCAGGGTCAGAGAGGTCACACAGTAAAGCTACCATCCTCTGATTCCTCAATTCCACCCCAGAGGCTTAATTAAGACTTGTCCCATATATTGAGTTGTATCTGACACTTCATTATAAAGAAGAAATAGCTCTTGTAGCTATAAGGAACAAAAAAGTGCATGCTAGAATGTATAGAAGCTAAGAAAATACTTGGATCTATGTCCTTATGTCTGATTGTGAGGGCTTAGACAACATTCCTTTTCTCTCAGAACTTTAACTCCACACTTGCAAGTTAATTTGGAAGATATTATGCAAACTGGGCTAATAGGTGGTTGTTATTATTATACCACATTCAGAAATATTTAGCTTACCAGGTCCTTATTTCTCTCCCACTCTCTCACTACCATAAGCTGGACACCTTTCCTCTATCATGCCCCTCTACCATGCTATTTCTACTTTGAAGCCAGTTGACCTGGACTGAAATCATGACCCAAAACAAACCTCTATACTTTTAAATGGTAGGTTTTTACTATTGTATCTCAGTGACAGGAAAATAGATTAATACAATAAGTGAATGCATATCTGTAATAAAGACAAACAAAAATATTCCAGATTGCAAATAAGTCAAACACTCATCAACAAGCAAGTGAACAAATTGAGGCATGTTCATATTACCAAGAAATATTTTTTAAGTAATGAACAGAACCAAAGGGATCCCTGCATGTCTCTTAGTTCTACTATCTAGAAGACCCTCCAGTGTTATCTGAGTGGGTGGGGTACATATTTCTATTGACTAAGAAATTTTATAGTTCTAGAAGGATAGAAGTGAAGTTAGGGAAAATATGAAATGATACAAATTTTCCTGTTCATATCAATCAAAAGGATTCCTGTTCACAGTAATATGAACAAATTACATCTAATACAGATTAAAAATCTCAGGTAGTCACATTCTCACTGGAATCTATTTTTAATGTTTCAATGATTTCTTCATTAAAATAATCTGAATAAATTTTATTTACAGTCAACTTATTTGTATATAGGAGTCAAGTTGTTAAGTTCAAAAATTATAATTTAGAAGTAAAATTGATGATTACGTGGTAATATGAAAGAATAAACTGTGATAAACACTATGGCATGGATGAATCTCAAAGACATTAGGTTGATTAATGCAGGCTGTGCTTTCCCATTGTTGAGTCACAATATCTGACACTTACAACATAAAGAAGGAGAGGTTTGATTTAGATCATGGTTTCAGGAGATCAGTCCATGGTCATCTAGTTTCAAGGCAGGAGCATCATGGCTCAGGGTATAGAGAAATAAAGATGTTAGCTCATGATGGCTGGGAAACAGAGCAAGACAGCAGCACTCCAGAGGAAAACCGGAGATTAGACACAGTACCAAAGTCACACCTCCACAACCTACCCCCCCCACACAGAAATATGGTTCATCAATCCTTCAGGCAGCTCCCAAGCCAATCAACTTGACACAGTCAAGCTTAACTATCTACAGAGGCTAAACTCAAAAGAACACAGACTGTATAATACCATTTATGTGAAGTGCAAGAGAGGGTAGAGCTGATGCACGCTTTTGGAGGTCAAAATAGATTTCACCTTGGGTGATGGGTGTAATGACTGGAAAAGAGCACCAAGTAATCTCCTAAGGCAATGACTATGTCTTGTGCCTTCATTCTGCCAGTGGTTCCTTAAGGAGATACTTCTGAAAAATCAAGGCATATATTTAAGAAGTGCTTAACTTTATGTTTGAAAATTATACCCTGATTTTTTAAAAAAAATAGATGATACTTTATTATCTTGAGAGTGATTTGATCTGAGACACTGCTGTAATTGAACTCCCTCCAGCCCTCTGAACCCCCAGAGTTGGAGCCAGCAGTGGGTAAAGAAGACAGATATCTCTCTGGCTTCATCACAAATCTGCTGCTAGAGGGTCTCCCAACCTGAGTCTCCAGAGCTGTGCCCAGTAACACACTTTGTCACTCTAACAGCTTCATTAAAGTGGCTGAAGGCAGAATAACCCCAGGCCTAGACAGTTGGGAGCAGATAGATGATTCTTATTTTAAAGTTCAGCAAAATGTGTTTTAAATGAGCCCTGAAGAGTTTTACAAAGAAATTCTGTCAGAAATCATCACCAGCATCTATCTCTGAATGGCCCTATCAGAAACATCTTTCAAACAAAATCAAATCTAAACAATCTTTGCCTAGAAAGAAAATCTCAGCAGCATTTTAGGAGTCTTTCATATTTGCAGTCATTCATCCTTGATCCCTGCAGAAGAGTTTCTTTCAATAGGACATCCAGCCTCCCGTACTGTAGCTCGCTATTTCAGGCCACGTATATGACAGTGGTCCTATAAGATTTTGTCATCTAGTGAAATTGACACTCTCATAGCCTGTGTAAGCACACACTGCAATGTTCATGCAATGATGAAATTGCTAAAAATGAAGCCATCTAATGAAATATTTCTGGGGACACATTTCCCTCATTAAGCGATTCATGATAGTAACTAGAATGTATTGAGGACTTACTCTTGTTCACCCCATCTAACCCTCACAACTCAATGAGATGGGCACTTCTATTGTTTTCATTTCACAGGGGAAGACTGAGGCCCAGAGGGATTAATTAATCTGGCAAATTTCAAACAACTTGCTAAGGAATAAAGGCAGGCTTCAAACTCAGCCCTGTGTATCCACAACCAGGTCACATGACTTCCCTTCTAAGGCAAGTAAGCCCATGCGTGGACTGTCCTGATATTTACAAACATTGGCCTTGTACTCTCCCCACCTCTTCAGAATCTACTAAGTTGTTTCTTGTCTACTCCTTGAACTACATACAGTTTCCATTTTTTTCATATATGTGAGAAAAAGTCAATTATTGGTAAGTCCTCTCTATTCCTCCCTTAGTCTTCTCTTTCTCACAGAACACATGAACAGCTTTTCATTTTCTAGTACTATCTGAAACTTTCAGAGACTGAGGGGTTCCTGGAGTGAAAGACCTCCTGTGCTAACATGGGGGCAGTCCCAGCTAATCAGCAGAGCGCACTTTTTCCAGTGTGTGTCAGTGGCATTGCCTGATGCACAGATGTTTTGTTTTTGTTTTTTTTCTTCACAAGACTGGTTCCAAAGGATGACTGAAACGGTCAAAACTCTTGTTGCCGGTGCAGATATACCTCAGCAGTTTAAGCAAAGGGGAAATTGCAGAGTTCACGGAAATATAAGTCCCAGAGTCCCAGGTCAATCCATCCCAGACATGAGATACCACTTCTCATCTTCCATCTTGGTTCACACCACCCCTCCCGTGTGCCTGGAGAAAGCCCCCTTGCTTTCCAAGTCCATTCTCTTCAAAAGACACATTTCTACCAAACTTCAGGTGCAACTGATGATATCCCTTCTTCTGTCACCCAACTCCTGGATAAACAGTGCCATGAGGGCAGCAGGCACTGTTGAACAAATTCCGTCTTTATGTAACTATCTCCCTTTCATACTATTAGTCTTTAAATATCAGGAACTCTGTCTTCTTTGTCTTCATTTTCTCTTTCTTTTCCCTTGCCCTTCCCACAGTGTTCAACCTGTATTGAATGAATAACAGCTATCTCATTTGTGACAGAAAATTCTCATAGCCAACTAGTACCACTTACCACTTTTATCTGTTATAATTGTATTCAGTGTGCCAACGTGCCCAGCCATAGAGGAATGTTTCTTTGACCCTCAGGCAGCTAGAGAAGGCCATGACATTAGCATTTGGCCAAGGAGATGTCAGTAGAAGTGCTGTGGGGAACTTTTTGGAAAGTTGTTTCAAGGAGCTGAGCCAGAAGAGAGGAGTGGCAGATTTTCCCACTGCCTCATTGGAGAGGAAACTTGATGTTGGACCTCCACAGACTTCTTGAATTCTGACTCATCGGTGGGGTGCAAGCCATTCAGTGAAGGAGGCAGATCAGCCAGATAAACAGCTGGCTCTCTGGGGAAAGTGGGAGGCTGCCAGGAAGCCTGGGATCACTTGCTTTCCACATCTTTTATGTGAGAAATAAACTATCCTGTTTAAGTTACTGTCATTTTGGGTTTTTTTTTTCAGGTTTTTTGGTTGTGTGTGCAATAAATAGTTGACTAACTTTTAGTTGATAATCTATAAGTCAAGTAAAGACAACTTGATAGTCAAGTAAAGACAACTTGATAATTTAAAAATAAAAGGCAGAATAAAACCAAAAACAAACATTTAATCAGTTGGGTGCAACAGATTAAATGGTGGAAAGTAGACTAACCTGTTTATTAACTAGTTTTAAGATTGATTCTTCCCTGTTAACTGCCTGGTATACAATTCTTTCCCTTTCTCATTTGGACATGAAGAATGAATCCATCTTTAACATCAAACCACGGTATGAAAATATTACTGAGGGCTTATAATTTGTTTTCTTATTTAAAGAGCACCACAGACCACACCTGTATTTACTTTAACTAACCCACTGTGAGCCATTTTGAGTGGACTTTTGGATGTCTTAAGAAATTTTTGATGTGTTATGAGGTTTGAGATTTTTGCACATGTATATCCAGTTTTTCCAGTACATTTATTGAGGGTACATTATTTTCTCCACTTGAAAGCTTTTGCATCTTTGCCAGAAATCAATTGTCTGTTATGTGGGTATCTATTTGGGGACTTTATGTTGATACTTTGGTGGTTTGTCTATCTTGGTATCAATGCCATTTTGTCACGATTGGTTAACATTGTGATAAGTCCTGGGACTGGGAAGAGTTGGAGCTCTAATTTGTTCCTTTACCAAAGTTGTTTAGACTATTCTGAGTCTTTTCTATTGTAACATAAGTGTAAGAATCAAAATGTTAATCTTCATGAAAAATGATGTTGGCAATTTGATGAGATTGTGTCTTCTGATCTTTATTATTTTCTTCAATTTCTTTTTGGTTTGTTCTGCCTTTAAATTATCAAGGAAAGATATGAGGATATTTCATAACTTTCTAATAAATGTACTTGGTTTTAGAAAACCATAAAGGGCACCAGAAGGCTTTATTGGGGAGCAATGGGTGACCAGCGCACTGGGGATGGTTAATGGCAGATCTGATTCAATGTGATATAAGAAAAGTTTTCTGTTCCATTAGTGTGAAGTCTTTCTTTCCAGAACAAGATTTGTTCTTTCTGGTTTGGGGTAAGGTAAGAATTAACTTTAGTCACCAACCTGTAGGTAAAAAAAGGACACAGATCTTGAGGAAAACTCTTAGCATCTTTAGAGGAATCTTCTTCAGGGGAAGTCTTTATACGATGCCCATGTGAAAGGAGAGTATTTCTCACTTTCAAGGGAAAGAGGCAGCTCTGCCATCCAGAGGAGTGCAGAGACATTGAGGGTTTAAGACTCTCAAGCTCATTCACCCAGATATCTCCACTCCAGGCCTCTTAGTCTCACTGTTAGCTACCATGGTCTAAACTTCAATATAGGAATGCTATGAAGAGTACAGATACTTTCCGCTGAAACAGTAATTTTACATAATCAGTAGAGACTGTGCCATGACTACAAGAGGCGACACTTTAAAATTGCCTCAAGGACCTCTATGGTTCATAGTAGCATTAAGCTGGCAATTAATTGCCCTGATCTTTTTCCTCAAAACTCTCACTGCCTCCACACTAGTAAGTCCAGTTGCCATGAATGCCCACTCCTTGCATCTCACTTGTCTCTGGCTCAGAATAATAATAAATGAAACTTTAGTGATAGTGATGCCATTTTATGTGGGGACTTAGTGCACTTAGCAAAACAATAGTTTCTCTTGTCTTCAGACTTGTAGAAAAATCAGCTCACAGGCCTTATGTAGCCAGTCTGTTTTCTTGGGTCATTTCTGCAATTACTGGATTCCCTAAAAATCAAAGACTAACGTGCTGCTCACCTGAATGGGTATTATCCCTGGAGAGTAAGGGAGAGGCAGGGGAGGAAATTCAGCCATTATAAACCAGGCGTATCTTTTCATGAATAGGCAGTAGATGGATGGTCAGAAGGATTATCTCTGGAACAGTTGTATGGAATTGTTGCTTCAAGAGACTGAGGTAGAAGGATTTGGGAGAGGGGAGACCTCTCATCCCATGTCTCAAAATACATCCCATGGAGGAATTAGTGTACTTGAATATTCATTTAGTATTTTGGAGGATGTTAAAGGCTTTTATTCAAGAAGCCAGTGTCAGGATAGGTCTGTTTTGATTGGCCTTCAGTGAGACAGCATTTTCTAAGGAGACTGGGTGGAAGTAAGGCTGAGATGACAGTATCAGAACTGTCATAGGCCATAGGGCTTCAAATCATAGAAATGACATGAGTTGGAAGCCTCAAAACGGCATAAAATGGGCCAGTGCAACTGTGCACTAATGGTTCTCCAGCTCTCTCTGCTGCCTTTGTGTATCTCATTGTCCCAACCCCTGAAAGCCTGGTGCTGAAAGCCTGTATTGCCCTCTATGTCCTTTCTCTGTCTTTTCTGGTTGGATTGAGTCAATGGGAGGCATCAACAAGAGATCATAAGAAAGAGGAGGGTCTTCAGAGAATCTCTTCTTCTGCTCCCTCCTTGATGGACACTGTGATAAGAGCAGGGGCTGTGTCCTTCTGTACCTGTTAAATGGCTCCTCTCCCATGCTTATTCCCATCCGCTACTCTTGTCCTTGCAGATCCAGGACTGGTAACGGTTTCCCTCTGTCACCAGTGCTCGGGTTCCTCATCATCCTTCAGTGGTACCCTTTGCTCACAGGAGGCCTCTGCAAATAGGCTCTGCATTAAATTCCCTTCAAGAGTCTGGCTGAGTGCTCATTTCTGCTGGGTCCCTAAGTCTACATTTTCTCTTCACCTTATATGATGTTCTATCAATTCTTGTTTGAAGTTTTAAGATTTTATATACATATTCTTATTCAATTGTTCTAAAGTATAACACAATTTTGACACATTTCCTGCACTTTTATAAGTAATGTTTTCTTAAAAATTGAGATCTTTATCTTACTTTTGCATCTTGTGTGCATTTCTTAACTGTATTCATTTCTTCTGTACTATATTTGCTTAATTGTGCCACTTCTTTCCATCTGGCCTCTGCATGGGCTTCTCTTGGCAGATGTTCTGCTTCCTCTGGTGCTGTGGGAGTGATTTATCAACCCTTCTCTCACTGTATCCAAATCCAGTTAATTTTACCCTTAAGGTACAGTGTGAGGAATGAGTGTCTGGTTGTCTCTCAAACACTGAGAATATCTACACACATACACACCACACACACAAACACACAGTGTTACAGTCACTGGCTACTTTTCATTAAAGCTGAGTCTCTCATCTTCCTCTGCTCTCTCCCTCACTTATATTTTGTTGCTTGCTCCACTAGGCTAAGATGCATAGGGAAGCCTTTGCAAAGAGACTTTAGGGCTATGAAAGTTGTGCCCTGATCTCAGATATACGTACTTGCAAGTAACATGACTCAGTGTTCTCACAAAGATGCCTGGGGCTAATTCATTAGTTGGTAGGAGTATTATTTTCCTGTTCTGTTGTAACAAATTACTATAAAATTAGCAGCTTAAAATAATACAGATTTATAGTCTCGCAGTTCTGAAAGTCTAAAAATTCAAGACTGCATTCCCTTTGGAGACCTTAGGGATTCAGTGGAATATTGCTCCCTCCCCCAGATTCATGGCAAGCAGAATGTCATACTGTGGCCTTATTTGAAGCTTTTTTTTTTGGTACTGGGGATCAAACTTACTACCTCGAACTTGCCAGGAAGGCGCTTAAGCCACTGAGTTAGATCCCCAGCCCCTGTGGCCTTATTTGGAAATAGGATCTGGTGGGTGTCATTAGTTAAATTAAGATGAGGTCATACTGGGTTGAAGTGGGCTCCAAATCCAATGGCTATTGTCCAAATAAAAGAGCGGAGATACCGAGATACAAACAGATAGAGAAGACAGTGACATGAAGTCTCAGGATGGAACCTGGAGCGAAGCAGCTTCAGACCAAGGAATGTTAAAGATTTCTGGAAACTGGCAGAAGCTGGAAAGAGGCAAAGAAGGGTTCTCCTCTCGATCCCTTGAGGGAACGTGTCCTGGGTGACAGCCTAGGTTTTATGTATCAAGCCTTCCGAATTTCTATGTTCACTTACTTGCTTTGTGGAATTTTCTTATAACACTCCTAACAAATAAATAAACACAGGAAAAACTCATTTATTTTCTTCTTCTAGCTTCTAGAGGTTACTACCACTCCTTGGTTTTCCACCCCAGGATACAGATTTTTAGGATTATAATGTGAATGGTTTTGAGAGGAGGGAGTGAGAGGAAGTTTTTCTACCTATTAAAACCAGGTTGGCTCTTTGGAATTTAAAGTATGCCAGTGGCCTATGGTAAATTAGGGAAACACAAACAGTGACTTCTTGGTTTTATAATAAAGAAAGTGTCAGAAGGACCAGAGGGGTGGAGTTATTGTAACTGATTACTAAGTAAGACTTGAGAAGCTACCATGTGACTGTGTGTCCCGAGAGCATTCAGAGCTCACCTTTTCATTAACAAAGGAGTGGACTAGAGAAGGGGAAAGTCGAACCTCAGTGGCAGCCACCCCCACCCCAGAAGACAGCTGACATCTAGAGTTGCTATTACTAGATTGGGCTTGCTAACATCAAAGAAAGATTGGGCTGCCTGAAGCAGCGCTTTACTTCCAGAGCAAAGGTAAACTTAATTATTTATTTACACTAGTGGCAGAGCTGGTAATTAGATTGCTTTAACCCAAAGTAATCCCTGGCTCTGGCTAAGAGATCATGGTGGCTGTATGGGCAAGGTAGATACATTGCTTATTGTGTATAATAACAAATAGCACAGAAGTATTGCCTACTACTTATAATAATAAATAATTTAGAGTTGGCAGGCAGAAAGCTGATGTCAACCACTTCAATAGAAACCTGAGGTCTCCATCAAGTTTCCAAACTTAGTTACAGCTACAGTCTAATTGATTGAAGGGGAAACCAGGCTCCATTGAGGAAGGACCCTGAGAAGCCAGCCTAAGTACATACTATAAATACCCCCTCAGTTCTTCAGAGAGGCCAAATGCCATTGAGCAGAGTAAATGGCCACTGAAGTAAGGTGAATACCCAACTATTTTGGAAGTTGTTGAATACAGAGCCTGAGAACACTGGTATAACCTGGGGTCTCTCTAAACACTACAGCCAAAATGTCTCTATGGCCTGCTCCCACTGTAGTGGGTGTATTAGTCATCACTATGACAGAATACCTGAGATAAATTAACTTGAAGAATGAAAGATTTACTTTGACTTGCTGTTTCAGAAGTTTCATCCCTCTGTCACTGGTTGTGTTGCTTTGGTCCAGAAACGAGGCAATATGTCACTACAAAATGGGCACAGAGGAAGTTTGTTCACCTCACTGCAACCAGGAAGCAAAAAGAGAATGAGAAGAAGGAGCTGAGATCTCACTGTATGCCCTAAGAGCATGCCTTAATCACATACCTCCTCTATCTAGGCCCCATGCCCTAAGGTTTCTACTTTTCCCTAACAGTGCCATCGGCAGGGATCAAGTTTTCAACACATGAGATTTTGGGAGATATTTAAGAACCAAATCATAACAAAGTACATAAAGAAGGGATTACAAGTTGATCCCTGATTTGACTGCATCTCACTGTGAGTTCAGAGAATTCACAAGACCACACAAAGGTCGTGCCACCAGTCCTGAAGGTCCTAAAAGTTGTGAATATTTTTGGTGCTTGGAAGACACGTTGCCACCTTGATCCATGGAGAGCCATTGTGGTATACAAGGCCAAGAATCTGGGATGTTTACTTCCCACATATCAGGCAAGCTAATCACGCCCACCTATTTATCTTGACCGTCATATGTCTTTCTTTGTACTGTGTATGCAATGCAAGAGTTTGCTAATTTAGTGGGGGGACAAACCTTAATGAACACTGAAGACAGTCTTCTACAAGAGCTGTTCCACCTGAAGTTTGTTGTCTTACATTCCTGTAGTGTATAAAGTAAAAAGCTCACAGTTTTAGTGATAGTCGCTCTTTGATTCAGCTCTGATGAGTGACATGTAGATAGAAGTCCTTGAGTAGAAAATGCTGTCCAGAGAAAGTCATACGTCCTCTTCTCCCTTCTTCCAGGCTAGAATGCAGATGTGGTGCTAGAGATTAAACAGTCACTGTGACCCTGTGAAAATAAGGCTACATATTAAAGCAGGCAGAATGGTCACAAAGAAAGAAACTGATTCCATGATGGCATCTTTTAATCTTTTGTTATCTGTGGACTTTGCACTCAGTAAAAGAAAAACATCGTTTTTGTGCATGATTTGCTGCGGTAGGATTACTAGCAGCTTTTACTTCAGTGGAGCATAATCCTAACAGAAACAGTGAAAGTATCTATACTTGTTCCAAACTTACCCCTTTCAAACTGCAAGGGTCCCTTTTTTTCTCTACCGAGCAGGGAAAAGCTTAATGAGTAAGTTTGTATTCTATTCTATAATCCTGTCATATTCAAGGTATTTAAAATATTATTCATGCTTCCACTCTGTCTTTAGCATCTTTCTACAGTTATCAAGAGAAAAACTGAATGCTCATATACTTAAGGATAAAGGATGAAACAGGGCCTTTGCTTGCCTTGCACAGACTGTGAGTTGGTGGAATTTGGGAGAAAATATTGATGCCTATTGTGCCAGGCTGGTAGTGTTACTGAGTTTTAGAGTAAGGGTTCTGGCTCCACGTATTCAAGCAGACTATGTTTGGCCACCCATCCTGAGAAGCCAGTCAAAGACATGAATAGCGGTAAAGGACAGGACAGGACAGGACCTTTATTAAGTGGCCGCATCCAGAAGAAGAGGAAGGTCTAGTGACCTAAGATCTATCTTCCAGGAACTGACAACCTCTTTAAGGTTTTATAGAAAGGGCAATGAAGACAAGGGTTTTTGGTTTGCATAAAAGCTGGTAAAGCAGGTAATCTTTGTGAGGCCATGTCTAGCTGATTATTATTTCAGGTTTGTTTCTGCAAAGTCCTACTGGCTCCTAAGAAGTTGCCACTTGTGGGGACAACCCAGGTCCTACCATAAGTTGATTGCTTCTGCTTAAGGGGCGTGGTTCTACTCATGGAGTAACCGATCCCACTTAAGCAGGCAATCTCATCCTCAGTAATATTTTTGAAAGACTTGCCATTGCTTGGAGAGTGGTTTTCCATCACTATCATAAACTATTTATTGATCAGACCTGTTGTTCCTGGAATCCCAGGTAACAACAAGAGAGAATGACTCAAAAGAACTCGAAAAAAATAAATTTCTGAGGCAAGATGGAGACAGAGATAAAATGTAGCCATTGTCAATGGCTAGACCTTCCCTCAGTGGTAGATCTACGCGGACACAGGAAAAGTAGGAAAGGAGTCAGAGGCCCTGAAAAGCTCCTGACACAGAGCCAAGTGGCCTCCCTTCTCAGAGGGTCTGCTTCCTCAAGAGTAAGGGGTGTGTCACATTGCTGCCTAGCATCACACTGACCAGCACAAGACCCAGGTCAGGGAAGATTTGGGAATCTGATGAATAAACCAATGGGTCAATAAGAGAGTTGTGAGGGAAAAATACCGGAAGATAGGAAGTGACCTCCCACTAAACTAAGCAAATTAAGCTGGTCCCATGGACTCCTATATTAGAGGCCTGGTGCTCACTCTTCTTAGAAACATTTTTCTTCACCAAATGGCTGCTAAAGCAAATGCACAGGAAGGCGGGAATCTAACATGTGGTCTAAAAAGGAGTTTCACTGAGCATGACTCAGGTCTCATAGTCTCTCTGTCAGAGAAAAGCCTATTTTAAAACAGATCATGGAGTGAGAGGAATGCAGGGGGACCCAAGGCGGGCTGTGCTGGTGAAGCAGGTGGACTTTTTGGTTGCCTTTGAGGGTTTTAGAGCTTTGGAGACCAACAGGGGGGTAACTAAGCTCTCCCCTTGTCTAAGAATGAACCACAGGATAGAGAGCCTGCTGGAAGCTGGGTATGAGCCCCACTCATTGCATGTGCACGTTAATTCACAGGCCCAAGGAGACAGATCCAGAGATTATTCTCCTGACAGGCAGCATCGGGGGAGCTGGGAAATCACATGTGTCTTTTTCTGAGTACCTACTCTGTGGGAAGTTATCTGCGTTACCTCACAAGCCTTCTCTGCAATCAGCATGGGAGTTGTTTTAGTTTTCTTTTCTGTACATGAGGATGGAGCCCAGGGCCCTTCACCACTGACCTATATCCTCAGCCCTTTTTATATAATATTTTGAAGCATGGACTGGGACAAAGCTGATCGGAAACTTTCCATCCTCCTGCCTCAGCCTCCCAGGTAGCTGGGATAACTAGTGTGATCAGGTTTCTTATTCATGGTCCCTTCACTACAGCACTACAGTGTATCAGTGTTAGTGGTCCTGCTTCAGGAGCAGGAGACCGAAGCCCATAGATATCAAATGTCTTGGCCAAACTCCAACAGATATGGTAAAGGATAGAACTGGATTGGAGCCCAGGAGAACATTCCAAAGTTGTGTTCTTACCCATTAGCTGTATAGATTCAAGATGGGACCCCAGCTGAGGAGTTGGAGGCAATCCTCAGTGTCAAGACTGACTTCTTTCACTTAGGAGACCCAAGAAGACCTACAGTAGATACAGAAAGCCAAAGGAGGATAAGATCACACCATTAGCCCCTGGGTGGATGCTATGGAAACCCCACACTGCAGGTCAGTGCTACAGTCCCTCAGCTGTCCAGCTTTACACCAGGCCTTGAAGGGGATGCATAGCAAGGCTGGGGTCCAAGGCTGAGTTCTGCCTGTCTTGAAAACTAGAAAAGCAGGTGGAATCTGCAGTTTGGAACAAGGTTCCCTTTCTATCAGCCACAAGAAAGTGTCACTCAGCAGTAAACTGCTGTAAAAGCCAAGTAGGGGCAGATGAAGAGGCAAGTTGGTCCTGCCTCAGGCTGGGGCGTCCTGTGAAGTCAAATAGGTTTCTTTCCTTCTGTGGACCTTTGTAGCCTCTAATTTACCCACCAGTCTCTGAGTTGGCTGAGCTGTGACAATATGGAATAAAACTAGCATCTGTTCATGGTAAGGAAAACTATTCAGCAATAATGAGAAACAACCTACAGTGTCCCGTGAAGAGCGGAGGGAGCGCTCTCTCAAGCTGGTAATAACAAGGGCCTGAACTTTGAGCAGCTCTTAGATTTTACATGGATCACAATCTGAATTGTGGGGCTCGGGGTTTAGCTCAGCAGCACAAGTGCCTGCCTGACAAGCGCAAGATCATGAGTTCAATTCCTGGTACCCCAAAACAAAAACACAATCTGAATTGTGATCCACACAAAATCTAAAGAATCTCCCTCACAGACCTGTTCGGATCATCTTGGAGTGTATATTACAAGAAACGGAATTATTGGGGTGTCCTTGGAGGCCTATCACAGGCCAGTTCCCGTCTTTGTCTTGGCTCTTGATCTGGCTTGCTAAGTGCTAGCCTAGCCTTTCCTTTATTCCTGCCTGGTCACAGCAGGCAGGCAAGAACAAAGCTATAATTTGTGAGCTCCCCCCGTTCATTGCAGCATGAACACAAAAATGCCTGGGTCCTCCCCTGCCCTGTGGGCTGGGCCCGGCGACCAGACTGCCTAGGGCCTGGAGGCCAGCGTGAGCAGCGGGATTCTCTCCCATGCATTATTCATGCCAGTGCTTCCCTTTCTATTTTTAATGTTCAGCGGGTAGCGGTTCCCTCTGCCAGCTATTTTTAGCATCATTGCTGCCAGCTGACAGCAAGGACAAAGACACCAAGGCACCTTGAGAATGACAAATGGCGATCTTTATGATGGAAATAGAAAGGCTATTTTTCTTCCCAGTAAAAAGCAAAAAACGTCTATAGTTGCAAAGATACTGAGGCTTGAATGGAATTTATAATTTGGAACACAGCCTGCCAAGCACAAAAAGGATTTCCTTACGAACACCACACACACTCTCTCTCCCTCTCTCTGTCTCTCTCTCTCTCTCTCTCACACACACACACACACACACCACATGTTTTTCCATAGCAGATACACTCTCCTTTGTGAGGTTGTCTGTGATGCTCCCCGCTAGGCCTGACAGAGCCCCCCTCTTTCTAGGATAACAGCTCAGACATTGTGAGTCTCACGGTGAACCTTTGCTGCCCTCAGGTCTGTGAACTCCCTGAAGGCATGGACCTATTGTTAGATCTCCATTGTCAGGTTCTGAGAAAAGTTAGCACCACCCACTCCCATCAGGAAGCTGGCTGAGTGTGTCTAGTTCTGCCCTGTGACTCCCCTTTTGGATGTAGACAACCTCAAAAATAGCAACTGTGGCTACTGACACACTGAGAGCATGAGAAAGTGAATGGAAAAAATCGCTTCATAATTTTGTCTGAGTACAGGTAATAACAAGGTTGCACCTGGATATCGTGCTGAATGCCTGTATTACCAGCACCCTGGAAGGCTGAGGCAGGAGGATCACAAGTTTGAGCCTATGTAGTGCCTGGACCATGTAGTGCCTTACCAACACTGTGTCTTAAAAACAAAACAAAACAAAACGGTGGGGATAGAGATGTAGCTCAGTGTGAGGACCCTGGGTTCAGTCTTGGTACCACACACAAAATATGAAATATCTCTTTCCGACTATCATGATTGACTGTTCCTTCCTTATCAATCAGTTTTCCCTCCTCTAGTCTGCCCTCCCTATAGACAGAAGTTATTGAGATACCTAAAGAAGACAGTTGCCCCAAACTTTGTGACAGCACCAGCCTATAGTGAGTCTCTACTCTTATTTCTTACACGTTTCCAACTCTCAGTTGAACCCTGACTTCCACAGTAGTTTCTTTCTAGCACTGTTACTGAAATCTTTTCCTTTGATACGATGAATAATAAAGCTGACTTGTTCACTATAATTATGCGCCTGTGGCCTTATTTGGAGGGGGTCACTTTTAATGTAACATTAACTTAACTGGATTAAGAAACACCTAGTGTATTCCTAAAGCACACTTCTAGGTGTGCCTATGGATTATTGGTAGGTAGGCCAGCAGGCCGAGGAAGGAAGACTCACCCTGGTGGTAGATGGCACCAACCAATAGGCTTATAGCCCGGATGGACTAAAAGGGAATGACCAATTCCATTCCTCTAGAGAACTCTTCCCAATACGGATGTTAGCAGCAGAAACTCTCATATAAATAGGTCAGTATGTGCTGATAATCATATGAATAGCCAGTGATGTCAAGACCACAGTGGTCCAAGGAGGGCACCCAGGTGTGGACCTTGGCACCTCACTTGATGAACCCTGGTTCCAACTCTGTGAGGAGCTAATACACTGACAATTTTTTGGTTCTGTGTGTGTATTAAATACCTAGTTCTGTTTCACAAGATTCCTCTGTGGTAGCTATTATCCTTTCTATCATTTTGGCATCAAGAGGTTAAGTAAATACCCCAGCTCACCTAGGTCTTGAGCAATAGAGAAGAAATTATGCCAGACCCAGCCATGTTCCTGCCTGTTTTAACACAATCTATGTGCATACACAAAAAGTAGATGGATAAGTTTAAGCCCTAACATAGACTTAAAATTTCTAATAGAAATTTTAATTTGAGGTCTATGTGTATATAAGGTGCTGAGCAGATGGTCTGACTTGCAAAATTGTATATAACGACATCATTACCTGTGTTGAATGGCTCAAGCCATTTGTGTAATCACATCCACTTTGTCAGTCACTTTTGGGAGCAAATATTTGACATAATTCTAGGAACTGAGGCACGGTAAGAAAGCCTTTCACGGGGTTTCTGGGAAAAGGTTTCTTTCCTCAAGATGAAACCCTGCAAAAGTCAGTGCTTTTTCTCCTCTGTGCAGAACTGCCTGGTTGGTGTAGTGGGTATTTATCTCCATCTCTAGAGCAGTTTGTGGCTTGTGTACAACATGTGGGTCACTAGAAAGAAAGGGAGAAGTGATGATCCTATTTATTATACATCATCCAATCTGCACATGGGTCATGGGTTAAATTTCTGGTACCCCCCCAACACTTTAGTGAAGGAGGGTGTCTTGAGAATTTCCAGAGAGTACATTGCCTTTGAGCTTCCTCTCAGGAATCTGTGCCAGCCATGCTGGTGTATTTATCATTTTGTACCAATGGGACCAGGTAAGTGAGAACATCAGTAAGAACATTTTGAGCTTGCAGGGGAAAAAACTCAGTAACAGAGTCTTTCCAAGTCTGTTGGCTTCTGCATACGTGCTTTCTCCAGCTACATGGAGATACTAGCTCAGGGTATTCCTTGCACTTATCTTTTGGACACATTTACAACCATGGGGGCACAGCCAGCTTTCTCTGCTTCTTAGTGATTACTTGCATTCCTAAGACCCCTTGATTCTTGACAGCAATACTCTGGTTCTGGCAGAGAGGGAGCCCAGGAAAATCCTCCTGCTTTTCAATCTTTAGGATTTTTATCTGCTTATATTTCCCTCAAGTTGCCCTCCTCTGCATCCACTTTACTCCAGCACAACATAGAGGGAAGAAGTGTGTGATTTTCACCTTACAGAGGGCTGTCACATGAAATACTATGACTGTCCTGGAGATTTCACAGAGACAACCTCCAGGTTAATATTAGAAAGAAACTTCAATGAAAGAAGAGCCACTCAAAGATAGTAGGCTTCTGTAGGAAGTAGTGAGCCAGCTGCCCAATGCAGGGGATACATGGGCAAAATCCAAAATTACACAGCAGAAATTGTTGAGTGTCCACAGTGTAAGTGAATCTGAGAGCCGGGTTGTCAAAGTGATTGCAGTCTTTGAAACACAGACTGCATCCTTCTCCACACCTCGAGCCAACACATGTTGCTAAATGTATATAAATGCTGTTCTGATTCACGGGATAAAAAAAGAGCTCACCTAAAAAGATTTCTAAATTTGTAGTAGCTCTGTTTCCAATCCAGCAATATTGAAAATTCAGCCAAGGTTAAGCAAGGGTTTGTAAAACCTTTTGACCCTATGTGACTACTCATTCTTGAGAAAGTTGAGAACAGGAGTTTTAATAGATTCAAACACAGGATGGGAGAAAGGCAATTGGCTGATATTTACATCCCTTCCTACGATGGCCTGAATGTGTTCCCCCAAAGTTCATTTATTGTCCCTTGGCCCCGGAGGTTATAAAGAGGCAAGTTGGGTGGAATATGATTAAGTCATGAAAACACAGCCCTCACAAATAAGACTAGTGAGACTAGTGCCCTCGTAGAAGAGGCCCACAGAGATACCTTGACCTTCCACCATGTGGGAACACAGTGAGAAGCTGCCATCTGCAAAACAGAAAATGAAACAAGACGTCAGTGGACGTGGCAGTTGCTGACCCCTGGATCTTAGAGTTCCAGCCTCCAGAATTGTGAAGAATGTATTTCTATGGTTTGTGAGACACCCCGGTTTATGCCATTTTGTTGCAGTCTGAGCAGACTAAGCCCCTTTTGGTCCAATGCTAAGATTCCAAGATTTCTGTTAACATAACATTATTCTGCTAAAGAAGAGAAATGAGCTATAGAAAACAATGAGACGTATGTGAGTGTAATTTAATCTATCCTTAGAGATCGATTATTTAGAAATATTTAAAGGACGATCCAACTTTAAAAAGGAAACATCTAATAATTCAATTATCCATATATCTGCTACTGACATTAAATTAGATTTTTTAAAAATCCATTCAAACAGGCCACTGAAATGCCACTTGTATGTTCCTGAACTTTAACATCAACTGAAGCGAAGAATACATCATAAATTGTCTGCAGGAACCAAAAAACTACTTATTGAGAAAGGTACTCAGGTCCTCTTCAGCTTCAGTTAAATAGCTCAAACACACACACACACACACACACACACACACGCACACACACACACACACAGGCTGAGGTTGGGAGACAGACACAGAGAGAAGGAGAGGGAGAGAGAGAGTGAGAGGGAGAAAATTACCTGGGTAAGCACCTTTGTCCTGGATTCCTAGGGAAGGAGGAGATCACGGCAGGTGAGGAGGTTTACAGTCAGCCAGTCTGAGTAATTACAGCAGAATCTGGGGCACCAGGGCTGCCCCCATTGTCTGTTACCTGTCCCTGAGCAGATTAGCGAGAGGCAATAGTGATCTAGATATGAGGCACTGAGAAAGGAGAGGGTGGAGAGTGTGGGTTCAGTTGCCACATAGGAAGGGAGACTGAGCTGTGTAGGCCTCAAAGTTGTTCAAGACTGAATTTATAGAACTGCCTGACATGGTGGCTCATGTCTATAATCCCAGCACTCAGGAGTCTGAGGCAGGAAGATTGCTGTGAGCCCAAGGCCAGTCTGAACTGTGTAGTGAGACCCTGTTTCATAAAACAAAACAAAACAAAACAAAACAACAACCAACTAAATAAATAAATTTCTGTTACATAGACCTTGACACTTTCCGGACTTCATTGTGCTCATCTTTCACATGGGAGAGTGGATGAAATGGTCTCCAAGTCCTTTAAATTCTGAAGTCATTTGCTTTCATCAAAGAATTTTCTGAGGATATTTGCAATGTCTTTCTTTCTTTTGATTTTTTTTTTTGGTACTTTTTTTCTAAACCCATTTTATTTCCAAGACAAAAAAGAAAGAAGAAGAAGAAGAAAAAGAAGAAGAAGAAGAAGAAGAAGAAGAAGAAGAAGAAGAAGAAGAAGAAGAAGAAGAAGAAGAAAATTAAAAGAAAAAAACTACAACAAAATTTCAAAACACATCAAGCAGGGGACAACAATGGTACATACATTGTGCATTGTCATCCCCAACACATTCACCAGAGCACAAGACATCTGCATTCAATTGCCCAAACAATACCGGCACAAGTCTTTCTCTTCAGTGAACTCAGAGAAATCAGTGATCTGGCCCGCGGATCAGTCCGTGGGTCTCACCTGGAGAGGGAACAGGGATGGGGGGCAGGGCAAGAGGAAAGAGAGACAGAGACAAGTTGAGCAGTTCCAGTCAAGTCTCATTTATTGAGGAAGTGAACATGGTTTATATAGGGTGAGGGCAGGAAATTGTCGTCATCAGGCAGAGACGTTGTGGAGAAACCGGATTGGTCGCAGTCATGTCCGGCCAGGCAGAGAGGATCATGGGTAACGTAGGCAGATGCACCAAATGCCCACAGGAGGGCGGGATGGGGTGGCAGCAGTGAGGCTATCACGCCGCTCCCTACATCTTCTCCCTTATCATTTTATAAAATCAGGAGTATGGCAGGCCTTATGAAGACGGCACCTGTCTTGGAACATGGACTCCATATGTGAACCCGACTGAACCTTACCCGTCATGGGCCTGCAGGACAGCAGTTGGTCCTATGCCTGTCTTAGGTGGCTGGTGGTGTAGCACAAATGTCCAAGTTGCCCATCTCTGGCTGCCCGTCTAGTACCTCAAGGCATCTGGGCCACATCATGAATATGGGCCATTTGTGGGAATCATTTCCCGATAAGTATGTTGATCTGCCATCTCCAGTTGATGATAATGTACCTGAATGGGCTTTGCCATGAATGTGTCAATTCTATCCTTAAGAAGCTTCATGATCCTCTGGAAGATGCAAGGGCCAACAGTTAGAAATAACAATAAGGCAGCTAGGGGTCCCAGAAGGGGTGCAATATAAGGGAAGGGCTCCCCCCCACATGGAGGAGAAGGGGCTAGTAGCCGTTTGTTGCCGACGTTGTCGGAGTTGATCTTCTAGTTCTTGGAGTTTTCCGCACACAGGCCGGACTGGTTGACATAAAAGCAGCACTTTTCCTGGAAGGCAAGACAGATCCCTCCCTGTTCTGCTGTGAGTAGGTCTAGTCCTCATCCTACAAAAGTAGGACGACCTCTGCCAAGGAGTCTAGTTGATTTTGGAGAGTCTGTATAGTGAAGGATAAGCTTGAACATCTTCAGACAGCTGGTTAGATAAGTCAGAATATTTGTCTAGGGCAACGGCAAGGCCAGCAGTCCCTGTGGCTACAGCGCCAGTGAGGCCCATTCCCACCAAGAGCAGGATTAGCATTATCGCTCTTTTTTGGCGGCCAGCAATATAATCGAATGTTGGCACTGGGATAGGTTGGTCACCTGGGACAATATCTATGTCAGGCAGGAGGGAAGCGGTCATGCATGTACCTGTCCAGTTGGATGGAAGATAAGTATAGGCTCCATTATTGCTGCAGACAAAAATATGTCCTGTTGGGGGGCACAGGGGACCCGTATGATTGATAAATGAGACACAGGCAGTGGACAGGAGATGGCCCATATCTATAAGGGTAGAATCATTTTGGAGAGAGCCCTGTAGGCAGGTCATGAATATATTAGGTGTAATCCAACCTTGGGTCAAGGAATCTAGGACCGCAAGGGTAAAAGCTGCTGTAGGGCCATATTGAGATACTGCTGTTTTTAATTCTTTTAGGGCGGTTACAGAGAACGGCTTATGGTCCCTATTAGCCCATGGTCCCGGGGGTGGAGAGTCTGTTTCTGAATCACTATCATGTGGGTCAGAGTCATTTTTTCCCTTGCTATCACTAGTTTCTAAATCCCATTTGTGCAGATGCGGTGGCTGTCCCTTTCTATCTCCCTTAGTTGTTGTAGTGGCTTGTGTTTTATCTTGTGTATCTTCCTGACTTGGGGACTGATCCTCACGTCTAGATCGTCCCTTTGGTCTCCCTCTTTCTCTAATCATTTTATTGTTGTCATTTCTTGGGCTAATATTATCTTGGGCAGGCCGAATTGTCTCTCCACCATTTTGCAGGCCAACATCAGCTGTGGCGGCTTCTGTTACTGGGAACATTAAGTGAGACGCCGTTTTTGAGGCATTTGTTACTAGAGGGTGAATTGTTTCCGTCACTGGAAACATCATTGTTGGCGTGCCTAAAAGAGGGTTAGAGCCCACATGTAACGACTGGAGCTGTAAAATGAGCCTTTGTTTTTCCTGTTTAAGTTGAAGTTGTTGTTGCAAATAATGAATCTCAGTTTCTAAATTGAGAAGGGCGGAAGGGGGGCCGAGTGGCTTTCGGAGGCCAGGCAGGGGTTGACCCAGTGTCGCTAGCGCAGGGGCTACAACAGTGGGAGGGGAATGATATTGAGTAGCCTCCTCTGCTAATTGCGACCAATCAACTTCCTGGAAATTGGAAAAGTCAGGATATATCAGCTGATATGGAGGAGGGAGTGTGGTGGCGCCATTCTGAGTATCAGACAGGGCAGCACCATTTTGAGTGCCGGACAGGGCGGCGCCATTTTGAGTGCTGGACAGGGCAGCGCCATTTTGAGTGCCGGACAAGGCGGCGCCATTTTGAGTGCCCTCGTGCACTCCAGAAAGAGGAAGTGGCGGCAAGTCGCCATCTTGAAGGGGCTCCGGGATATCAAGAATCACCGAGCAGGGGTGACTAGACACACTGAATGTGTCTGATGGTGGCTTTGGGGTAGGATTGTGGGAGGAGTGCAATGCAGCTTCTCCTTGAATAAGTGTTTCATTAATTTGGGGGTCTGAATGACGCTGGGTCAGCAGCTCAGAAATTAAAGTCCAACATGAAAAAGAGGTAACTGGGATTTTTGGGGGACCAAAAACTCTGTAATAATCTTTGAGAGCATCTCCCACTCTTTCCCATCTCTTTATATCAATGAAGCCCTCTAAAGGAAACCAAGGGCATATCTTATGTATGAACTGAAAGTACTGTAATAAATCCCTGGTTTTAACCTTAATCCCTCTAAACTTGAGTGCCTCCCTGAGGCCAATTCACAAACAATTCGTGCTCACTAAGTATTTGTCCCATGCCAATAAGGAAAAAAAAAATCCATTCACCTACCATGATTCAGGTGAGATTATCTTTCTTTATGGCTTTGTAGTACTCTATTGTGTAAAAATACCACATCTTTTTATCCATTCCTCAGTCCATGGAAATTTAGGTTGTTTCCAAGATCTAGCTATTACAAACTGTGCTGCTATAGACATGAGTGCACATATATCACTGTGGTGTAATGTTTTTGATTCTTTTGGGAAGATACCCAGAAGAGGAATAGCTGGGATGAATGGGACCTCTAGTCTTAGTTTTTGAAGAATCTCCACACTGATTCCACAGTGGTTGAACCAGTCTGCATTCCTACCAATGGTAGAGAAGGTTTTCTTTTCCCCCACACCCCCTCTAGCATTTGTTACTGGTTGATGTGTTTATGATAGCCATTCTTTCTGGGATGAGGTGGGATCTCAGTGTAGTTTTAACTTGCCTTTCTCGAATGACCAGTGATGTGGAACATTTTTTCACATATTTATTTGCTGTTTGTACTTCTTTACCTGAGAAGTATGCATTCATCTTAGATGTCCATTTTTGGATTTGGTCTTTAAATCTGGGAGGACTGATGGGTTTTTTTAGTTCCTTATATGTTCTGGATAGTAATCCTTTGTCTGAGGAATAGCTGGCAAACATTTTCTCCCACATTGTGAGTTGTCTATTCACCCTGTTGGTGGTTTCTCTTGTTGTGCAAAGCTTTTTAGTAGGGTGAGATCCCAGTTGTTGATTCTTAGTGATACTTTCAGTGTAATTGGGTTTTGTTCACAAAGTCTTTGCCTACACCAATGTCTTCAAGAGTTTTAGCTACTTTGTCTTCCAGCAGGTTTAATGTTTCTGTTTTAATATTAAGATATTTGACCCATTTTGATTTTACCTTAGTACATGTTGAAAGATATGGGTCCAGTTTTAATCTTCAGCATGGATACAGCCCATTTTTCCAGTACCATTCATTAAAGAGTCTTTCTTCCAGTGAATGTGTTTGGTACTTTTGTCAAAGATAAGGTGGTTTAATGTGTTTGGAATTGTTTCTTCATCTTCTAATCTTATTGTCTTCAAAGTAGTTGTAGGGTTGGTTTGGTGGTCATGAACTCCCCCAGTTCCTCTTTGTCATGGAAGCATCTTGTTTCTTCATTAATTTTGAGACAGTTTTGCAGGGTACATCAATCTGAGTTGAAGGTTATTTTCTTTTAGGACTTGAAATACTTCATTCCAAGCTCTTCTTGATTTGATGGTTTATGTCGAGAAGTCTGTCATGATTCTGATGGATTTTCCTTTATAGGTGATCCGTTTCTTTACTGTGACAGCTTTTAATGTTCTGTTCTTGTGTTGAATTTCTGGGTTCTTGATTATTATATGTCTGGATGTAGATCTATTTTGGTTATAGCTGGTTAGAGTTCTATATGCCTCACTTATCTGAATATCATTTCCTTTTCCTATGCTTGGGAAATTTTCTTTAGTTATTTCTGTAAATACCCTTTGTATTTCATTTGTGTTTACCCCTGCTTCTTCACTCACATTTTTTTTTATTCTTAAGTTATAGTTCCTCTTGTTTTCTTTTAACCTTTGGATTGTTACTTCCTGGTTCCTTGTTATTTTTAAGAGATCTTTCTTTTCACAATAGTAAGCTGCAAACCTGTCTTCAAGGTTTGAAAGTCTATCTTTAGTTTCAAGCAGTTTTGCCCACTTTCAATGGAGATTTAATTTCCCAGTAATCTCTTTGAATCTTTTCCATATATTCTAAATTTTTTAATATTCTTCATTGAAGGTTTCCCTCCTTTTTCTATGCTCCTCTATTCTTCCATCTGTGTCTTCTTTAGAGATGCTTAGCAATTATTTTATTATGTTTCTCATTTCTTCTTTTACCTGTAATAGTATTTCTGTTCTAAATTCTTTTATAGCCTCATGAAGTTGTTTCTTTATTTCAATTGCTGTTGCTTCAGAAAATTCAGGTGTGTGACTCTCAATCTCTTCCATGTTTACATCTCCTGGACCAATACTGCTTGGTTGGAGGCCAGAGACAGCTTTTTGCTTCTTCCTCTTGTCATGTTCTTGGTTTCTTCTGGACAAGTAGGTAATGGGTCCCTGGAACTTCTCATATTGGTTATAATTACTCTTAAGTGTGCCAGCTAGGGATTTCTACTGTTTGCTGCTTTTCCCAGCCTGCTGGTGGCTACTGGAGTGCAAGTCGACCTGGTTAACCACAGGGAGTCTTCACCAAGTTAGTATGTGCTGGGCAGGCAGGGTTGGTTGGGCATAGTTTTAGGGAACTCAGCAATGGCTGTTGGATTGTGCACAGGGGCAGGTCTCAGTGCAAGCAATTTCCACCAGTCTGCTCCAAGCTAGGAGTGGCTGAATGAAGCTGGCTGCAGTACTGGCTTGGGCTTATGCTGCCTGAGTCCAAAATGGCCCCTGGCCAGTTGCCCACTCCTGCAGGAAGACTGAGTCCCTCACACTCACTGCCAGCCAGTGCAGTTCTCCAGTCTACTCCTCCTCTCTACCACTGCATCTCACCAGAGAGGTCTTCGGGCTTGCCAGCCACTAGCTTGACTGTGACTGTGCATCTCCAGGTTCCAACAGTGCTTCTCACATGGTGGTTCTGGCTCTGGGTGAAGGCACCACTAACTCTCGCCTTCTTCTGTTTAAGTTTTTCTTTTTTGATTCTCTCTGTGGGCTTCAATTCTCACTTTAGTTTCTTCCTGGGTCAAGGGGACTTCCTTCCTTCTTTCTTGTATTCTCTAGGATGCTATATTCCAGCCTCTGGATTATTTCTCCCAGACAGGCTGTTTACCCTGCTACTTACTGTTCTGCCATCTTCCCAGAATCCCACCACACTGTTTTTATCACAGTAGCTTTATAGTGTAATTTCAAGTCAGGGATTGTGATGGCCCTGTCTTGTCTTTGTTGCCCAGGATTGCCTTTGCTAGTCTAGGTCTCTTCTGCTTCCAGATGAATTTTAAGATTGTTTTCTGTAATTCTGTGAGATATGCTATTGAAATTTTGATTGGCATTGAATTGAATCTGTATAACATTTTTGGAAGTGTGACCCTTTTCACTATAATGATTCTTCCTCCCCAAAATGGGATATCCCTCAATTTTCTAATATTCTCTTTAATCTCCTTTTTCTGAGTACTATAGTTTTCAATGTAGAGGTCTTTTACATCCTTTGTTAGATTGATTCCTAGGTATTTCATTTTTTGGATGCTATGGAAAAGGTATTGCTTCCTTGATTTCTTTCTCAGTGAGTTTGTTATTCATGCATAGGAAGGCTAATGATTTTTGAGTGTTGACTTTGTAACCAGCTACATTATTGAATTTACTTACTAAATCTGGAAGTCTTTTGATGGAGTTTTTGGGCATCTTCTAAGTAGAGTATCATGTCAACTGCAAACAACAATAGTTTAAATTCTTCCTTTCCTATCTTTATTCCTTTTATTTTTTTCTTTTGTCTAACTGCCCCAGCTAAAGTTTCAAGGACTGTGTTTAATAAGGGTGGAGACAGTGGACATCCTTGTCTTGTTCCTGATTTTAGAGTGAAAGCTTTCAGTTTTTTCCCATTTTGTATGATGTTAGCTGTTTGTTTGTCATATTGGGTTTTATCAGATTGTGATAAAGACCATCTTTTCCAGTTTTTTGTAGGATTTTTATCATGAATGGGTGCTGGACTTTGTCAAAAGCTTTTTCTGCACCTATTGAGATGATCATATGATTTTTGTGCTTGGCTCTGTTAACGTGATGTATTACATTTATGCATTTACATAAGTTGAACCAGCCCTGCATCCCTGGTATGAATCCCATTTGATCATGGTGTACAATCTTCTTGACAATTTTCTGTAGCCTGTTTTCCAGTATCTTATGAGGATTTTTGCAACAATTTTCATTAGGGAGATTGGCCTGTAATTCTCTTTCTTAGTTGGGTCCTTCTCTGGTTTTGGTTTCGGGGTCATGCTTGCTTCCAGGAATGAATTTAGAAGTATTGCTTCCCTTTCAATTTCATTAGAGTTTGACAAGTAGTGGCATTAGGTCTTCTCTAAATTACTTGTAGAATTCAGAGGTGAATTTGTCAGGGCCTGGGATTTTCTTTGTTGATAGGTTTTTAATTACATCTTTGATTTCATTTATTGATATTGGATTATTTAGGATTTTATATCTTCTTGATTCACCTTTGGTAATTCATATGTATCTAGAAATCTGTCCATTTCTTCCGTATTTTCCATCTTGTTAGAATACAAGTTTTCAAAGTAGGTATAAACGATTTTCTGAATTTCTGCAGGTTCTGTTGTGATTTCACCCTTTTCATTCCTAATTATGTGGATTTCCATCTCTTCTTTCCTTTATTTTTTTGATAAGGTTAGCTAACAGTTTGTCAAAGAATCAATTATTCGATTCATTGATCCTTTGTATTGATTTTTTAGTCTCTAATGTGTTCATTTCTGCTGTGATCTTTATAGTTTCCTCCCTTGTATGCGCTTTTGGTTTAGCCTGCCCTTCTTTTTCTAGAAGGTTGAGATTCAACATTAAGTTGTTTATATGTGCTTGCTCTATTTTCCTGATATGGGTATTTACTGCTATAAATTTCCCACTTAAGACTGCTTTTATTGTGTCCCACAAGTTCTGGTATGCTGCATTTGTTGTTTTGTTCAACTTTTAAAAATGTCTAATTTCCTCTTTATTTTCATCTGTGACACATTGGTTGTTCAGTAGAGTGCTATTTAATTTCCATGTGTTTATTAAGTTTTTGTGGTTTCCTTTGGTATGAATTTCCAATTTCACTGAATCATGGTCTGATAGTATGCATGGGATAATTTCAATTCCTTTGCTCTTACTTAAGCATGTTCTATGAGCCAGTATGTGGTCTATTTTGGAGAATGTCCCATGTGCAGCTGAGAAGAATGTGTAATCTGATGTTGTAAGATAGAACACTCTGTAGATATCTATTATTTCTACTTGTTTTAAAGTTAGATTTAGTTGTGATATTTCATTGTTGATTTTTTGTCTAGTTGATCCATCTTTTTGTGACAGTGGGGTATTGAGTTCTTCCAATACAATTTTTTAGGACTTCTGTGATTTTTTAATGTCCATTAGTAATTGTTTTATATAGTTGAGTGCACTGGTATTTGTTGCATATATATTTATGATTGTTATCTCTTCCTCTTGGATTTTTCCCTTTACAAGGATGTAGTGACCTTCTATATTTGTCTGAATCAGTCTTGGCTTGAAATTCACTTTGTCAGAAAATAGAATAGCTATCCCTGCTTTTTTTCTGGATTCCTGTCACATGGAGTATTGTTTTCCATCCTTTGACTTTCAGTCTATGAATTTCTTTTTTGAATTAAATGTGTTTCTTGTATGCAGCATATTGTTGAATCTTGCTTCTTGATCCATTTTTCCAGACTGTGTCTTTTGACTGGTGAATTGAGACCATTAACATTGCTGATTATAACTGATATATATTGACTTTTCCTTGTCATGTTATTTTCCTGTTGTTGGTCCCTCCTCCTTTTGTTCCTTTTTCAATGATTATATGCCTTCTCTTTTGGATTCCTTCTGTTGGGGTTCATGGAGGTATAGTCCTTATTATCTGTTTCTAGAATGCCCTTCAGAACATTTTGGAGTGCTGGTTTGATGTCACATATTTCCTCAGATGTTCTTTGTCATGGAAGTATCTTATTTTGCCATCAATTTTGAAACACAGTTTTGCAGGGTACATCAATCTGTGTTGAAATTTGTTTTCCTTTCAAACTCAGAGTACTTCACTTCAAGTTTTCTTTGACTTGAGAGTTTTTGCTGAGAAATCAGCTATAATTCTGATTGTTTTTCCTTTATAAGAAATTTGTTTCTATTCTCTGACAGCCTTTAGGATCCTATTCTTGTGTTGAATTCCTGGAATCTTGACCATGATATTGCTGGCTATAGTTTTTTTTTATCATTATTAATTGGAGTTCTATATACCTCATTTACCTGTATGTCAAATTCTTTTTCTCTACCAGGAAACTTTTCTGTCATGATGTTGGTGAACATTTTTTAATGTCCTTGTGGTATTTCTTGCTTGTTCATTGGACACAATTAATCTTAAATTATTCTTCTTTGTCTCATCTAGCAGCTGCTGGATTGATTTCTCATGGTCTTTTGCTATTTTTGAGAAATCTTTCTCTTCCTGGTCTAAATGCAAGCCTGTCTTCATTGTCTGAGATCCTGTCCTCACATTGGCCTAATCTGCTTTAGTGGAGTTTTATTCTCCTGGATATCTGTTTGAATCTGCTTTATGGGTTCTATTTCTTTCCTATGCTGAGCTTTCATAATTTTCTTAAGCTCAACTATTTTTTGTCTGTGTCTGCTCTAACAATGCTAAGCATGTTGTATGTTTTGGTAATCTCTGTAGTTATTTAACAGATTATTTCTTATTTCATTTTTTCCAGAGTCTCATTCAATTGCTTTGTTGTTTCCACTTGGTGAGGGGCTTTCAGATTGCCCCCTCCATTGCTCCTTGAGTTTGCCTTTGGTGAACTGCATGTCTAAGGTTGCATTTTAGTGAAGTATCTTCTCATTTCATTTTTGATCCTTTTTTAGTTTCATTTCTGGGGTGATGCTTGTAAGTTACCTATGGTAGGCTGCTTTATTGGTAGTATTTAGGACCCTTAGGTGATGATTATTTCTGTGATGTATCCTCCAGGTGTAGCTGGTTTTTGGGTTGTGAGTTTGTTGGAAGATATACCTCTTCATTTTATTGGGCATGAGAAGTTGTTGCTCATTTGGCCTAGTCCCTAGTTCTTTGAGGCTGTGTCATTGTGTTTTCTCTGACCCTGAGTTAATCTCAGTCATGGATTATCAGGACCAATAGCATTTAGCATAATTATGTTAATTTTGGCCATAATGGTACCAATAGCATCAAACACAGGCTAGAAAATAACAAACTGAGCTAACTCTTAATCTGCAACTTTTAGCCATGTGAACAAAATTTGTGATTATATAAGAAAATGTAAAAGAAACCAGATAATTATATGCAACATAAAAGTACATAATGTGTCAATTTTGCCTTCTGGATTAAAATTTAAAGTGGATTAAGGAGAAAATAGAGAAGTGGAAGAAGATAAAGAGATTAGAAGTAGAGTTGGAGGACAAAGAGGGATCACACCAAGTTGGGGAAACTGGTGCCGAAAACTGAAGGAAAAGAGAGATGGAAGAGATAAAGAAAGAACAGAACAGAACCACATCCAGGAGCCACTGGATAGGAGCCACTTTCACACTCATATATAAATAATGAAGGAGAAAGAGAACAGAGAAACAAATCAAAACAAACAAACAAAAAGAAAAAGAAAAAGAAAAACAAATAGTCCACTTCTAGGAATCTCTCTGGGTTCACTAGTAGACAGTCTGTGGAGACAGAATCCCGAATCACACCCATCTGTCCCAGCAAGCCAGCAGTGGCTTTATGGTGGAGTAGTAGATAATCTCAGCAGTCCTGCCCAGAGACCAGTCTCACTGGGCTCTCCACAATCCAAGCAATTTCCAGGGGTCTGTGCACAGCTTGGAGCTGCTAGAGGAAGCCAGCTGCAGTTCTGGGTTCTAGGCTTATCAGGCCTGTCTCCAAAATGTCTCCTGGCTAATTGCTCTCTCCCCCAGGAGGACAGAGTTCTCTGCACTCACCACCAGCCAGTGCAGTCCTCCACATCTGCTGTTCCCCTCCACTGCCACAACTCTCTGCAGAGGCACCCCGGGTCACCAGCCAACACTGTCAATGTGACCCTGTGTTCCCAGGTTCCAACAGCGACTCTTGCACAGAGAGTCCCATCTCAGGTTGAATTCACCATCGGCTGCCATCTTCTTCTTCATTGTGGTTTTCCTTTTCACTCTCTCTGTGGGCTACAATTCACACTTTCATTCTTCCTGGGTCCGAGGGACCCACTTCCTTCCTTCCTATCTTCCTCACGATGCTATATTCCAGCATCTCTGCAACGTCTTTCAAAAACCCATTGCTTTCCTGCTGAGGCTGCCAGATTTCTAATTTAACATGAAAACATAATGTTCAAAATAGTGCCAAACACACCATAGAATAAATAAATATACAATGCAGACTGAATTTTATGACTGTATTTCAACCCCCGGTAGGCAAATCATCTTGGCACTATTTCTACTTGAAGTGCAGATTGCAGTTCCAAAAGCTGTTCCTTAAACTTGTCTTTATTAACTTCATCTCCAAGGATATACCCTCCCCTGAGCAGCATATTGCAGTCAGTTTGGGGATAGTGAACCTCATTGTGTATTCATTCATCCATTCATTCATTATTGAACAATTCAGCAGATCAGATCAACTGACTCAAAATTTGCATATGCCAAATGTAGCCACTGAAGACACAAAAGTAAATAAGATACTGCCTGCCTCCACAATTTCAGTGTCCAGGTTGGGGAGATATTTGTTTCAATAGACATCTTATGGAAAGCAAAAGAGAGGATTGGGAGCTAAAACTTGCCATGATTGTCAATTTGGCTTAAAAGAATGATCACACAAATTACCTTGTCATGGCTTATGTTGGTGGCCCCCAGGCTTCATGTATTTGCATTGTGCATTTGTGATTGGTTCATTGTCTAGTGCTTGGATTGGTGGTGTCAGTGCTACACCCTCCTAGAGGGTGGAGCCAGGATGTGATGTAATGGCAGGAAGAAGGGGTCTCTCTCTCTTGCCAGTTTCCGCTTGCTGCTTGCAGCTGCCATGAACTGCGGCCCCGCCATGCCACCCTGCCTTGGAGCCAACTGAATATGGACTGAAACCTCCAAAGACTGTAAGAAATAAACCTTTCCTTTCCCAACTTTGTGCATCAGGTATTTTGTCTCAGCAATGAATAAAAAGTAACTAAGACCTACCTCATAATGGTAAAAGTGGAAAAAAGTGGCTTGGCCTTCTCTTTTAAAAATGTGAAGGCAAAGATGTATGGCTTTCACTTTTTGAGTTTTCTCTTTCCATCAGCGTCTCCATATCAAAACCAGCAAGCTAATTCTACTTAGCTATGCGTTCCCCAAAGTGAGTCTACACTCCCACTCCCCCTCATTTCCTCAACCATCCAATATTTTACCATATTTCTTTATTTTTTGTTTGTTTTTATTTATGAAGGTTTTGTTTGTTTCTTTTTTAGATAGGATCTGGCAATGTAGTTCAGGCTGGCCTTGAGCTCATTGTGTAACCAAGGCTGGTCTCAGACTTGCAACAATCCTCCTGCCTCAGCCTCCAGAGTGCTGGGATTACAAGTGTGCACCACCACGCCTGGCTACCAACCCATATTTCATCAGCAGAGTTAGAGTAGGTAAACAATAGCTGAAATTAAATTATATTTTTTAGCTGGAATTATTATTCTAGTCTTCATTACCCTAGCATTTCCTTTTAAAAGTTCTTTTGGTATTTTTAAAATTACAAAATGTATGTATTAACACTCAATGCTGCAAAATAAACAAAAAAAAGAAAATTATGAAGTGTGTGTGTGTACTCTCATTGCAAAAAATGAAGCAACACATTTATAAAGGCAAAAATAATTATCTTCCATCTCCCAAATCTACACCATCTCTCCTGGGAACCAATGCTATTAACATAGCTGTCTTAGAACTCACATAAATACATAAAAACGTAGAGAAGGGGGAATTCTCTGTATTTTTAGAAAATTAAAATCATATCATGCAATAACTCTTTTCACTTTAAAATATATCATGAAAATCTCTACAGATATATAAAAGAATGTGCTTATTTTCCTTATGCATGTGCACATAGGGAGCATACCTCAACATCCAAAGTTCAAACACATTGAATTATCTAGGGCCATACATAGCTACATATAACCAAGGTACTTGTATAAGTAAGATTGAGGTTTATGTCTCTGTCTTCAGTGAAGTCCAAAGGTGAGCTGTACTGTGGGCAGTACAGGGGCAGTTCAGGGGCGGTGTGGCAAACCCGTAACTACCAAGGAACCAGGTTCCTTTTGTCCTGCTGCCTTCCTTTTCTTGCTATGTTGCCTCATGACCCAGCATAGCTGCCCAAATTCTAGTCATTATTTCACTCTCCTAGTAGAAAGCAGAAGTAGGAACTGGACACACTTCTCTTCCTTTGAAGACATTTCTTCAGGATTGCATGTAACACTTTGTTTACATATGACTGACTACAATTTAGTGATCTAGTGCAGAGAATGTTGGAAATATTTTTCAAAGTAGTCATGTAGAAGGTAGAAGTCATTCTTTTCAATACTAAGGGAAAAGTCATAATGGAAACTGGTAATCACCTGTGTGTGTGTGTGTGTGTGTGTGTGTGTGTATGTCTGTGTGTGTGTGTGTGTGTGTGTACATTGCTGTGTGAATGATTCATATAAATGGGATCATAGGATCAAGAATTTTCATAAGGACATCTTAGGGTTGCATGAGAAAGTCTGCAGTAATGGATTTCTTTTGAGTCTAATATATAAAATTAGTAACTCAAGGACTTACTTGCATTTTCCTTTAGCTACTTGTGACACCTGAGTTAAAAAGGTTCTTTATCATAGTCATAAGCCTCTAATTCCTGGGTGTCATTCAACTTTGGGCCTGTGTCTTTGCTACAGGATCATAAGCATCGGCTTCAGTTAGGACATGTGAGTGCTCAGCTCCTCCTTAGCACTGACATGCCTGAGCTTCTGAATAAGCCATTCCCTTGTTAGAATCTAACTCCTTCCTTACTGAAAGGACTTCAGTGTGTCACTACAGAGGGCAAAATGAAGATGTCAGGTCCTCATAGGTTCAAGTCTTGTCCCTATCACTCAGTGGTATCTCCCAAAACAAGGGATTTCACAGAAGTCTCTTCATCTATATGACTAGTGCAGTAGTAACTGCCTCGTGCTGTAGTTATGAGGATTAGAAACTTTCACATGTGACCTACTGGGCAAAGTGCCTGACACATAGTTAATGCACAATAAATGTTACCTGCCCTTTCCTTGAAGGGCTTGCACAATTGCTTTATCTCTCAAAACAATTCTTAAGTCATTGTTGATTCTGATTTTCCTGTTGTGTTGGGCTCTAAATGACAATAAAAGCAGCAGCAATAAAAACAAGAGTGAGTATTTGTTAAGCAATGTGTTTGTTTGCACTGAGGAGAAGCTATGATCTGTTTTAGATTCAAACAATACATGAGGTTTAATTTGAAATATTGAAATGTACTAAATCAATGCATTCCAGTGACTAGATTATGATAGTAAGTTACTGTAGAGGAAAGAAAAGGGGAAAAATTGTCTTGTGGTCACAGAGTGAAAGTGTGTAGTTAATGATCAATAATTATTAGTTCCGGTTCCCAGTGAGTTGGTTCCTGTGGAGTAGAAGGTCCTGTCGAGACTCAGCCTCTGTGCTATATTTTTTGATAGAATTTGTCCTCTTGTTAATACTATTGTGTAAACCTAAGGGGATAACTGAGTGGTAGAGAAACTCCTTAGCATGCTGAAGGCCCTGGGCTTGATCCCCCATGAGCATGTGCACACACACACACACACACAGGTACACACATGCATGCATACTCATGCACACACCTCACAAAAAATATAGTGAGAAAAGTCATATATCAATATGATACATGAGAAGGGACAAAGAAGAATGAGACTTGGGAGACTTGCAGGGGTAAGGGAAGAGTTTGAGGGGCCTTGTGTAGAAGATGCAGAAGGAGACAACAAGGAAGATAGGCTCGGGTTGCCACTAAGGCTAACTTTGAGCTTGAGTGCTTGAAAATGCTAGGGTCCTGCTGCTCTGGACAATAAACCACTGAGTTAGGTCAGACTCAGTGTGAGAAAGCATAGTGTAAACAAGGTCATTTCTGCTGCCTGCCACATACTCTACACCATTGCTCGAGAGGAGGTGGGTGGCTGAGTGGCAACAGTTATTGAGCACATACTGCATAGGGAAGTCCTGGGAATGACCTCATTGATTATCACTGAAATCCTTTGAAGTGGACACTTATTTTGGGGACATGTAAAGTAAGACTCAGAGAAATGAAAAAGCAACAAGAAAAATTAAGAACTGGACAAATACAGCAAATGAAAATATTTCAAATGAAAGGGAGCACAGTGGTTCAACCAGGAGAAAGCTATTTGTAATGAATGGGGGGGACAAAGGACACCAGAGTCCTTGGAAAAGAATTTCAGAATGGGGAGTTCAGAGGTGTGTTTGGTTTCTGACTGACTTCTGTGTCTTCAGCTATGGCTCCCATGTGTTTCCTTTCCCTTGAGTTTTCTTATTTGTTACTTTAACAATTTTGCAGCCCAGATACATACATTGAGCACCTGAATGTCACACACTGTCTCCATGCTTAGAGCTTCACTTTTCCGTGACACTTAGGCCAGGAGCTCCACTGGTTTGTCCCACGAGCATAACATGGTAGCACCCAAATTCACCATTGTTGTGGTGATTCCTCTTTGCTCACTTTGCCCTGGACCTCCCAGCCTCTGATGTGGAGCCATCCTTGGCTTTTACCTGCCCCTCTCCTTTGCCGCCACACTCACTCAATCATATGAACCCTATGAGACTCTCTGTACCATCCTCCCTCTTCGTTTCCATTCTTCCAGCACTATGCTCATTGAGGTCTACATGCTCTAACTCTCAGACCTCTGCAGCAATTTTCTCTGGCCCTCCTGTGCCCAGGAAGAGGCTCTTCAGTGACTAGCCTTTGTTTTGGTACATGAACTTCCCACCTAATACAATTAACTTGCATTGCTTTCTACAGAAGTAGATACTGACACGAGGATCCACACGAAGGTAACCACTGAGGATGTGTCCCTGTAAAACCTGGAAAAGGAGCAGTGGGAGAAGAGGGAGAATGAGCCATGTCTTTCAGGAAACATTCATGGCTCTCCCAGAGAGTTTGCCTAGGATAAGTGAGGGAGCTGGGATTTCATCATTCAGCCCTAGGGTAAGGACCACTCAAGGGGACAGAACTCCAGCTCCTGTCTACTCACTGTCCATTGGGGCCAGTAGCTCAGGACAGAGAGCTGCAGGTACATGCAAATAGATGCAAAAGCACAAAACACCAGAAAGCAAAGAGGGCCTCACAGAAACAGGTCAGGGTTCACTGGGAATTGGGTAGAACCAAAAGAAATCTGGTACAGAACCTTTCCAGTTATAAAGATGAAAGAAAACTAATACTTGGGTGGTATCTTTTATACTCCAAATCATTCTGTAAGTAGATGCCATTTTCCTTCTGTGATGGGAAGGGAACAAAAAATGATGACATTTTAACTAGTGATTCTGGAATCTCTGAAATGGAAGAGATAACCACTCTTTAAGAAGGTTATACACGAAGGTTTTGTTTTTCAGAGAACAAAAGGAAGTTATCTAAGTCAAATAGATATAGAAAATAAGCCAAATTTCCTAACTTATCCATGAGGAGAACAGAAAAAGAGGAAGGGTGGAGAAGGAAGCCAGGCCTACGCTGAAAGATGGCAAAACACAGAGCACTGCTGACCATGAATAGTCCTCAGGGAGTGTCAGGCCTGCTGATGATAGGAAAACGAGGTGATGAATCAGTTAGGGTTCACTTGAGGAACAGACCTAATCTAATCTAATATATATATATAACATATAGAGGATTTGCTAGCGAGGTGACAATGGTCACCTGTAGAGTCAAGTGCGAAACAATGCAAAAGGGTTATCTTCATACAGGACAACCAATGGGTCCACTCAGAATCAAAGGCCCAGAACTCACTGCAGAGTCCCATGTAAATCCACATCAGGAAACCAAGCGGTCTGCCCTGGGAGGCTGAAGAGTCTGTGCTGGAAGCAGGGAGATGGGCATCCAAAGGGGATGGCAAAGACTGGCGCTCCTCCAAAGGAGCCAAAGCAAGCCGTCCTCCTTTCCCTTCCTATTCCCTCCAGGTTACAGATTCTATTGGTTGGTGCAGCCCACACCCAGGATAGGTTTCTCTCCTTCAGGAAGTCAGTCATCCAGACACACAAGCACTGAGCTAAACCACTGCTCTAGGTATTATTCAGGTTGACACCACAGTTAACTATCACAGGTAACCTGGTAACACACACAAGGCCAGGGACAAAGCTAACAAAAAGTAGTGTTTCCCCTAAGGTAGCATGTGCCTGTAATAGCTGCAGTCTGGGAGGCCAAAGCAGGGAGTTCTCAGGTTCGAGCTCAGCCTGTGCAGCTGAGAAACCTAGTGAGACTCTGTCTCAAAATAATTTTTTGAAAAGCTGGAGATGTAGCTCAGTGTGAAGGTCCTTGGTTTGACACATATAACTGCAAAGAAGAAGGCGGAGGAGGAGGAGAAAGTGGGTAGGTGGGAGGATAATAGGAGAGAGGTCCAGGAAGAGGAAGAAGGAGGGGGAGGGGAAGAGTGGGATGCAGTGGTGGAGGAGAAAAAACTTGAAGCCCCTCCCTTTTGATTGACTGATAGTTTGTTATAAGTGTATCCCCCAGCCCTTTTCATTTTTGTCTTTCCTACATAACAAACAGAAAGATGCTTTGTTAGTAAACTACTCCTTCTGCACAGCAGTTTCCAATCCAGAGCAAACCTCTGCTTCCCTTCATTCCTCCTTGAAAGCATTTCACACTGTTGCTAGCAGATTCTTTTCTCAATCCAGAGAGAACACAAGGCAGTGAGTCAAAAGAGAACTGAGCAGAAGTATTTATTGTAAAGTGAAAGCGAAGAGCCCTGGGCACTGAACGCTGGAGGGGAACTGAGCAGGTTGCCACGGAGACCCTGTCTAGGTTTTTAGACACAAAAATGACTACGTCTCAGCCAAGGTGAGGTCAGCCTGTGGGGTTACAAGCAGGAGATTTTGATGTAGAAGTGGGCCTGTAGGAACCAGGGTATGTAGTGAGCGGGCATCATTTTACAAGGACCTTTAATTGTAACTTTTCTGAGGTGAGCAGAACAAAGGCACACTTCAGAGGGGCGTGAGTAGAGATTTGGTGGCACTGTTACCTACCACCTTGTTTTGTCATATTTCTGGGCATGAGAACCCTGTCAATCTAAGGAGATCTGGGTTCGTTGGCCTTGGAGGCCTAGCCATTGCCACGGTGTCTGTCACCAAGTGTTGGACTCACTCTGTGGCTTGTCTTCCCTCACTGCCTGTTGTGTCTGCAGAGTGCTGGCTGCCAGAATTCTCACCCCTCATTCTCCTCCCCTCAGCGGCCAGTGTCACTCTGAGAATCCTTTTCGCCTTCCCACTGGGCCCCACTCATCCTCCTAATACCCAGTATGTTTACTGGAACTGATTGTTTAGATCACTGTTGTGTGCTGCTTGTTAGGAAAATGTAGCTAAACCTTAGTACACGGAACCTAAGTCCAGCACTCTTGCACAGAGACCCCTACCTAGTTCATTCCCCCCAGGTCTTTCTCTACCTCCCTGTTTCAAAACCAGTGTAACCCTATGACAGCAACGCCTCAATCCTCCTAACAAGGTGTGGCTCCAGCTTCTCAGTCACATGGTCCCTTGCTGCAAAATGTTAATAAACTCACTTTGTTTGACTTCATGTACTTTCCCAGTGTCCTTGTTCTGAGGGGATCTCAGGCTTCCCATGGCAGAGCCGTCTCATATGTGATGTTAAAGTGTCCAGCAGTGCCCTCCCCACCTTCTAGGACACAGTCTTTTTTTTTTATTTGAAAGAGAATAAAACAAAAGAGGGCAGTACAGAGCAGATCAGAACAGGACAACACAGGCAACACAGTATTTTACATTAAGACAACTGGACATCAACAGTAGCTAACACCATATCTCTTACTCTGCTATAGTTGAGCATAGTTTCAAATACAATATCAAACATAACACAATAGTATAAAGCCATGCATAGAGTGAAAGAATTATAGGGCTTTCTGAACCGAATAACAGAATATGATCAATGGGTACTATAATATCTCATTTTTGATCAAAAAAAATTTTTGTTTAAACTATCACACATATTCAAATTCCAATAAGACACAATGTGATAGATAGAACCAATGGTAGTAGAACAAAAAAAGCATGGTAGGACTTCTAAGAAGGATGATATTAAATCAGCAATAGCTGTCATAATGTTTTGTTTTCTTCAAAACAGCTGTTCATATCATCACACATGATACAGTAAAACAAAACAGGATAAAACCATTCCAACTGATGATTGAAAACTTTGAAAGACTTCAAAGCTATGAGATGGGGGCTCATGCTTACCATAGAGTCTTATATACTCTTATCAAATCTCATACTAAGGAGACTATATGGTATTTACCCTTGTGGGTTTGGTTTATTTCTCTTAAGAGAATGGTCTCAAGTCGTGGCCATCTATTTATAAATATCTCGATGTGATCATTCTTTATAGTTGAGTAGTACTCCATTGTATAAAAATGCCACAACTTTTTTATCCATTCCTCAGTTGATGGGCACTTAGGTTGTTTCCAAGATCTGGCTATTACAAATTGTGCTGCTATAAACATGGGTGCACATATATCACGTTGGTATGATGTTTTCAGTTCTTCTGGGAATATGCCTAGAAGCGGAATAGCTGGGTCAAATGGGACTTCCAAACCCAGCTTTTTGAGGAATCTCCAGACTGACCTCCAGAGTAGATGCACCAGTCTACACTCCCACCAACAGTGCAGAAGAGTTCCTTTTTCCCCACAGCCTCTCCAACACTTGTTGTTGGTAGTGTTTTCTATCTTGGCCATTCTTTCTGGAGTGAGATGGAATCTCAGTGTGGTTTTAATTTGCATTTCTCTCATGACTAATGATGATGAACATTTTTTCATGTATTTATTTGCCATTCG